>CM074723.1:152354246-152861746 GCA_037306005.1 Rhinophrynus dorsalis
ATAAGCAAAGGATTATTTAACTGCCATAAAACCATGCCATCAGCTGTTTCTCTCTGATCCAAACTTCAAACCTTCAAAAACAGAGAAACAAGAACCAGTTTGTCTGACCGGGATCAGTTTAAAGGGATAGTAATACTTTGTTTTAACTTTATTTTATTTTGTAGGCATTAAAAAAACATGAAGAATGATATGTCTTATCTCTCAAACCTTTATGGTTTATGAGATATTCACAAGCAAAGTTTCCCCCTCCCGCCCCTTTTACCTACTGTAAACAATCTCTTCTCAGATGTGGAATGCAGTCCATAGACTGGACAGATAACAGAAGGGGACACTCTTATTCCTATGAAAACAATGAAATCCCTGCCCTCCTTGAAAAGCTTTTCAGGTTTTTCCCTTATCTTAATTGAAGATTGTCCCTCTCTGCAGTCTACCTGGGCACCTCCCTTCTGCTCTGGCTGAAAAGTGTTACATCAGTAAAAGGGGCGGGAGGGGGATACTTTGCTTGTGAATATCTCTTAAACCATAAAGGTTTGAGAGATAAGACTTATATCATTCTTCATGTTTTTTTAATGCCTACAAAATAAAATAAAGTTAAAACGAAGTATTACTATCCCTTTAAGTGAACACACAGCCCATAACTTTAAAAATCCAAAAGTAATTGGTCTACTGGTGAGTGCTGATTACACCAATTGGCTAATGGAAAATAAACCTGCCCCTATCCAGGATAATTCTCAGCATGAAGCTTGTGCTACAGAATGATCACTCATCTCAGCAGGAGAATATTTTAATACGTGAATTGAAAAAAATCTGTACACACAGCCTTGCAAATATATTTCTGGTTGTTACAACACTTTCATCAGGAAATCATGCAAGATGAGTCTTCATTCAGAGCTAACTTACCTCAGACATGGGCGGGTTTGATTACCTTATCGCCTTCAGCTGGTTATTGCAATTGTCGCTCTCTGTTATGCTACAGGGTGCATTTTGATGCACACAAAAGGAGCATTACTGGCATGGTAGAATGAGAAACAAAAACGTAGTCTGTTAGAAATCAAAACCCTCTGTGTGTGCAAGCAGATATCTGTGCTTATGTACAACAGCCACAGGTCATGCATACAATAAAAGTATCAACTGTCTTAGGGCATTAGTATGTTTCACTCAAGGAATATATGATCAACAACAGTCAGAATAATAGTCAAAGTAATAATTTACCCTCACTGTCTTAATTTCAAAAGCTGCACATTTGTAGATTTTGGTTGTTTGTTGTGACCACCTCTGCCTATTGTAGACCAATATGCACAGAGCATATAAAAGTACCTCACTCAAAGTAATACCGTATAATAATAACCCCAAATTACATTACAATGGCCAAAATTATCCCAATGTCCTCTATAAATATTTCCCATAAGCCTTTGTTCAGTCAAGCCTGGATATCATGTCTATGGAGACAGACATTATAGCTGCTCATAGTTTTCTTGGCAGAATACTTGATTTTAATCAATTCTTTAAGACCAGAACGGTGCGTGACACATTATGGAGAAATGACAGAAAAACACATCTGGTCCTTAAAAGGTTACCATGTGCAGTGGGTGGTGTTTGTATCCTGTGTACCTGCTAGCAACTGTTATGCCCTCCTCCATGAAGCGGGCATGCCCTACCCCCCTTCCAATTCCTGTCTTCCCCCCTTTAACACACACACAACCATGAACCCCACACACCAACATCCTGCCTAAGTAAAGCTTTTTACACTTCTAATAAAAAATAAAGACACGACACAGTAATTGTGGGATAAATGGAGGTCACGGCTTATTTAAGGCCTATTTAACTATTTAAACCCTTGGACCCACCCTCATAATGTGGAGCTCCTGGGCCATGGTGTCCTGGGACGGGATCGGCCAGGCCTGCACCCCGCCAGGCAGCTACCTAGATGGGGAGGCTTTACCAGGCATTCTTAGCCCCACCTCCCCACCTTCTCGCGGCAGCTCACCACTTCGTGCCATTGGTGTTGGTACTTGGCAAAACCTTTTCCCTTCAGGCCCCACCAGCCGCACAACCGGTGTCCTGACTTAAACGTAACCTTCAGGTATGCCCCACCGACACAGTGCCCAGGAGAGACACATTCCGCCACCCAAAAAGAGGGAAATTACGTGGACCTCTTTACCCCACTAAACCGCGCCTACACCATCTGGGACAGACCTAACGCTATGGCCGAATTAAACCTATCCATACCTGTGAGGGACAAATGGACGCCATCAGCCCTATAAAGATTGGTGTCTGCTGCCACCAAATCTTTATGGCTGATAATTTAGCCACCGCGAGAGAGAAGAAATTTTCTAACCGTTCGGTTGACCTTTTTCCTGGACCTTTCAATAGCCTTGCCAGAGACTGCCCATCTCCATTCAACCCTCTGATCAATTTCAGACCATGCAATTACCACTTGGGGAGAGAGAGACCATAATGCCCTGCACGTTTGATGAATGTCCTGAATCAGCTGTATTGATTTACTGGAGGTAAGATCATTCCCTCCTGCGTGCAGAACGATGATGTCCGGTTCTCCCCACCTGGTTCTAGCATGCTCCAGCCTACCAGCCATCTGAGTCCACTGAAGGCCATGTATTCCGAGCCACCTCAACCTAAACTTGTCTCGCGGCAGCCCCATCTGTCCCTCACGGTGTCTAATAGCGGCGTGCCTTTCCGCCCAAAATATGAAGGAATGGCCAATAAGCCACACCTCCACTGGAAATGTGACTGGACCTGAAACACAACAACCACAGCGATTAGCACGCTCAAACACGCAATTTTTAATACTACAAAACCTTGTTAAACAAATTTTTTTTTTTTTTTTTTTAATATCCTAACATAGCGTTTGTAAGCTCCAGAGCGCCATCTCCCCACACTCTTAATCTCCTCCTCTGACCGACCCCTTATGGCCGCCTCCGTTGCTGCCCCAATCCTAAAGGAATGGGTGCCATATGCCCTGGGCTCCAAACCCAACTTGACTAGCGCTCTGTGAAACACAGTTTTAAATTGAAAAATTGACAATGCGGAACCGTCCGCATGCCTTAAAAAGGTTCCCCCCACACGGGGCGTGACTGACCGGTAGTTCACCACTGCTTGGACTGGACAATCCACCCCGCCCGTGGCCCTCAATAACACCCATTGACCTCTCCCTTCCTGATCTGTCTTTGACCTGGACAGCACCTGACCACCCCTTCTTCACATTCCACCTGCCTGTTCTGCAGCCCCGCCTGCCCCTGAGCTTTGGATGGTGCTACAAGTTCCCCAATTCTAAACGCCCCAAGGAATGCCATGACGAATGCTGTTGTAAACAGCCCTGCCTCAAACTGACTGGTGCATACCTGTGGCAATGCATTTATGAGGGATTTCAACCTCGCCCTGTCCACTGGCCTCCTCGCATCCTTCTGCATGTGACCCCGCTCTTCCCAACCTTTTACAATTCGCCTGACTACGAACTTGGCGGCCAGATCCTCCTTCTCCAATAGTTTAAAATAAAATGATATGCCCGCCATTTTAGCAGTCACTGAACTTTTAGACAACCCCTGCTCTTTCAATGAAACCAAAAATTGAAACATTTGTACCTTGGGATCTAGGTGTCTAACCTCTGTTCTTTGAATAAACTCACACCAAGATCGCCACGCATTAGCATAAGCTGCCCATGTCCTTGGAGCCACCGATTGCCGCACCAGCTGATCTAGTAGGTGGCTGCCAGCTGCCAGAGTGTAGATGGACATACAATACCATTAGTTTGTGCAGCCGGTGCCAACTTAAAAAACTCGCCCCACCTTTCCCTAGACAGTGCATCAGCAATTCTGTTGTCTACCCCCGGGACATGTTTTGCTTTAAACAGAATATTGTGCCGCATGCATAACAGTACTACCCGCCTAAGTAAGCCCAACACCGGTGGGGATGAGGAAGTCAGCAAATTGATGGCGTAAACCACGCTCATGTTATCTGTCCAAAAAATTACTGCCTTATTTGCAAACTCCTCATGCCACAGTTCTAATGCGACAAAAATTGGAAAAAGCTCCAGAAAGGCTAAGTCTTTTGTAAGCCCTTCTTGCTCCCAGGCCCCCGGCCACCTGCCAGCGCACCACCTGCCCTTCAAATATGCTCCAAAGCCTATGCCCCCTGCCGCGTCCGTGAATAATTCTATCTCTTGATTGGGTCTAAAAGAGGATTTGGGATTTGGGTCTAAAAGAGGGACTGTCCCTCCCAAAGAGATTTGGGTCTAAAAGAGGGACTGTCCCTCCCAAAGAGGGACACTTGGCACCACTTGCCTCTCAAGTATGTCCCTACACCACTTGCTACATCAATGAACAGCTCCACTTCCTGAATAGACCGCCCCCTTAGACACCCACAGCCTAGCACCATTGAAATCGTTAATGAACTGGTCCCACCCCTAAGATCCTCCTGTAGCTGCCTGGTCAACCTTATCTTGAACTGCGGCTTCTACACACCCTCCGTTGCCATCCGCAACCTGCGACAAAAAACCCTACCAATTAGTTTGTGTTTTGTTTTTTTTTTATAGAAAACTGACATGATTCAAAGGAAGGTGCTTTATCCAGGTTGTTATTTACTGAGCTACCCTCATGATAAATGTAGAATCAGCGCAACCTTTCCTGAATCCTCCCTAGGTACTACACCTATAGGGGAGACTTCCAGGCCATGCACTGGAGCTGAATAAAAGGGGGCCCATTAGCTCTTTCCATCATGTAGTTCAATAACCTGGGAAGCTGCTATGCAGAATGCAGCAGAGGAAATTAAAATAAAATGAGTGATAGATACATGGAATAGCCCCAGTGGAAAATGCAGAGACCTGAGAACAGAACAATGAATTGAAGAACTTTTGTGATAGGTCCTTGGCCATTGTAAGGCTTAACTAACTAATGTTTTAATATAATGGGAACCACATGCCCCATCTTTATATTTATCCTGATAAAATAAACCCTTGATACTTGTATTTGCATGATCAATAATTACCTATATTTGGTTTATCAGACTGTGAGGTTGCACAAAACATTGATAACAGGCAAAGACCTCAAACCCCCTGACAATAACAAAAGGCCTGAATTAATAAAATTAGTGAAAGGAAAAGACCTCAATGCATTAAAACAACAAATGGCAGGCAACTCATGAGACAACTGCCCCCTACCCCCCCCCCATTGTTACCCGGTCAAGGACAAAGGCCACACTTTTGCTACTCAGAGGGGGGTCTACTGTAACCCACACAATGCATTGTAAACACAGACAATGGACATGTACTTGCTATGCCAACTCCTTAAGAGATAATATGGACTACATCCTTTACCCAGACTATATTCTACCCAGACTATATATTATACACACATACATACACACATACACATATATATATATATATATATACACACATATACACATAAACACATATACATATATATATATATATATATATATATATATATATATATATATACACATACATATACATACATACATACTTACATAAACACATACACATTTTCTATATGTTATGCTCAGAAAAATATTCCTTCTAGTTCACCTCCTATTCCATTATAACGGTGTTGCTATATAACATTCACTGATTCCAGGTAGGATAGTATTGAAGCATTGCAGTAGTATTTGTATGTATCTAGAGAACTGTATTGATTTGATGTTTTTTTTTTTTTTTTTTTTTTTTTCCTTTCTCCTAACAGGTATAACTTATAAAAGGGGGGAATATGTTTATCTAGATACCTTGACTTACAAGCAATGTAACTTCTGAATATTAATAATATACAGTTCTGTAAATGTATCAAGAAACAGTAGCCACCAACTTCACTCAATGAGATATTAAATGTGGGAAGAACAAAAGGCTCCCATACCACCCAAGAAAAGCACAGTACGTGAATATGGATGCCAAGAAAGTTATATTATATGGCCCACTGTCCTGGAAAATATTCCAATGTGTAAATAGAAATATCACCCCACTATACTTTATCAAATAAGCAGTAATTGGCTTGAAAAAACAGGGACCTGAAATTCCATGCAACTCTCTCTCTGAAAACAAAACAAGTGGTAGAGAATGGATGGAAAATACAAGATATATGGCCTTCTATAGCTTTTGCAAGAAATACTTAACTATTGCATTATGAGACACAAATGACCCCCTGGTACAATAAATGCCTACACCCCTATTTACAAGAAATGACAATGTATTCTAATTCATGAAAGAAACCAATGATTAATGTACTCAATTACAATATCACAACTGACCGCTGTCTAGTGAGTGATATATTCGCCTCCAGGTCATGGACCTCATAAACATTTTGGCTAAATAATATCACTACATTAATTATTAAGCTCATTTTTTCTATTGTTTTGCAAGACAGCTCACTCCAGCTATGGCAAAGTATTACCATCAAAAATTATACAGTTTACCAATCCTATGGAATGCTGACTTTCTTCCTTGGCTTTCTGGATACAAATTCCTTGGTTCAGATAAATCCCTTTGGTTTTGGAGATTTGAGAGTGCATGTATGGAAGGTATGAGAAATGAAAAAACAACATTAGTTAATGTGTATCATAACTTTGGACTTCTTTTTAAACACATATCCCCCCGCCCCCTCTCACACCCTTACCTGGGGGAGGTGAGGTGGTCACACACCCCCTCTCCCAAATCTAATCAATCCCCCCCCCTGAGCTGGAGCGGCCAGCCACCATTGTCTAGGGACTGACCGCCCCAGCCCAGCAGGGGGGGAATACACATCTCATTGTAACAGGGGGAGAGGGCAGCCGCCTCATTGTGCTCCAGGCAGACAAGCTGCCCTCCACCCCTGATTTAACATGGCCTACAGTACTGATTCAAGATGTTATCTCTTGAACAAAGGCTCAAATGCAAAATACATAGGAGCTATTAGGAGTTTCTGTTCATAGAAGGCAAGTGGGGTGGTTTATTATTAGAACATGATACATCTTGTTTAAAATGATATTCAAAAGAACATATATTATGCATGTAACATCTTCATTTGTTAAACCCTGTGATGTAGAACAGGAATATTCCTTTAACAGACTGCAGAATAATACATTAAGCATTTATTCCTTGTAAGCTTACAATTTGCCAGAAACTCTATTTACTTTTGTTAAGAGTTTGGTTAATTTCCCACGTGTGACATAAGTACATAACGTGCATTAAATGGCAACTATACTTATAAGACTAATTGACTGTTAATTTGATAAACAGAATCTATTAGCTACAGGAAGCCTCCATACTGCAGTCTATTGTGTGGTGTGTATGAAGGACACTTAATTAGACAAGTCCTGCTGTTAAGCAATGATTGAAACACATTCATATAGGTATGGACCTCTTTTCTATATGGAAAAAACAGTATAATAGTAGTAAAGTATACTCTACCTTTACATACTGTACAGTATATCTATATCCCTTGTGTCCTTTATTCAGCAACAAATTTCATTGCTTGCAGGATTGATTAATTACCCATATTTTCCAGCAGGAGTACTGTGCAGAGCTGCAGATAACAGTGTCTTCAAATCTCCCAAATTGAAAAAGAGATGAAAATGAGGATGATGATAATATTAACAGCCTTGTGTTGCAAAAAAAATGGAAACAGACTGCAAGCATGTAAAAGCTTATTATAAATGTAAATACAGCATTACAAACAAATTCAACTCAATAATAATACTTTTTTGAGTGCTTGACCCAGTTAAAAAAAATCATGCTATCAAACTAAAATAAAATCATGTTTGAAATCTATTCACATATTGCCACCAACTACAGAAATATAAATACCTTTACCAATGTACCATATAGACATAAGGTAAAGATGTGCATTGTAAAAGTGCACTGGAGTAATTAGCTATATGCAATTTGTAATTTAGTAAAATAAGGAATATTTAAAACATTTTCTAAAATTTCAAATCTCATTTTACCTGCTAGAAGGCGTATGCATCTGATTTTGTTTACATTTTGGTTAGGAGTATAATCCCACCATAACCTTTTTTTTTTCATTTTAAGAGTCTTGACATGAATAGAAGCACAGATGTAAAAAAAAAAAAATTTTTGTACATATTTCTACATTCGCCTCTTCCCAGTCTCCATTTATTGTTTCTTCTCAAAGATGAGTACAACTATATTTTTATCACCTAAGATTTTCTTAATCACATTTTAGTAAATAAATAAAACGTACATGGAATTTACAAAGTATTATCACAAAATCAAAATACTCCACCCTCAGTTGATTTTGTGTCTTTATAAATGTTGATTTTATTTTTAAAATAAATTTGTTTCATGCTGTATTATTATTAGTATGTATTGTCATAGTTGTTGATCCTAAAAGTTTCTACATTAAATCCATGTACTTGATTGACATGCATATAAAAATACAATAAAATATACCAAAAATACTTTTATTTGGGAAACCCATCTGCCAAGCATTAAAAAAATAGCATCTAAAGTTGGTAGATCTTCATATAATCATCTAACGATCATACTAACAATTGTTTTGTTTTATTTTTCGAAATACCAAATGACAGATAAAAATGCAAAGAAACAAAAAAAAAAAAACGTTTTAAATCTGAATGAAAAAAGACTTCCAAAAAAAACCGAATGTGTAGTTTGAATAGGTGTTGAAGGTTATCTCCTTTACCCTGAGGAGCCACTGAAAGAACTCCCAAGTGTTTGTAGAGTCTCATAATTAGGTTAAACAGTGTTATAGGGCCTTCTGAAGACTCATTACCTTTTTATCACCTAGCTAGTGTGAGAACCTGGTTCTCTCAGTCCTGTTATGGATTTATCAGTTCTTCTCACAGCACTCCTGGACAAACCCCTTTGGTCTATTCAAGTTGCTGCAGTGTATCCACCATGACCACTACACACTAGCTAGAGTGGTGTTGTCTTCTGCCTGCAAACAAACCTGGCCAATGGTGGGATAGAAAAAAGCAATCGCGTTTGACTGTCAGGGGAAGGGTATAGTCAATGAAAACATCTAGGCAAGAGGCCTGGAGCTAGAGAGTGGCTGACAGAAGAGGGGCCAAGCGTATACTGACTGCGGATGTGCCACAGACAGATCAACTACAAGCTGCCTCACTGCCTGACTTTCCAGAGGGGAAGCAGCTGTGAATTGGAGCCTGACTGCTTTCCTGACACCCTCTGAGTGAGCAACACTCGCCGCCAGAGGCTCGGATTGTCTTGAGTGAGCAGGACCTGCTGGTTAGGATCCACTTGTGATTGGAGGAGTGTCAACTTGGAATAGATCATCATTACGTGGAGAACTATTGTGATTGATTCCATCCGATATCTATTAGACTGAAGCCTTTGTATAGTAGGAAGACTACTTAAAGTAAGAGTATCTTCACTTGAACTTTATCTACAATTTATTCTCTTAAGGATGGATCATTAGAGATTGGGACTTGTTTTTAGATTAGTTTAGAGAACCGTTTGGGAAATAATATTTTTGTGTACGGCAAGGTTCATACAGATCTCCTATATATTTAGATATCCACCAATCATATATTTTGGAATGTCCCTTGTAGTAAGATCCCTCTCTATTTTGCTGGAGCAATCCATTTTATATTTGCAGGCAGCTATTGTCTAAAAACTGTGTGGAGGGTAAAAAAAGGCTTCAAGAGAAGAAAAACAGATGTAAAACTGCACTTGTGCAGCATAGCATACATTACCCCGGAGATGGACAGCATTATAAAACCTCAGAGACGGCCCTGAAAAAACAGTGATTTTTCTATTCGAAATCAAGTTCAAAACATGGAGGAGGTACATATTACCAACACAGTAACCATATCAACCATCGAATACACAATACCCATATACCATCCATTCAGTACCCATATATTACCCATCAATCATGCATCGGTTTGTCAACCAATACAGCTTATAGCACCCATATGGCACAAATCCAGCATCAGATATCAGAGTGCAAGGGACTGAGAACTCCGCTTTCCTGTGACTGAGAGCATCTGGATTTAATACCTGTTGCAATAGACAATGGGAACTATGTATTTTAATTGTTTTGTTCAAACACATTGAACACGGAATAAATCTAGGTTGGGGGAGGTGAGAAGTGATCTTTTAAAATCTAGAATTCTGAAAAGCAGGGCCCTGCATGCTCCTAGCTTGGAATGAGTGATGTTCATAACATCATGTACCTATCATTAACTGTTTGCATGCCAGAGGGGTCTAATGCATTGGACTTCCTCTGGAATGCAAATGGTTAATAGAACACCAGCAAGGTGGGATGTGTTGTAATAGACCAGCTTGTTATGCTTAGGTGCCAGATTGCATTTCCTAGTCACCATGGAGACCTGGCGCCCGAATTTTGTCAAGCTCTGTATTAACCACATCAAAATATTTAAATATGAGCCTGTGATTCAGCTTTAAAACTGGGACAAACCAGTGACAGCACAAACCAAAAACAAGGTATAGAGAGCCAAAAATAATCGACCGTCTCTGTAAATCAGGGACAGTTAGTAGATATGCAATAGTTGTTGGACTATAACAGGGGCATCCAAGTTATTTCAGTCACAGGCCAAATTATCAGAAAGCCGTAAGTGTGACTGATCAAGTCAGTGACAATACTGATATTTAACAGACAACTATTCTTGAACTGTTAAGTACTGGCAAGCATGGCACTAGGTCTTACCGGTATACTACTTTATGTTTGCTAGTTAACCCTTTGAGTGGCAGAAGGGTACGCAATGCATTGCAGAGCAATGCATGGAGTACCCCTCTGGCACTTAAAGGGTTAATTAGGTAAAAGAAGGTTTTTAAAAATATCTCATGTGGCCTGCACTCTGGGGACAGATAGGCAGCATTTGGCCCATGGACCACACGTTGGACACCCGTGGACTATAATTATAGGCTATAATTTTTACGTCAACAGCTGATGAGCCACATGTTATCCATCTCTGTACTTCTTTGAAGTTGAATAGTGTTTTAATCCAGCCATTCAGCGGGGCTGCTGTTCCAGTACAATCCTGCAGAGTACAGCTTTACCTATAATTCTTTACTGTTTTAGCAATTTAACCCTTTGTGTGCCCCTGAATTGTACAGCAGACAGGCAAACTGTTCAGTTGTTTTTGGACTACAAATCAGATGTCCTTAAAAGTAATTTCACAACCTGTGATCTCTTCAGAACATTAGCAGGTGCACACACACTGTAATAAGCTTTATACTGTACATAGGGCCTCATGATTAGAAGGCAAAGTTGAGAAACTTCTAAGTAAATCAACTGTACTATACAGGAAGAATAAAATAAATTATTTATTTTAGTGGGGCGTCTAACCCCTTGAATGCTTTAGATCATTCTATCACTTGAGGGGTTCAACCTTTTGCGTTTCAGAGTTGCATACCCCTTAGAACTAAAAGGACTAAATCCCTATTTAAATCTTTTGGGATTTGCGGAATGTTTATTTCCCCTCTTGTGCAAGTGGTTTGCTCATGAATTTCTCCACTTCATCATTATACATATGGCCCACAGCGTCAGAATATACACTCAGATGCTGATGTGCTAAGAAAGTGGTGCTATTCTGGAAAAAACTAATAAGCTATTCGGGGAAACTTTCCCAAAACCCTACTGTTTAAAATGGGTTGATTAAACTCATGAATGCTAAAGGGTTTCTATTGCATTCAAAAGCAATGCGTTGGAGACCGCTGTGGTTTTCAAGAGGTTAAAGGTCCCATTTATATCAAAGGGCACATTTAAATGCTCCATATTGTGCTGCTAGTTTTCCCCATAACTCCATCTCATTGTCATAGACTATAGTAGGCCATTGGTTTACATATATCAGTGGAGCAATTCTGCGCTATAGGGAGCACACTGACATAGAAATTCACATTGACTTAAACTGGGCTTGTAACCCCTTGAATGCTAGAGAGATCTTCTTAAACTATAGCATTCAGTGGGTTAAATGACTTGTTTAAATCAATGTAAACATAGACTTTGACGGCATATAAGAACGATTCAGACCATCTAGTCTGTCCATTTTTCCCACTGTCAAAACCTTAAACCTTATTTGGTCCTTGGTCTTGTCTTATATTCAGGATAGCCTTATGCATATGTGAAGCATGCTTACATCCCATCACTGTATTAACCTCTACCACTTCAGCTATAGTAGGCTATTCCACTTATCTTCCACCCTCTCAGTGAAGCAATACTTTCTTACATTACATTTAAGCCTCTGTCACTATAATTTTAGACTATGACCTCTTGTCCTAACATTTTTACTTATTTGAAATGGACTTCCCTCCTGTACTTTGTTGAATGTCTTCATGTATTTCTACCGCATCCCCTCTCCTCTTCTCTCCTCCAAGCTACACATGTTTTGTTCCTTTAGTCTATCCTGATATTTTTATCCTGAAAACCATTCAACATTTTAGTAGCCCTGCTCTGAATTATTTCTAGAATATATATATCTTTCTGGAGATGGTGTCTTCAGTACTGTACAAAATATTCTAGATGAGGTCTATGAATCTGAACTGAGTCATTGACGTGTTTTGGATTGATAGTGTGAATAGTGTTGATCTAGTTAGTAACATAGTAACATAGTAACATAGTAATTTAGGTTGAAAAAAGACTTGCGTCCATCAAGTTCAACCCTTTTTCTATTCCTATTTACCATAGTTGATCCAAAAGAAGACATTTCTCCCTGGATCAACAAGCCCTAACTAAATATTAATCCCAATACTAACGTACATAGCCCTCTATGCTATGCTCTTTTAAATAAGTATCCAGGCCCCTTTTAAAGGCACCTAATGTATTTGATAGCACCACCTCCTCAGGAAGTGAATTCCATACCTTTATTGTCCTTACTGTAAAGAAACCCTTCCGCTGTTGTAGATTAAATCTCCTTTCCTCAAGTCTAAGCGGGTGGCCCCTTGTCCTGTGTACTGTTCTGTTAATGAACAGGTCTTTGGAGAGCCCTTTATATGAACCTTGAACATACTTATATAGTGTTATCATATCCCCTCTAAGACGCCGTTTCTCTAGTGTGTACAAGTTTAATTTTTCTAGCCTCTCTTCATAACTAAAACTTTCCATTCCCATTACTAGTTTTATAGCCCTCCTCTGCACTCTCTCTAGTTCCATAATGTCCTTTTTCAGAAAGGGCGCCAAGAATTGAACAGCATATTCTAGGTGGGGTCTTACCATGGACCTGTAAAGAGGCATAATTATATCTTCCTCCCTTGAGTCAATACCCCTTTTAATACAAGCCAATATCTTATTGGCTTTTGCAGCTGCCATCTGGCACTGCACGCTACAGCTAAGTCTATTGTCTACCATTACTCCCAAATCCTTTTCATTAGTAGATTTCCCCAGAGAAACACCATTTAAACTATATGTTGCATTTTTATTATTATACCCAAAATGCATAAATTTACACTTGTCTATATTGAATCTCATTTGCCATTTGCCTGCCCAGTTACTCAATTTGTCCAAATCCTCTTGTAATGAAGACACATCCAGTTCAGACTTTATCACCTTACTTAATTTTGTGTCATCAGCAAACACTGATACATGGCTCCCTATATCCTCTGGGAGGTCATTAATAAACAAATTAAAAAGAAGAGGACCCAGGACAGATCCCTGAGGTACTCCACTTATCACTTTTATCCAACTGGAGAACTTGCCATTTACTACCACTCTTTGCATTCTATCTTTCAGCCAATTTCCGATCCACACACAAACATTTTCCCCTAGGCATATTTCATTCAATTTGTACAGTAACCTCTTGTGCGGAACTGTATCAAATGCCTTGGCAAAGTCTAAATAGATCACATCAACTGCCACTCCCTCATCTATATTATTACTCACTTTTTCATAAAATGCGATCAAGTTCGTTTGACAAGACCTGTCTTTCACAAAGCCATGTTGGCTATTGCTAATGATATTCCTGTTCCAGCAGAATTCTTGAATATATTCCCTTAGCAACCTTTCAAACATCTTCCCTACCACAGATGTCAAGCTTACAGGTCTGTAATTTCCTGGCTGTGACTTTGATCCCTTTTTAAATATGGGCACCACATCTGCTTTACGCCAATCCATGGGCACCATACCTGAAATAAAAGAATCCCTGAAAATCAAATACAACGGTCTGGCCAGGGTCTGGCTCAGCTCTTTAAGTACCCGTGCGTGTATACCATCTGGCCCCGGAGCTTTGTCTACCTTAACACCATTCAATTGTTTTAACACCTTTTCTTGTGTTAGCCAGTCCCATGCTTGCTGTGACTGTTCTGTAAAAGTAGCTTGCAGATTCTTGTCCATTGGGTCTTCCTTGGTAAAAACAGAAGAAAAGAAATTATTTAAAATATCTGCCTTCTCTCTGTCCCCTTTGACCATCTCACCCGTTTCAGATAACAAAGACCCAACATTATCAGACTTTAATTTTTTGACATTAATGTATTTAAAGAATTTTTTGGGGTTGCTTTTGCTCTCCTTAGCAATATTTTTTTCATTCTCCAGTCTTGCTAATTTAATAGCCTTTTTACAGTTTTTGTTGACATTTTTGTATTCTGCAAATGCCTCTGCTGATCCCTCAGCTTTGTAATGTTTAAATGCCGCTTTCTTGCTATTTATTTCATGAATTACTTTACTGGTTAGCCACCTTGGTTTTAATTTGCTTCTTTTGTATTTGTTTCCTACAGGGATAAATTTATGTGTGTATTCTTGCAATGTTATTTTGAAGGCATTCCACTTACCTTCTGTGTTTTTTCCTGAAAATATTTTATCCCAGTCAACGAGACCAAGGGATGCATTAAATCTGCTAAAGTTGGCCTTTTTAAAATTCAGTGTTTTGGTGGAACCCATACCAAATTGCTTTTTTGAATTAATCTCAAAAGATACCATGTTATGGTCACTATTCCCCAAGTGCTCCCTAACTTGGATGTTAGAGATAAGTTCTTCATTGTCAGTTATTACGAAATCTAAACATGCATTCCCTCTGGTTGAGGTCTGCACTAGTTGTGACAAAAAATTGTCATTCAACAAGTTCAGAAACTTGCTGCTTTTAGCAGAATAAGCTGTTACATTTTTCCCGTCTATTTCTGGATAATTAAAATCCCCCATAATTATAGTTCTCCCTAATTGAGAAGCCTTTTCTATTTGCATTAATAGCTTTGATTCTTCAAGGTCACCAATGTTTGGTGGTTAATAACAAATACCCACTAATATTTTTTGGGCAGTTTTACCCCCAGTGACTATTTCAACCCACAGGGATGCCACAGGTTCACTACTGTCATCACATATATCGTCCCGCAATTGAGGCAATAATGCTGGTTTGATATACAGACAGACCCCACCACCTCTTTTGTTTGACCTATCTTTTCTAAATAACATGTAGCCCTCCAAATTGATTGACCAATCATGTGTGTCATCCCACCATGTTTCTGTTATGCCTATCAAGTCATAGTTTTCAATTTCAGCTACCAGCTCCAGTTCCCCTATTTTACCAGTTAAACATCTGGCATTTGCAAGCAAACAATTTATGCCACTGCTGTGTTCCATTTGTGATTTAGTTTTGATGTGGTTTATATGCTTCTTCCTATCATCTGTACTAACCCCGCCCCCAGATCCTCCCACCTGGTTATTAACTATAATGCCTTCCCTTTCTATACTATCTATCCCAGTATTTATTGGCCCCTCCCCCCCCCTTCCTAGTTTAAAATCTCCTCCAGCCGTGTAGTAATCCTCTCCCCAAGCACTTGAGACCCTCTTGCATTCAGGTGCAATCCATCCCTGCTATAGAGATTGTACCCCAAAGCAAAATCAGCCCAGTGCTCTAAAAACCCAAAGTCCTCCTTCTTACACCAAGACTTCAGCCGTGCATTGAGCTCCTTAATCTCCCGCTGTCTCTCTGGCGTAGCGCATGGCACAGGTAGTATCTCTGAGAACACTACCTTGGAGGTCCAGTTCCTAATCTTACTGCCTAAATCCCTAAAATTACCTTTTAGGACTCTCCACTTTCCTCTTACTTTGTCATTGGTACCAATATGCACCAAGACAGCTGGATCCTCTCCAGCCCCTCCCAATAATCCGTCCACCCTGTCCGCAACATGCCGAACCCGGGCACCCGGGAGACAGCAAACCATTCGGTTGCCGCGATCAGAGCCATAGATTACCCTATCTGTTCTCCTAATAATGGAGTCCCCTACCACCACAACCTGCCTAGGCTTTACTTTCCTCTGGATCCCCTCTGTGCTAGAGGCGCTGTTATCCCGGCTGTTAGGGAGAACAGTCTTCTCCAGCAATTCCACTTCTGGGTTTGCCTCCCCAACATCTTCACTTAAATGAGCAAATTTGTTGGGATGGAAAAACTCAGGACTGGCTGCCCTCTTCCTCTTCCCTCCCCCACTGCAACCACTTCTAACTGTTACCCAGCTATGTGCCTGGTTCCCTTCTAGCTGATCTCCTCCCTCTTTGCTAGGTGACCCAGCTAGACTCTGCTCAGTTAGCAAGAGACTCCTCTCAAGGTTGTCAATGTCTCTCAGTGTTGCAATATGACTCTCTAGAGCTCCAATCTGAGCTTCTAGAAGGGCCACTTTCTCACATTTGCAACAGCGGTATGGACCCTGGAACGGCTGTTCCAAGCATGCATACATATGGCAAGATGTGCACTGAGTGAGATCTCCAAACCTGCTCATCATGTATGGTGCAAATGTGAGTTCTTACAAAATGTAAACAATTAATTTACCCTTGTTCCTCTAACTCCTGTGTTGCACTAACTGCTGTGTTTCACCAACTGCACACTTATTCCAGAGCACTTAGTAAAAAGCACGCTCTATTTGTGAGCAAGCTCTGTGAGTTCTGTACCTAGATTTATACAGGCCTACACAGGGGATTATTCACAAACCCCACCCTTAATTAACTAATCACACACCCAGAAAAAAAACACAACCTTTTACACTTTAACCCTTTAACCTTCTTACTGCAGGTTAGGATGTAAACACACAAAAACACTTTTTCAATGCTGGGATGACCAAACTGTTCTCTTAATCCAGAGCACACTTCAATTTGTGAGCAAACTCTGTGACTCCTGTACCTAGATTTATACAGGCCTACACAGGGGATTGTTCACAAACCCCACCCTTAATTAACTAATCACACTCCCAGAAAAAAAACACAGCCTTTTACACTTTAACCCTTTAACCTACAAATTTATGGGTGTTGCCTTCTGTGTACAAATTGGAATTTTATTTGTTCCAATTGGTGGATTTGTTTTGCCCCAGAATTGTTCAATTTATTTGTGCATACAGCAGTGTTCTTGTGGAAGAAAGGAGACTGGGGAAGGAGAGTACGAGACAGAGAAACACTAAGGAAATAGAGAGCGTGAGGGGGAGTGGAAGAAGAGGTGAAGGGGAATTTAGAGCCTCAGGAAATCAGAAACAGACTGAGATAAAAGAGAGAAGCAGAGGAGAAAGTTGTTGAGGGAGAAAGACATTTTGAGCGAAAGGGAAAATTAACCGAGATAAAGAGGAAAGCAACTGAAATAAAAGGAATTTAGGCAAATGAGGGAAAAGGGGAAAGGGTGACAGTTGTTAAGCACCATCAATATGTTATTGTTTCACCCTCATTCTGTCACTGTGGCTGGAGGGAGGGAGACATGGTGGAATAGTAAGTTTATTTTGCTGTCTGAGCACAACATTGACTTCGGATCTGAGCACTGTGATCAAACAGTAGATTTGAACTTAGTGTTCTGGCAGCAGCATCAACTGAGGCTAGCAGTATGCACAGTGCCAATGACCCATGATTTTACTCAATCATTAATTTTATCTGCTCTGTCCTCCCACTAACAGAACAGCAATAGCGTGTGACAATTACACAGAAGAGTGGCTGCTAAGTGTACACATTGAAGCACTGCATTAAAAGAAGGGAACAAGGCAACAGACCCACAGAGAATATATATACTGCAGCTTTCTGGCAACTTACTGGTTTTCCAGCCACTTCATTAAGCTGTGCTTTCTCTACAGGTCTTCAGTCTGGGACATTTTATTGTTCTGCAAGGGGGCTGGAAGGACACTATCACGGTGCCCGTGCTTTGCTGGCAACATTTTAACAAATACTACTTCCTGATACCTTTTTATTGGCTAACGTTATATTGCTCCTCCCAGTGACAGCCCTTAAATACTCAGCCCTGTCACTTCTGCAGTGCCCTTTAGTGGTGTTCCCGTGGCTAGTGCTTGTTCCGTTATTTCGCATGATTCCACTGTATGACCCGGACTGCCTGACTACTCTGCCTGTTTATGTTCCTGCTCTGTGTACCGACCCGGATTGGTTGACGTTCCTGCTCTGTGTACCGACCCGGCTTGGCTACGTTCCTGCTCTGTGTGTCTCGGCCCAGTTCGCACTCCTTCTCGTGATCAGGTTTGGGGCTGTAGTCCGGTGCTCTCTCTGTGTCTTGTACAGACCTCCGGTTGCCTTGGTTACTGCTCAGGCAGTTCTATACTGTGACCCGGTCACCCCATAGTGCCTTGTTCTCTCTCACTCCGGTGTGAAGATATTTCCAGTTGCACCACAGTATGCTTGGCCTGTTTACTGCCATTGATCTGAGGTTGGGTTACTCTTGGGTGCCTCAGTCTGTCAATACGATCTGGTAGTTGTCCTCAGGTCGGAGCGTTTTAACCCCTTGCGGGGCAGTGCTGTGCACTTGGGTCACAGTCTATTGCAGTCTCGGTTTGGCGTTACACTGCACCTCCGGTTGCAGTCTACCTCTGTTGTTCCTGTAACCAGTCACGTATCCAGGTGTAACAGTATTCAGTACACTCAGAGGCAGAATGTTTGGTAAAACACAGTTTTATTGAAACCAGACAGAATAATGTAATCCTCGCGGGTCCAGCAATAGTAAACACATAATACTGACACAGGACAGGTTACAGAATAAACATTAACCTGGACACGGGTCCAGTACATATATCTGAGAGCAAAATATATATTACTGACAGAGGTCAGGTTACAGTTCGTGTGAATCAGTGAGACAACGATAGGAGGGTGCTATTAGGCCGGGAGGCTGATAGGCCCTAATAGCGGAAGGCCCAAGAAACCCTCTCTACGCAGAGAGTGAAACAATAGTGACTTTACCACAATGGGTGAGTGAGACCCTGAAGGAATAACGGACTACCGGACAACACAGTATCACTGTAACCGGAGGGACAGTGTAACGTCAAACCGAACCAGCAGGAACTGTGACCCAAGGATAACGGCACCAGACCACAAGGGTTAACGGGTGCTCAGGCTCGATGGCAACTACCAGGTGGTAGAGACAAACTGAGGCGCCCAGGAGACCAACCTCAGTAGGAGAGCAGTAACAAGCCAAGCGTACAATGTGCAACCGGGAATAACTCCTTCCCGGGGGTATGAAGATACAAGGCACAATAGCGTAATTGGGTCGCAGTAGCTGAACGGCTAGAGCAGCAATCGAGGCAACCAACCAGGTCTTTAACAAGACCTGGAAAGAGCACTGAAAAGTTTCCCCAACCGGATAACCAGGCGAGGTAGTGAACTGAGCCTGAGTGATACACAAAGCAGGAGTCTCAGCCAATCCGGTTCGATACACAGAGCAGGAACGTCCTCCAAACCGGGTCGGTACACAGAGCAGGAACGTCAGCAAATCCGGGTCGATACACAGAGCAGGAATGTCAGCCAGGCCAGGTCAGTACACGGAGCAGGAACGTCAGCCAATCCGGGTCGGTACACAGAGCAGGAATGTCAGCCAGTCCGGGTCGGTACACAGAGCAGGAACGTAATCAGGCAGAGTGGTCAGGCAGTCCGGGTCATACACAGGATTAACACGATATAGACAGCAAGCACTAAGCAACGGGAACCATGAAAGAGCCCTGTAGAAGTGACAAGGCTCAGTATTTAAAGGCTAACACTGGGTGGAGCAACATCACGCTAGCCAATAAAAAGGCATCAGGAAGCAACACTGTCAAAATGTCGCCATCAAAACACGGGCACCATGATAGTACCCCCCTCTAAAAGACTCCCCACCCCAAGAGGAGAGAGCTGGCTTCTGAGGGTCCTTGGCATGAAATCTGCGCAGCAGTCTGGGAGCAAGGAGGTCACTCTGGTCAACCCAGGAACGCTCTTCAGGGCCACAGCCCTTCCAATGAACCAAATATTGCAACTTTCCTCTGAATATTCTGGAGTCAATTATACTTTGCACTTCGTACTCCTCCTGACCTTGCACCTGAATAGGACCAGGGACCGCAGGAGTGGTAGTGTAACGGTTGCAAACTAAATACTTTAACAGGGATACGTGGAACACATTTTGTATCCACATGGATGCTGGGAGATCCAGAGTATAAGAAACTGGGTTAATCTTGCGGATAACTTTAAAGGGACCGACAAACTGAGGAGCCAATTTGTTACATGGAACCTGCAGATTAAGGTTTCTGGAGGATAGCCATACCCTGTCCCCAACCTGGAAGGAGACCGCCGGCAATCATCTGCGATTAGCATGACGCTGATTCCGCTGGAACGAAGCACTGAGGGTCTTCTGTCCCATGCCCAAGTGGAACAGAGTTGCTCAATATGCTCATCCAGATTTGGAATTTGCTGCATCTGAAATGAGTCCGGAAGCAAACATGGTTGGAACCCGTAATCGTTGAGAAACGGGGAGCTCCCAGACGATGAATTAACCGCACAATTCCTAGCGAACTCTGCCCACTGCAACAGGTCAGGCCAATTGTCATGATGATCGGACACGAAACAGTGTAGAAATTGTTCCAATCATTGATTGGCACGCTCGGTTGCCCCACTGGTCTGGGAATGGTAGGCAGAGGAAAAGGATAATTGTATGCCCATCTGATCACAGAATGCCCTCCAAAACCTGGACACAAATTGGCTCCCTCGGTCAGACACCAGCACCCTGAGGACACCATGCAACCGAAACACTTCTCTGGCAAAGACATGAATGCCAGGCCAAGAGATCAGGATGATAAACCCCAAGATTCCAGACCCTGAGATGCTTTTTTTTTTCCTGCTTCCTGATATTGTCTCGCTTGAACTATGGATTGTGTAATACCTATCTGGTTTCAAGATACTGTGGATCTGCTGAGGGACTCAGTGGCTCCGGTCTCCATCCTCATGGTGATATTTGGTTCCATACAGTGGTTTTATATAAGATAACCATTGGGTTGGAGAAGCTTATTTTCTTGCCTTCTCTGTGTTACAGTGTTATGCACCTTTATTTCCCTGAATGCTATTCATTGTGTATTGTACTTACCTCCTACTGGCTTCGACTGGTGTGTGTGTGTGTGTGTGTGTGGGTGTATATGGGGGATGTTTGAGAGGGACTGAATGGGAGTGAGTGTTTCGAGTTTTGGATGATAGCGTCTGTTCGTAAATTCTGAATGGGACATGCCGCTGTTGATCTATGGGTTGCTCTTATTTTGTGGGGGCTGCTAGCATTGTGTTGCTGGACTTTCTGGTGACAGGGCGCTGACAGTCCTCGGGTCCTGTCCGTGGGTCCCGGCTATCTATTTTCTGCTTAATTGCACGACGCACCCCATGGATTTATAGTGGACTGCTTGAGACTGTTAGTCTGTTTGGTTTGAATGTAGGTTGGAATGAGATAAATTCCGTGGATGCTGGTTCATGTGGTTGGTTGGAGTGAATGGTATTACCTGGTCATGTGGATCTGTATGTGTGCGTGGCCCCTTTTGGAGTGTTTTACATGTCTGGTATGTTACTTTCTTTGGGGGGGGGTGAAATTGCGAGACATGGAGCTTATGCTGGTTTTTCATCCTATGTGTCTATATTACAATTGGGGTCTCTCTGGTGACACCTGAAGGGCTTCCCTCCTTGGTCCTCTGGTGGAGGTCTCGGTGCGATGGCCTGTTAGTCTCCTCTGAGCCCTCACGTCGGAGTCCCGAGGATGGACAGTCAGCCACCTGGTTTGCCCGGCTGGACGTTTCCGGAGGGTCGAGGTTTCTCGGTTCCGGGTGTATGGTTGGCCTTTGGGCTGTGTTCCCGGAGGGTCGACATGCTCCCTGGCTCGAAGGCCTTATGTTAAAGGACTTCGGTGTTTCCACATCTCCACGTTTTATATAATGTTGTTCAGTTGTAACACAATATGTTTATTCTGCTTGGCCGTTGGTTTGGGTCGGGCGATGAGGCATTGCCTATATATATTTTACTCTTTTTTACTCGCAGGATTATTTTTCTTGTCCTGCAGCTTTCGTGTGGAGCGTCCCCCTTCTCCGCACGGGAGTTATTTTGGTGTTTCACCTTGTAAGTGATTTCGGCACCTCATAGTGCTGTCATACCTACCTTCTAACTTACTTCTGCTGGTTCTTTCTTTTCCTTCTTTTCTTCTCTTTCTTGTCCCTCTTTGGTCTTTCCTTGTCTTTTTGCCTTCCCTCTCCTTATCCCATACATTCCTGGCTGTATTCTAAGCTTATGGCTGCATTGCTCCGTCTCAAGTGTTGTTCTTTTAATGTCTGTGGACTTAATGGAAAAAAGAAGCATGTTCTGGTGGGATATGACCAAACTGGATGTTAAGATAGTGTTTCTTCAGGAAACGTATTTTTGTACAAAAGGTTGTTTGTCCCTAAGCTCCCGACAATTTCCCTTTCAATGGCACTCATCTGCAGACTCCAAGTCCAAAGGTGCTTCCATTTTAATACACCGCTCAGTCCCCTGAGTTCATATAGATTCTTTGGTAGATTCACAGGCTAGGTTTGTTATGCTTAAGGGTACCATCTCTACTACCAAAGTCACATTTGTCACTGCTTACTTCCCTAACGATCAACAGGGAACCTTCCTGAGGGAACATTTGACCAGGCTTGACTCTTTTCGGGAGGGTGTGCTAGTGTTAGGGGGGATTTGAATTTTCCTTTAAATCCTTCTTTAGACTGTAATCCTCCCCATTCTTCGTACAAAGTTTCAGTTATTAAACATTTTAATGACACTCTGACACGGTTCCACCTTTTGGATATTTGGAGATTAGAGCACCCATTTGACAAGGATTTTTCGTTCTACTCTCATCCACATACCAGATACTCTAGAATTGATGTCTTTCTCTGCGACCAGTATTCTTTAGGATTTGGGGGGTGTTCAGAGATAGGTGTTCAGCCGTGGTCAGATCACAGCCCAGTTTTTCTCGACCTACTGATCCCAGGCGGTGGACGACGATCTCCTTTGTGGAGGTTGAATGAATTACTTCTGGAGGATGAGACTGTGTGCTCTTCTTTGACCAAGATTCTAACGCAATATTTTGCCGAAAAAGTGTCTCCCCCGATTTGGTGGGAGGCTCACAAGGCAGTGATCCGGGGTGAACTTATTAAGTTAGGGGCTCTTAAGAAAAGAGAAAGAACACAATTACTGAATGACAAGCTGGCGCGGTTGAAGACGTTAGAGAGGGCACATAAGTCTACTTTAGATGTGCATGTGGGCAGGAAATTACAACAGCTTAGGTCGGATGTTGCATCCCTGTTACGCTCCTCCTCGTTTAAATCGTTTCAATGGTATAAATATCATTTGTACCTTTAGGGGAACAAATCGGGCAAACTGCTTGCCCGGGTGATACGGAAACAGCAGCAAGCGGCAACTGTCCGATGCATTCGTGATGCCAAAGGGAGACAGTTTCTTCAGAATGATCACATAGCAAATGCCTTCCAATCTTTCTATGCCTCTCTGTACAATTTGCCATTGTTGATGCCGGATTCTGTCGGTGACTGTGAAGCCTCCCCTCTTCGACGGTTTTTAGATTCACATCTCCAGCAACGCCTGTCACAATCTGATATGCTTTCGCTTGAGAGAAATTTTAATCTAGATGAAGTAAGACAGGCGATTCACTCCCTGCCTAAAGGTAGGAGTCTGGGTCCGGACGGTCTACCGGCTGTATACTATAAGAAATTCTTGTCCACCCTGCTGCCTTGGATTACCACCACATTTAATGAGCTCACTGATTCCTCGGTATTTACAATCTGAAATTCTAAATATAAATCTATCCCCAGATAGGTGCAGTCAGTTAAGGGCCAGGTTTCCCTTTGCTTGGCCTTCTAGGTCGATTAGGTATCTCGGCATTAATTTGACCCCCATCACAACTGACCTTTATGCTCTCAACTTTCCGCCTATTCTTCAGTCCATTTCTGATTCCTTGAGGAGTTGGTCTGATCTTCCGATCTCATGGTTTGGATGTCTGAACCTGATTAAAATGGTTGTGCTTCCTCGTCTGTTATACTTATTTCAGACCTTGCCAATACTCGTACCTAAATCCTTTTTTAAAAAACTACAGACTATGTTGGGGAAATTTATATGGCGGAATAAACCATGTCGTTGTAATAGGTCCCTTTTGTTTACTCCTAGGAAGTGGGGTGGTTTAGGCGCTCCAGATTTTGAATGTTACTATGTAGCAGCAGTACTGACTAAGATGATCGATTGTATCGATACATCTGCCTCCGCCGATTGGCTGCGGATTTCATTGTCTGCCTATCCAGACTTGAGTCCGAGTTCGTTGCTATTTATGCCTCGGAAATGTGTCCCGAAAGCTATTATACAATCTCCGATTTTGGGTAGGATTTTGTACCTTTGGCACCACTGGGGTGGTCCTCGTCGGTGGACCATTTTGCCCTCTCCGATGATGGTTTTTTGTGGTAACCTTAGTTTCTTGCCTGGAATGGAAAGAAGGGCTTTCCATGCTTGGTCTGAGTGTGGACTTGTGACGGTCGGATCTTTGGTGCAGGATGATGTTGTTCTTTCGTTTTTGGAATTGATGTCCCATTATGCTATCCCTCATCGTGAATCATGGAGACACTTACAACTCACGCATTATATTGGGAAATTGCTACGCACTGGTTCCCTATCCCGTCCTAAGACTGTGATGGAGGAGTTTTTGACTTCCCCACGGAATCGTGAGAGAACGCTCTCTAAATTATACAGGCTTTGTGGTACTCCAGATGAGCTGCACCTCCCCTCTTACACCGGGGCCTAGCAGACAGCCCTGGGTGTGCCAGCACTTGCAGAGGAGGCGACTTGGAGAACCATCTTCCATCAAATGCATCTTCTACCTAGAGACGCTTCCTCCCAGGAAGGATTGTATAAACTGATCTCCAGATGGTATTTGACCCCGGCGACATTGGAGAAGATGAAAATTGGGCTGTCGAGTAGGTGCTGGAGGTGCGGAGAGACTGGTGGGGTGATGGCTCATATCTGGTGGAAATGTAGGGTGATTCAGGAGTACTGGTCGCAGATTGAACAGATATTGCAGGAAATTTTGGGATTCCCGGTACCGAAAGACCCTTGTCTTTACCTATTTTCTTTCCACAATACCTTTACCCCGAGAAAGTTTAAACTACTTCATTATTTACTTACTGCAGCAAGGTCCTGTGTGGCGGGGGGTTGGCAACAACCATTTGCTCCGGAGATAGAGAAATGGAGGGGAAGGGTAAACTATTTTCGGGACATGGAAAAATTACATGCATTTAGCACTCACTCTACGCACCTCTATAGGGAAATTTGGTCACACTGGGATATGTCTAGACATTCCTTTGGACTGGAGTCTCGTAGCAATGGCCAAGGTTAGGCTCTATTCTATTAGTGCCGCTTATTTTATTCAATCTTGATTGAGGGCAACAGCCAGTTCCTTATCCCCCTTCTTCCCCTCTCACTTTCTTTTTCTTTTCCACTTGCTCTTTCTTCCTTTCTTTTCTTTCTCTCTTTACGGGTTGTGTCATATATTACACTTGATTAATACACTACTCTTTTACACTTTTACACAGCGAGTTGTGACTTATTAGACTGAGATATGTGTATTGTTATAACATGGATCGAAAGTGACTCTTACTTACTGATTGCAGTCTGTAGATCCTCACATGTCTGTCTATTCAATTATATGTAATTTCATTTCGCTTGGCTGTATACAACTAGTGTAATATGTTTTTCAAAATTTCAATAAACTTATTAAATATAAAAAAAACTCTAAAAATAAATGAAATCATATAATACATTTTTTACAAAAAACCTAGATTAAAAGAAATATAATCTAAGATAAATAAATTAATTAATTAAAGAAAAAATTATAATCCTATATTATAATTCGCTAAGGATGTTTGTCAGAAGCGTCATGCACAGTAGAGACGGCTGCACATGCTGCAATCATGCGCAGTACAGACTGCCCACGCCGCGGCTGATACGGAGCAGGGCATTCTGAATTCAGACCGGAGTCCTCTCTGCACACCTGAAGGTGCGCAGAGAGGACTCCGGTCTGAATTTGGATCTCCCCACTCTGTATCAGCCTTGGCGCGGGCCATCTGTACTGTGCATGACTGCAGCGCCACCAGTATTGGCCTGTGTACACGGGCTTTAAAACTAGTAAGTAATAACTGATAATATGTATCTATTTATTCTACCATAAATGCATGCAAATTCTATTCTAATCATCTCTTATCCCTGAAAAATTTGTGTATATATATATATATATATATATATATACTTAAGAATGGTATTTTGAATGCACTCACTCTATAGTTCATTGATGTCCAGGTGCACAATCCCCAAAATTGGATTGAATAGAATAAAGAAGAGGGCAGCACCCATGGGACTTGATTAAAGATCAAAAATGATTGACTAATAGGCTAAATAAGACACCTTGAGAAAGGTCCATGTTGCGGACCGAAACTTTGAACCTTTGTTTTGCCTATTAGTCAATAAATTTTGATATTTAATTAAGTCCCATGGGTGCTTCTTTCTTCTTTAGTCTTTCTCTCTCTCTCTCTATACATATATATATATATATATATATATAAAAGAGGTAACTGGTTACGGGGAGCACAGAAGAAAAGTGGATACTACAAATGTACCAACTGCACCACATGCAACAGCATGTTAAGTGGAACTGTTTTCCATCATCCACATACTAACGCCAAGATCCAGATTTAATACACCTGTACCAGCGACCATGTTGTGTGTGTATATATATATATATATATATATATATATATATATATTGATTTATATTGATATGTCCATGTGGACTGTATTATGTAGGCAAAGCCGAAACAACATTTCACGAAAGGATGGCCAACCATCGTCTACCATCAGGGCAGCACTCAACACTGGCCTTACAGACAAACCTATCCCACGACACTTTCTTAATTTCCATCAACCATTTCATCTATCAAGACCATTATCATCGACCATATACCAACTACAAGAAGGGGGGGGTAACCGCAGGATCAAGCTCCTACAAAGAGAGACTTATTGGATCCACTACCTGGACACAGTGGCACTGAGGGGCTTGAATGAGAAATGGACCTACTCTGCCTTCTACTAACAACAGTGTACACTTTACGAAGTGGACATGTAACATAGGACTTTGGTCTAGCATGTTAGGATCCACCGGGTATTCTGATTTAACAACTAAGACACATAACTATCACCACCCTCCTTATGGAAAGACCAGTATAATCTGGTCGCTTTCGCACCTCTAGACCTACAATCAACTATAAGAAGGTACAAAATAGGACTAATCTCCAGTACCTGGGACTTAAATACGTACTAAGGACTCCACATAAATAGACTAACTAGCTCTAAGTCTGGCCAGCAATCAACAGACCCCATTGTACCATGTGATGCACTGCAGGACTGTAGTCATCTGGAGCTGTACATGAGAACTGTTCATCTACCATTATGTGAACACTGATATTGTAATAAACTCTGCACGAGATGACACTTGAACAATACATAATTTCATGCCTCATACTGCTTTTGACCGGTATCCCAGCTCAATATTTATCCCATTTATGACTGAGCCAAGCAAATTTGGATGGATACGTGATGTCTGCTACTCTGCCACAGATTTTAATATTGCAAGTAACATTTTCTCTAAGTAACATTGCTTCTTAACACAGACAAGGGTTAATGTTGAGCATGACTATTAATTGGGCTTTGAATGAAACACTGAAGACCCCACATGCAGCCACAAGCGGCTGTCTGAATGAGCAGTCTACTCGAGACTTTATTTGTGAACTGTGACAACGTTGCTCCCATCAAGGTGTTATTTGTCCCATTTATGTAACAATTGATTCATATGCTAACAATGCATTCTGGATTCAATGTATCAAACGCTATACCTTACAGGATTAGGCATATGATCTATGCATATAGATATCTGTTTATCACTGAGATAATCATACACACTTTATCATCCATTGTATGCTACTGTTTTGACACATGCTGTTACTGCGTTCTTGACTTAATGTAACACATACATCCTCCTACATTCTACACTGTAGGGATTCCTGCAAGAAAGTATGCACACAGTAACAGATTTGACCTTAAGCAACCAGATGAGAGCATGCAATATATCTATAGATGTACTGATACACTGTTAACTCAACCACACCGGGTCTCCACCGCATCACATAGCTATGCCATCGACCTTAGTATTGTGTTGCTACACAGATACATATTGACCATATGAACTGAGTGTGGGTGTCTGTACAGGATGAGATTTGGTTTTTCTGAATACAGCCCTCTTACAACTTCTTTACAGCCCTCTTAACACGAGATGCACCACAACAAGGTGTCTCAAGTGCATCCCACAGCACCACTAGGTTGCGGGCAGCATCATTATACACAACATCAAGTACACTCTGAGTACTCATACTCACTATATGACTGAATGGCATGCTGACAGCACAACTACCTAAAGCCACGGGTATTTGCTGTTGGATTTTTTGTGCTGTACGATCTTGAAGCTTTAATGCAGACATTTGGCTCCTATGTGTGGACATGTTTAGTTCTGATTTTTTAGCCCTTGATTTTCTTCCATTGTCCTTTTGATGAGTTCAGTACTGAACTTCAACATTTCTTCTTTTATTCACTCCCTTATTTTCTTGCACATTTCTACATATCCTACCCTGTTTCTAATAATACAGTTTTGCATCTTTTTTCCTGCTTTTTTATCATGGCAACTGTTTCTTTTGATATTTGGGTTGTTTTTTATTGTTTTACAGTAGGTGCAAGGACATAGGCTGTGTCTACAACATTCTCAATAACTTTGTTTGGGTTGAAATATCGGTGTCTTGTCGCACACTGAATTGATTGGACAGTGCTAATTCAAAATACTTATGATTTTTCAGTAGATGGCTAGTATCAATCTTTATGCTGGTTGACTTGTCAGTGTTCACATCCAACATTAAATTGTTTTAAGACTGAACAGTCAGTGAATATAATTTTATTATTTGCAAATATAACCCAATTTCACTTGCATTGCCATTAGGGCTTTTCAGTATCCATTTTCTCTGGGCCTTTTTCCTGTTGAATGAACTCATGATGTACAAATTTAGTTTTTCGACAAATTTGATCAGTTGGCTGCCTCAGTTGTCTCTTGTTCCATATGATCAGATTGATTTTTCACCATTTTGTATCTTACCAATTCTCACCTTGAAATCTCCCATTATAAATTTGTAGTGGTAATTGTCCTTTTTGTTGAGGTGTAATAAATCATCATAATTTTTTTGACTTCCTCTTCATTGCGGCTGCTTGTAGGGGCATAACGTTGAATGCTTTGAAGAACATAAATGTAGTGACTGTTTAGTTTGGTAGCACAGGAAGCTATTATTTCAGAAATAATTTCTACTTTTACAACTGAATCTGTCAGTCTTTTAATAAAATATCTGATTCTTATACATCATGCAGAATTGGTAAATTAATAGTATAGTCAGTGTCCTTCTCCTAATTTGAACAAATTTTCATCAGAACTGTGACAACACAACCCCACACTAGAAGAAATATTCAACATTATCAAAGAGCTACAGCATCTGCTACAGTATCTGCTAACAGACTATGCAGTGTTAAAAAAACATATTCCACCCCCAACCTGCTATTCTTGCACTCAGGCAATTACCAACACTGTAACAAAAACTGATTAATAAAAAACTGACCAATGAACGGACAGACACTGATAATGGGACCAAACCTTGAAACAAATACGGCTGCAGATCATGTCTACACATTTGTGAAAATAATACTGCACAACACAACAAGATATACAACATTAAATGAATATGTTCATGCACATCAGTAAATGTATATATGAAACAATGCACTGATTGTGAAACTGGATGTTACATTTGTGAAATAGGCTTACAACCTAAACTATGAATGAACACATACAGACAATCTATTGAGAAATACCATAAAACAAAGAACCAAACCCCAGTTGGACATAATTTCACCACGAGAAACCATACCATCTGTAACCTTAAAAAAATTACATGTCCTTCAGCATGTGCAATTTTTCTTATGTCCCCTGCTGCTTTAAGCCAGTAACAGGTGCAGGGTCTTGATGTGTGTGTCTCCAAAGTGACACACAATGCACAATATGAGTTTTTCCTTCAACTATTGGAGACACAATTTCATGCTTTCTCTTAGCCTTAATTTGGCTCCCTGATAGTTGAAGTAAAACTACAGTGCAGAGACATGCACACACCAGTCCCTTCCTCCTGATGGAAGAAAGGGGGCAGAAGGGGATGAGGTCAGATAAATGGTCTCCCTTCTGCTTCAGGCTCCAATGCCTTGCACCGGCAGTAGTTCTACCCCTGCATGCTGGAGTTGAAAGCCAGCAGTGAGATGTGATTACAGAAGCTACAAGCCCACATGAAGTTGCAGAGGCTGTGGGCTCTACTGGGATGCAGAGCCTGGAAGTAGCTGTACCCACTGTATTTTCACCACTCATTCATAGCATTAAATGCCCCTTTTAATCAATGAAGAATTTTAGGAATGTTAATTTGTCCCCTATTTTGGATTGCCCCAAAATTGCACATCTTTAGTTTGTGGAATTGAAGCTTAAATGTGTTATCTGATGCATATAAATAACAATATTTTATTTTTTCAATGATTTGAAGTTGTTAAATACATTTTAGATACATTGTTTACATTGTAATTGATTTCCACTGTAGATAAAACATTGATAAAGTTATCAAATGCAGTAGAATCCAGGGCTTTAATGGAACACAGTCCTGATAGGATTATGCTCACATTCAAAGATGAAAAATTACTTCAAACTAAATAATGCATTAATTTGAAAGGATGTGATACATGATTTCATGGCAGGCAGGCAGACAGGCAGGCAATCTCACTACTGTTAGAAGATGTGACATTTCAACCAACTATGTTCAAGTATAATTAAAATGCAAGTGATAATCAAATATTTAGCATTTAGTTTAAGGCATTTCTGGGGGGAGATTGTGAAAACAAGCTTTCATTGCAGTATGGGGTGATTTAATTTTAATTGCTTATATTCCATGCTATCAGAAAATATCTACTGAGCAGCTATTTGCTGAGTTGGCAGATATTAAACTGATCTTCAAAGTTGCCAAGAAAATGATTGCCAAATTGGACATTTAAAAGACCACTGCTATGAAATAAATGGTAGCATTTTTCCTGTTTTCAGGGTATCCAGTTGAAATGTCACCCTCTATTTGGTGGCCAACAAAAGCAGAGTTAAAAATGTTGGCTGCATGAAAAGGATGGCATTAGAATGTCACTTGCATCAAAAGGGCAACATTCTGCTGTCACATAGGCTTAAAGGGATAGTAATGTTTCATAATAAAAGCAGTTCTAATTAATCATCATAGTATTTGGACTTTGGAGAGTGTTATTGCAATTCTGTCAGAGTTGTAGTCCTAGAGTAATTCAATGACAAAATATCCCCCTCCCGCCCCTTTTACTGATGTCACACTGTTCAGCTAGAGCAGAAGGGAGGTGCCCAGGTAGACTACAGAGAGGGACAATCTTCAATTAAGATAAGGGAAAAACCCGAAAAGCTTGTCAAGGGGGGCAGGGATTTCATTGTTTTCATAGGAAGAAGATTGTCCCCTTCTGTTATCTGTCTAGTCTATGGACTGCATTCCACATCTGAGAAGAGATGGCTTACACTAGGTAAAAGGGGCGGGAGGGGGAAACTTTGCTTGTGAATATCTCATAAACCATAAATGTTTGAGAGATAGACTTATATCATTCTTCATGTTTTTTTAATGCCTACAAAATAAAATAAAGTTAAAACGAAGTATTACTATCCCTTTAAGTATTGCCAAGCTGAGTAGCCTCCGCCTGTGCTTTAAACCTTTGAGTGCCAGAGGAGTCCGCAACTCATTGAAATGTATTGTGGACCCCTCTGTCAATCAAATGGTTAAGATGACCTCTTCCTCTCACAAGGCTGCAACAGAATGTCACCCGCATCAAAGTCACATTTAAGTGTCACAAATCTGCAAAGGCACAGACAGAGCAGATTTGAGACATTTAAGTGTGACTGTGATGCGGGTGACTTTCTGATGTGGGCTTGTGAGAGGAAGAAGGCATATTAACCCTTTTAGTGCCAGAGGGGTCTGTAATGCATTGGTTTGCAAGGTGTTGCAGACCTCTATGGCACTCAAAAGGTTAAGGCATAGATGGAGGGTATGCATTATAATATTTATTTGGGGGGGTGAGGAGAAGATGGGACATTATTTAAGTTTTTTTTTATATTTTATTTTATATATTTAGGTTAATGGATAATCAATAATCCTTTGAGTTCCAGAGGGGTCCACAATGCATTACAATAAGTTGTGGACCCCTCTGGCACTCAAAGGGTTAAGGCACAGATGGTGACACTTAATCCTGAGACATCAGAATGTCACTTTTTTGATGCGGGCAAACTTCTGTTGTCTTCCTTTTCATGCAGGCGACATTTTTAATGCAACATTTTGTTGGTCGCCAAATAGAGGGCGACATTTCAATAGTAAACCAGTTAAACTAGAGTACTCCGACCTCTTGGAGACGCATTCTTCCAGAATTATTACAGTTTATTGTTTTTACATTAACATTACCCTTTATTTATTATGTTGCTCTCTATGGGAGAGGTAAGTCACTGACAAGTTCTTGTCAAGAATAATACTGCCTAACTGGATTAAGACTACCAAGGAGCTTTAAAGATTGCATATTTGAGTGCAAAGTTTTGGGTTGGAGATGGTTACTAGAGGGCTCTTGCTGTGGCAAAAGCTGAATTATAGCTGCTGGTTGGAAGCCAGATATCTCACCCCAGTTGGCTACCTAACAAGATCAGAGCTGGTACTGTAGGAGTCCAAGCTAGAAATGTGAAGGAGCCTACTACCCGTAATAAGGAAGAAAGGCAGCATAGCAGAATGAGCCTCAAGCAGCTCACATCACAAGCATCAATGCGGCAGCACAGAGAGACTTGCACCAAGCAGCTAGCTGAAGACAATGGAGTGGCAGATGAAAGATCTGGGGCAAAACGGAAGTCAATAGTAGGAAAGAGAAGCATAACTGAGTATAAGACAAACCGGGTCGAATTCAAATCAGACAGCAAGGTACACTGGGGGAGACAGAGCTTCAACCAGTAAACAAACCAAGAAGTCAAATTCATTGGGGAGTAATCAAAATAAGTAATTTATGAATCACAAAATAGCTGAAATTTCTTTTTGTTAAAAATAGGGTTTTTCAGAAAGCTTTCAAAATGTACACTAAAATCAAACATTTAGCTTTACAAACCAAAAAACTATGAAACAAAAATACCACATATCTTCTGAGTGCATTGATACCCAATATACATTTGTATAAGTGTACAAATGTATGTCCTTCCCATGGGCCCCACATTGGTAACAGTCCGTGACAGAATTTCTACTGACATTTTCATGCAGATAACTATAATGCAATATATATATATATATATATATATATATATATATATATATTCTGAATGCATCAAATAAGGGGTTACTTGGCTTTCTACCCCTACCTTGATGTTCATAAATGTTTGGTATGAGCTAAACTACTGTAGGGGGTACCAGAAGTACAAAACTATACAGTTTACAATCTATAATTATTCTTATGTTTAGTCAAATGATTGTAACAACTATATAAATGAATAAAAGGTAGACAAACCATAGCATTTTGGAAAGAAGATGACCAACCACATCAAATGAGGGATCACTTGCCTTGTGTCTGATGTGCACAAATGTTTCTAGAAGGTGGGGCTAAAGGAAAAATACGGATTACTTAACATTTCTGCCCCTTCAAAGGTACAAAACTCAAATGGGGTGTCAGATAAGCCGGGGTGAATCCAAGCTGGTCATCGAAGTACACAGGGAGTGAGACAGAGCCAGAACCAGTAAATAAAGCCAGGAGATGAAATCACAGGAGAGGAATCAATCAGTACAACACAGCTTTTGAAACAGGCACCATCTTGAAAGTGGGGCAAGTAGAAAAGGAAGTCACAACCAATCTAGGCCAGGTAAGAGTGACAACATTACCGTTCTCCATGTAATGTTATAGTATCAACTTTATCCCTTCCGCATCTCATGAGGGGTCACTTGCCTTTTTACCCCTAACTTAGTTGGCACAACTATTTCCAGAATGTGGTGCTACAGGAAAAACAAACAAACATTTGTTTTACACATCAGTCACTTCAAAGATACTAAAATGGTTCATTGGTGTGGGATTTCCTAGGAGGACTTCTTGCCAGCCTAAGAAAAATGGTACCCCACTGCTGTGGGTTGACATACCAATTTACGCTACAGGAGTGTATGTAGCAAACAGTGTATGTGTGATTTTATGGCTAACAGATGAAAGAAGCTAGGGCGTCAGCCGGTGTACATGCAGACCTGTGACTACAAGTGTAACAAAGTGTGTGGGAGGGTGAGGGATTAGGCAGTGTGTGTGGGTATGAGCAGAGGAGCAAGGATGGTGGTGATGGTGGGGCAGTATCTGATAGTGTGTATCGGAGATACAAATCCTGATGACCCCCCAACAATCTCTGGTAACAAAGGAATGATAAAAGCCCTGTGTCTGCCACAGGAAGGGGGGGGGGGTGTATTGGACCCCCCTGTGGCACACACACAGGGTTATATATATATATATTTTTTTTTTTTTTTTTACTCATAGACCTCATTGAGGGGCATCAGGACCCCCCCGATCCCCCAATGAGGTCTTGCAAAAAAAAAATCCCCCCAAAAGAAGTGACCCTGTGAGTGCCACAGGGGTCTCTAGCACATTGCAAAGCAATGTGCTGGGGACCCCTGCGGCATTCACAGGGTTACTTAGACATTTTTTTTTTCTTCAGACCTCATGGGGGACATCAGGACCCCTCCTGGTGTCCCCCCAGTTATTGATCTCCCAGCCCATTGGCTGGGAGATCAATCTGGCGACCGCAGGAGAGCAAAAGCTCTCCTGCCTTTCACTCCTACCACCGGTAGGAGTGAATCGGGTAAGGGAAACTTCCCTAACGTCATTGGTGATCATGTCACCGATGACGTTAGGAGGCTTCCCTTGGTCCCGCCCACTCCTACCCGGAAGTTTCGGGTAGGAGAGCGGAGGAGGGAGAAGCTCTGCTTCTCCCTTGGCGTTATTGATCTCCCAGCACGATCGGCTGGGAGATCAATACCTGGGAGGACATGAGGAGTGATCCTCATGTCCTCCCAAGAGTGCCAGGCTGCATTTCAGGCTTATGCAGTGACCACATTTAAGCTGTACAATGTACGAGCGTGGCACAGCAGGTACAGCTGTGTCCACTCGTACATTGTACCCACCTGGCAGTCTAGGGGTTAGGGGGAACCAGTTTTAACAACAAAAACAGGGAAGAACTCATAGCATGTAATATAATCAGATATAACACACTTTCATAGAGATCATCTCAAGTAAAGGGGTACTCACATAGTCCTTAAAAACACCTTTCACATGTTTCATGGTCCAAACTGACCATTTGTTTTTATAAAACAAGTTTTTCAATAGTATCTGATTATCTGCCTTTGTTTCAAATGTTAGTGAAAAAAGTTACATATGAGTGGATCCATTAACGGGTAAGATCCTCAATTTAACTTTCCCTGTACACTATAAACTGGTTGTTGAGATCCAGATTCTGTCATAATAGGCTATGTGAGTACCACTTAACTACCTGTGATCTCTTTGAAAGGGTGATTGTTTAGTTTATAATATTACATACAATGAGCACTCCCCTGTTGTTGTTTTTTTGAAATTTGAAAATGCTGGAGAGAAAACTAAGTCTCCTTTTGTCCCCCTCCCATTGGTGGGTGGCCCCGTTCAAAACTGGGGGGATTTACCTGGTTGGTCACCTAGCGCCAGGAGTGGAAAGAGATTATTTTGATTATGCAACCAGGTACTCAAAAGCCATTGCCCTGAAATCAGTCACTACCAAAACTGTGGCTTAGGTCCTTTCCATGGTGGGTTCTCTAAAGAAGTTATCTCAGACCTGGGTAAACAGTTTATATGTGAGGTAATGCACAATTTGTGGCACATCAGTGGAAGAAATTCTTGAAACTAGTCTCAGCAAGGCATGACAAGATGCATAGACTGGCCCACATCAGATTTTTGGGAAGATAAGTGATAATATGTAGCAGACAGACATAACAAGAAAAGCACCCATAATAAGTACCATGCCAATAGATAAAGCCATACTAGCAATGTGAGGAGGTGGCTATGTTTGTCTTTGAACCTGACAGTCTAATGGAGGATTGAGATCAAGTCCCTGATTTTCTGCAGATCTGAAAAGGGGTCTCCACCTTTGAAACCCTAGAGTTCTCTTCCCAGAACTGACAGCCAACCAAAAGACCGAGCTGAGGCAAGTTTTACTTGCCTAGAAGAATATTTTCTTCAGCCTACCTGGAAAATTGAATGGGATTAAACATGATGAGGATGCAGGTGAGGGTTTGTCAATACATAACTATCCCTACAGGGTCAGCTCCACTGCCCTGAGGGATGTACAGAGGGAAGTGCATTATGGATGGGCAAAAGTTTTTGTCTCAACGCTGAAATCGACAAAGACTGGCACTTCCTGCCTAGTGGAAAATTGCACACAAAAAGTGCAGTTTTCCTGCTTTCTTTACCTAGCTTATTGCATTGAAATCAATGGGAAGACTGAATTCACACACAGGAGGAAACATTCATTTGTAGGACTTACATTTGTTTGGCACAAGCCCTGAGGAAACAGTGATTTGTGGGACTTAGGCTTGTTAGAAACAAGCCTCAAAAATAGTTTTTATAGGTATATTTAAAGAACAAGCTCTGAAAATAAATAAATAGATTTAATAAAAAAAAAAAAGTTGGTACTTAACTTGACAGAGACAAGGACCCCCATGATGTAAGCTGTGACTGGGGTAGACTGATATTTCACGTGATAGAGTATTTTGTAGAGGAGGATTGTAGGACTTAGACTTGTTAGAGGCCCAAGCCCGAGGAAACATTGAATTGCATGACTTACACTTGTTTGACACAAGCCCTAAGGAAACATTAATATGTAGGACTTACACTTGTTAGGCACAAGTCTTGAAGAAGCATTGATTTGTAGGACTTAGTCTTGTTGTTAGAGGCCCAAGTCATGAGGAAACATTCATTTGCAGGATTTACACTTGTTTGGCATAAGCCCTGACAGCACATTGATATGTGGGAATAAGTGCTGTTAGAGGTACAAGCCCTGAGGAATCACAAATCCAGAGCAATCAGTGATTTTTAGTGGCACAAGCCCTGAGGAATCAATGATGCTTTTGTGGCCTCAGGATTGTTAGAGGCACAAGCCCTAAGGAATCAGTAATTTGTAGTATTTGTTTGGTACAAGTCCTGATGAAACATTGATTTGTAGGACTTAAACTTGTTTGGCACAAGACCTGAAAAAACATTGATCTGTAGGAATATGGTTGGTTACAGGAACAAACCCTGAGCAATATGTGATTTGTTGGACTCAGGTTTGTGAGAGGCACAAGCCCTGAGTAAACAGTGATTTACAGAAACAAGCCCCCACAAATTGGGGTTTCTAGGCCTCTGTGGTGTATTTAAAAAACAAACCACTGGCATGTCATGTTATGGTGACTACTGGCAAATGGCATGGTGTCATTGCGGCATTTGAGATTGCTGTTCTTGCTGCTGAGTTGTTTAGGCAGTTCCAAGGGAATGGGATCACCCACAGTAGTGAACTGGGTAATGATGAACATAGTTCCACTTGCCACTAGCTCAGCCACTTAATTTATTTGTGGAGAAAAGAAGTTGGCTTAATGCTTCCTCTCCTGCAATTCCTCCAAAATCATGGGTGTGTTAGAATACTAATTTTTCCCTTGAGACTACAGCAGGAATGAACTGTGTCTTTCATCAGCAACTTCAGTGTGCACAGTGTGTGTAGCAAATAGAGTAAGGACTTTGAATAATGGACACATCTGCACTCATATCAAACAACTGGCACAACTGAAAGCAAACACCTTGATGCTTAGGTCCGCAATGCCAAATCAATTATCCACCCAGAAATCAATTACTGCTGATGTCACAATGTTCACTCCGCTAAGGACATGTGACAAGTTGCAGTCTTAATAATAATGATGAATCCTCCCTGCCACCAGCTTAGCATATTCTGTGGGATGGACTCTCCTCACATGCTGATTTATTCCATGCCTGTGATTATGCTCCCCCACATTGCCATGTGTGGTATGAGCACCACACAATATTCAATGGATGGACATGTATTGCCTCACATCTACAGAACCGTTATCAGCTGCTGGGGAGGTAACGATGACAGAGCTGGATCGCCCTGGAATCTAGAGCAAGAAGCTAATGGAGAGACAGATGTTCCTCTCCCCATTGAAATTTCCGGCTCAGGCTGACTTTCTCTATTCTTCTTCATCTTTGATTTCTACCTCGACTCTTGGTGCCCTTGGGGAGAAACAGGGAGTACAGCAACAGCAGCACCTGATTTCTTTTGTGGGGGTTTTGCTATAGCATGATTCACATAAATGTCATAGTGTCTGTATTTTATGTGTGTTAACAGGGAGGTTGTGCCCATGTGCGTTCTCTCGTTTCCCCTTTTCACAAATTGTGCACGGTATTGTTGCTGATGATGGCACTGTGCCTGGTCCAAGAAATAATAGTCCCACACCCATGGCCTCAGTGGGAAGGGGAAAGATGGAGATGAATGGCCTCTTTCTTCTTCTACACAATCCCCTTCACTGGCTGGGGAAGAGGATGATGTTGCTGCTGCTGCCTCAGAATCAGCACTTGAACTAGGACCTAAGAAGGCCATTAATGTCTTTTCCACTCCAGCTGCTCTAACATTACAATCATCATCACCATTTAAGACACTGCAAGTAGAAGGCACCCAATAGTGTCATATGTCACAGGCCTTTCAAATCAACAATATAAATATAGGTGGGTACTCACAAGTGTAGTGGTCAGCTATGAATAAAGCTGACTCCTGCGCATATGAGAATATAGCCCGTCTCCGTTCGGGTAGCAACCAGAAATCACCAGCTCCTCCAAAGTAGTATAATGTAAAATAGTTGAAGTGAGTAAAAAACGGCTTCAAAGTAAAAAAAAAAACTTTTCTATTTATTAATAAAAAGGCAAACAATTGCTAAAACAGATGACAGATTAATCTGTTATTTGTAGCAATTATTTGAGAGGATAGAGTAATTCTCCATATGCACAGGAGTCAGCTTTATTCATAGCTGACCACTACACTTGTGAGTGCCCACCTATATTTCTATTTTGATTTGAAAGGCCTGTGACATATTACACTATTGGGCGCCTTCTACTTGCATTGTCTTATATGTGAGTTTGGAGATAACTTTTTATGAGGTGCAGCCTGATATACATCTACACTACTGCATTGGTCAGAGGCCAGTTGAGTTTGGGGGCACCTCTACTGCTCTTTTAGTTGTTTTACATGTAAGTGTATATTCAGAATTTTCGCTTGTGAGTATAACTCACTGTGGTGCTTTGGTGGAGGTTGTTTTGTGAAAGACTCAACACGGGGCGCCTCTTGTTTCTCTCTTTTTTGTCTTCTTATCACCATTTACTCTCTGCTCTGCTGCTGCTGCTGCTGCTGCAGTTGCTCTATGAGAGTCTCAATGGTTGGTGATGATGACAAAAGTAACAGAGGGTCCCATACTGTCACACCTGCCATCTCTTCTTGAGGTGAAGAGGCAGACTGGCGGCAGTAGCATCAAGCACATGTAGCTGATCTGTGCTGATGCTAACACTGCTAGCCAGTTCTGCATTCCTCAGCATTATATCCTAGAGGTACAATGCCAGGAGAAGAGTAATCACAGGTCCAGGAGGATGTTGTAGGCTTCCTTGACTACTAGTCTGGGTGCTCAGCATCATAACATTCACTTCCATTTCCACGTAGCAGGATGACCTACAATGATCACGCTGAGTATCAGAAGGCACTCTGGCAGCAGTAGCAACAGGCTCAGGTATATGACCTGTCCTACACACACACACACTACTACCCACTTCTTCATGTACCTTTGCTGACAATGACACAAATTTTCCCCAGATCTCAGGGGATGATGTCAGGAAACTGGGCATCACTGGGTCTGGGAATCAGTGATCAGTGCAAGCAAAATTGATTATTGGAGAGTTAAAGCACAGATGGAGGCAACACAAGCCAGTGACATCAGAATGTCGCCCTTTTGATGCAGCGATATTCTGATGTCACCCTTTTCATGCAGGCAACATTTTGACCCCCTTAGTGACAGGCAGCATGCGCACGCGGACGTCACTTAACACCCGGCTAATATTTTTTTTTTTTTACCAAATGATTCCGGAGTGGCGTGCAGCCACGCTGGGACCCGGATTTCCAGGACATACCTGGTACGTCTATTGTCACTGACAGTTTTTGTGGGACGTACCAGGTAAGTCCATTGTCCTTAAGGGGTTAAATGCACTGTTTTGCACTGGTTGACATTTCCTTAGTGAACCCAGTCTGAGCCTCTGCTGCCCATATTTCACTATATAAATCATTACAAAATCGCCTAACACCTTCTCTATCTCGCTAGCGGCTTAGTTTTGAGTTCCACTTCCTGGAAACATCATGTTTTTGCCACAAAAGTGCAAAGTACACATAAGTAAATGGACGGGAACTTTTTAGCCATTTAAAAAAATAGCATAAACATGCTGGCAGTAAGCAAAAAAGGAGAACATTTAAGTGGTTTGGTTAAGACAGATTTTCAAGCGAAAAAGCAGATGTCCATGTGGTTTTCGCAATTTTTTTTTTTTTTTTTGCAGGAACACAACAAGACCTTTCACACACCCCTTAAGTGCATGAAATGCTGGAGCTCGGTATCATCTTAAATCCAGTAGTTACTGGGCTAGCCCTGTTGTTCTAGAAAAGAAGGCAAATGGTTTCATCTGGATCTGTACTGACTAAAGGAGGCTAAACCAAGTCACTAAGAGTGGTGCCTATCCAATGCCCAGGGTGGATAAAATCTTCAATAGATTTGGTCCTGCCCAATTTACTTTGACAATGTTATAAAATATTCACTTGCGCATCTCTGCATTGTTTGACCCTGTGACTGCCAGAGTGCTCTGCAATATGATGCATACCTCTCTGGCACTCACGGGGTTAAAATATGCACAGATGTGCAGGTTCTTTCTATGGCACATTTATTTATATCTCTTTTTTTTTACAGGTATATGAGGAGAAAACAGACCAGAAGAAGAAAGAAGAAGAGGAGAAGAAGAAGAATATGGGCAGTAGCTGACCAGGGTGCTGAAGACTTCGTTGGACATCTGGATTACTAGTAAGTGTTTGTTTTCATGGGCTGTCACTTTGTAACTTAGTTGGATTAACCCTGTGAGTGCCAGAGGGGTAGGTATACCCCAATGGCACTCATAGGGTTAATTCTACTAACACTGGACACATTGTAGTTGTCATTTGGATGTATTGATATGCACCCATGCACTGGGGGGGGGGTAACATTCAATTCCTGTTTCGGTGGTTTAAAGTTGCATTAAGGGACTCTGCGCCCAGTCTGTAGTGTGTTACAATGGGGTTAAATGGCCACTAACTTTAGCGGCCAAGATGCTTCTTTTTCTGCCGGCAGTTCTTCTTAGCACTGGTATTAGAATTGCTAACTGTGCTTGAAAAAATGCTGGCCAGATTTTTTTTGCCTAACAGGGACCTTTAAATCTAAACCCAGGTGGGCTGTAGGTGAATTTTCTGGACACCAGAGGGCACCAGAGAAAAAGAAAAACAAGACATCAGCTAGACTGTCATAACTCTGGAATGATGTATTTCACAACAGTGGGAGTACCATTCTTTTACTCTGCATAAAATCATTACAATATATGTTTTCATTAAAAAAAGTTACTCATCCTATTTCCCTTTGAGGACAAGAGAGGTGTGCAAAGCATTGTAAAGCAATGTGTTGCACAGCACTCGGGTTCTCAATGAGTTAAGGAACAAGTACTCACTCACTGCCACTCTGTTTTAAAACACCTATTTACTTACTTTTTTCTTTTGCCTCATTCATAATTAATGCATTATATATAGGTTTATGAGAAAGGAGGAGAATAATTTTTGAATTGTAGTTTTTGTTGTGTTTTTATTCTTTTTTCTGTGGATGAATTTTATTTTGACATCCTCTGAAGAGACAGGACAGAGTTCAACAAGGATATCACTCATTTCTGGTAATTCTTTATCAGTTCATTCTGAAATCTCATTGCATGCAGATGAGGAAAGTGAACTACTCTTCACAGTGCTCCACACTGACAAATTAAAATTTGAGATTTTCTAACTAATTTTTAGTCTATTATCAGTCTAATCTGAGCATGGTTTCTCTACAACTAGAGATACATCCCAGTGAATCTTTCCCTGGGGCACAATAAAATCAATTTGCTACAGTTCAGTGAAGGCACTGTCAATGCGTTCATGCTTCTGGCAGTCTTTGGAGTGTGTTTTGTAGGAGATGGAAAACCACAGCAAGGAATAGTACCAAGGAAATAAAAAAATAGCTACATATCTGACAATTTCAAACAAAAATCTGTTCGTTTTTTGTTTGCTTGTTTTTGCAGTTCACATAAAATGATAAAGCATTTGTATTAAATAATGTTTTATATTGATTTACTGAATATTTGGTTCTCAAGATCTGCAGACAGGGAGGGAAGGTTTTCAGATTTCTCCATCAAATCATGGAAATGTTATTTACATGACAATAATATGTAGTTGCTGAAAACAGGAACCCTTATCCTCCAGAAGTAGCCTTTTCTCTATTTATAACTTATTGAACTTATGAAATCCCAGTGTCTGGGTTATCCATTATATTCTTGCAGCTCAAATGAGTCAGCTTGGAGTGTATTAACTCTGGGTTATTCTGAGTATCAGAAAAGCCTGGCTTAAAGTACCATTAGACATGAATATTATGTCTATCCTCTGTGCACTCTGCAGTGCAGGGACTGAACTACCATTCTTGCAGCAGTGGAGTCTATCCAACTTTTGGAGTCCATATAACAGTGAAGGAAATATTTATGGTTTTTCAATAATTTGCTGTGAGAGCTCCCCATGTATTATGCGCCAGATCCACCAGATCCACTAGACATCACAAGATTTACTCATATCTGCCTCGTTAGAAGGAGGTGCAAGGACATGAGTGCCAGTCATTGCAAAGCAATCGGTTGTGTACCCCTCTGGCACTCAAAGGGTTAAAGATCTTTCAAAATCGCCTACATGGTATGTTATTCATGTTTTAGAAAACTAGCTTTTTGCGTTAGAGTTAAATATTTTTCTAATCAAGGCATGCTGTGCAGGCACTTCCTGTCTTAGCCCTCTCACTTACCTCACCCTCTTGTTTCCACTTTAGAATTTCCGTACTAGGGGACAAGCAAAATTGTTCTCCATTATGTGTCAGTGAGGTAAGGGAGGTAAGGCAAAGCTAAGACAGAAACTGTCAGAATGGCATGCCTTGACTGGTATATTAAATAATTCTAAATAACCCCAAAAATTGTTTTCTAAATAGAAATGACTAATACAAAACATAGGTGATATTGAAAGATCTTTAAAAAGCACCAAAGTTGTTTTTGGTGATGGTGTCCCTCTAAAATTTTACTACTTTTTCACTGCAGTAAAATGAATGACAATAATGTAACCTCCTGCAACCTGCAGACTTTCTCCCATGTATTAACTCCACGTTAAACTATAAAACTAGGTGTCCATTTAATACAATTCATAGCTTAGTCTTCCACAAGACATCTTAAACAGTATTAGATCAACTGATAGAATATAATGCTGTAAGTCAACCAACCTTTAGGGCCTTTGAGCACAAGGAAAATGTTCCAAGCTGATTCGGGCAAGGTGAAAGAAAGGGTAGACTTTGCTAGTGGCAAATATTGGAATTTGTGAAAATGAAAAAGTGGGCAAATTGCAAGAAAAGAGAGATTCGAAGAAAAGCGATATCTTAACAATGGAGAATTATGACAAAAACATATACTCTTCATTTTATGTTTATTACAGAGTGCATCTCAAAAATATAAAGTTTCATGTCATAGAAAACCTTTCATCAATGTTCACTATTTGGCCTCCTTTAAAAAAATTGAGGCTGAGATACAAAGAAGAAGTGAGGCAATTCTGGAGTAAACTAACTGAAATTTCCAGCATCCCCATTGATTTAAATGTGGCTTGTAAGCCATTGAAAGTACTTCTCAGTGTTGCTATCTCATTGACTCCAACTGGGAAAGAAACTATTAGCATAGAAATAAGCTTTTGTTTTAGTTATATTGATGAAATGAGAACCATTTTCACAACTTCATCATTAACACTGTTAAATAATGATAATTTGGAATCTTTCTCATGTAAAAGTCAGCAATAAAAGTACAATGAAGGATTCTTATACATTTAATTATATACGGTGGAATTTTATAATTAATTCCCTGCCTTGAGTATGCAAGGGAGCAAAATATAGTAAACATCTGTAGAAAATGTGGCAATTCCAGAGATATACACACATACATAAACATACAGCCTTTGTATATGAGTATAGCCACCCCAGTAAAATCTGTGGATTTTGTCAGTCTCAATATGGTTAATGTAAAGAACATCTGGCACTCACTCATTTATGATTAAGCAAGTGCCAGAAATGATTCAGTCATTGATGAATCAGAGAATGGCTATTGTGCAAGAAAATATGAGATTTTCCTTGAACCTTCAGTAATTCACCACTTGATGAAATCCCTTCATAGTGTTACCTGAAATAATCTGTTATAAAACTGCTGAAGATAAACTACCTAAGACAAAATGGAATGGCACTTGCAGTGGACAGCAAAAGAGAACTAGCGATATAGTAAATATAAAGCAAGCCCTGCTGTTAAGAGGTGCTGAAATATGGAACTGTCATAAAATAGTTTTGCTTGTTGTGCAGGCATTTTTTTCTTGATAATATTTTAAATAAATCCAGGAACAGTTGGCAAATAACCTGTACTGTTTGACAAATGAGTCCTGAACAGCTGATTTAGAAAAAAAATATATTCTTCAAATCATTTATCTATTTGGTCTTTTGACCAGTAGATGGAACTGTTGCCTTTCTTCTGAAGTGTATGCATAAAAGTCACAAAAGTATGTGACAAATGCAGCTTTAACTATCATATAGCAATATGAGAATGATTTTACAATGCAAAAACAATTAAAAGCAATGGCTCTGTTACAGCTGTTTAGAAGTTATCAATTACACTTTATACTGCATTTAAATGAAATAAAATAATAATTAAGATGATTCCAAGTCTGTAAATTCTTACTAACAATGTATTTTCTGTTATTTCTTTGTTTTGTATATGAAAATATTTATTTTTATTGTTGACATTTTGTACAGAAATTATAAATATATTGTAGCTTTATAAATAAGTTAAAAATATGGGTTACTAAATAACCGTGTCATTGGCTTACAAGCTTTTAAGAACACTTGGGACCCTTTATCAGGCAGGTTATTTATTTTATCATGTCTAATCATGTCTAAGGAAAAATAGTTTAACCTTTGATTGTCTGAGGGGAGTGCAATGCATTGCTTTCTAATGCATTGCACATCCCCACAGAAACCAAAGTATTAACCCATTGAGTGCCAGAGGGGTACAGAATGCATTGCTTTGCAATGCATTCCATACCCCTCTGGCACTCAAAGGGTTAAGATCTATAAGCACTAGACTGTGCAAAAGCATTTATTTCAACAAAATCATTCAGTATGCATATGGATTAAACAAAATTAGTTAACCATTATGTTCGGTTATTTTGAATTTTCGGAAAAAAGTTGTGCCAGATAAACTTTGTTCACTATTACTGTTCTACTCAGACTTACCCCCCTTCCTGACCTAAAGCTCATGTAGGCCCTACCCTGTTACGTAAGTAAATCACTCACCTTGATGTTGGAGGTCCAGAAATGTCCTCAACTCCCTGTTCCTCCAGCATCTTTTTCAATAGCAACATAACAATTAAAATAAAACTCTAATACCCGGCCACCTCATTGCTGTTGCCTCTAATAAATTAGACAAGAAAAATCCCCTTTAGTCCTACTCAGGTTGTTGCTTAAGCTAGTGTGAGCAAAAAATGAACTGGGATGGGGGTTGTTTAATTTATTATAGACGACAGTTGGAGCAGGGTAGTAGGGTTTGTTTTTTTTTCTTATGTTGGTGTTGAGGAAGATGCTGAAGGATCAGGGTGTTGAGGACACCATTGAACCTCTGACATCAAGGTAAGTGACTTACTTGTGAAAAATGTGGTGTAAGCACATGAATGAATGGATATGTCAAAAAAAAGTTGAATGTGTTGTTCATTATTCTGATAATTCGTGTTACATGTCATTCTTTTGACGTTTTAATCCAAATGGCACGAAACATGTAATTTTCCTTAAATTTTGCAATAATTATCTAATACACTCATATAAAATGTGGAGAATTACTGAGGCAAACCAACTACACCATGCAGGACAAATAAAACTCTGCAAACTCCCATATATTTAACTCTTTGAGTGCCAGAGGGGTAAACAACTCATTTCTTTGCAATGCGTTGCATAACCCTCTGGCACTCAAAAGGTTAAATGGACCTTTTAACCCTTTAAATGCTATGGAGAGCTGCACTTCACAATGCCCTGGAGATCTCTCCAGCACTCAAGGGGTTAAAAGCCTCATACAAATCTATGGAAATTTTATTTGTCCCAGGTGTGTCCCAGAAGTGATTATGGCTCATTATCTCTATGGTATTTTTCATGAAAATGTAATTATTGAGTTTGTCCAAGAAACAACAGGGCATATTTTTAAGGATCATTAAAACTCTTCGGGGGCAAGAAACTGCTCTAATTGGAGATTTTTTGTATAGAATGTCACAGAATTTCTCAATTCTCATCTTAAAAAAAAATCCCCATTTAATTTAGGCAAAGTGTATCTGTCACCAGAAAGGTTAGTATCATTAACAGTATATAACAGAAAACAAAGTGCCAGTACAATTCTTACTGAAAGAAGAGTACTAGAACCAGCAATATATAGGAAGACAATCAAGCTGTACTCACACAGTATGTAGAGTCGGTGTATGTTCCACACCGGCGTTGAAAAGGAGATCTTGGCCGCTTGTCCCTGCTCAAGCTCCAATGAACGTTGGTCTTCCAAATGATTCCAAGTGTAGATAATAAGTATCTATTCTTATATCTAACACTAACCAGTGTGTGTTTTGATAAAATGAAAAAGAAAAAGAAATATATATAGGTTTTTCTTAAAAAAGAAGAAAGGGAATGTGTTAGCGATGTATTCAAAATGTATTTAAAATATATATATCTCCAACATTAAAATATAGATCCGGTACATCGTACCTATAATAATGCATATATTAAAACAATATTCACTATTGTTAGTTTGTATCTCCTATCTCCTGTAACGCGTTTCGTGGCACTTGCCCGCCACTTTATCAAACCAATAGTGAATCCTATCTCCTCAACAGTATATGTCAGTTTTTAAACTTTTTGAATAATCCAGTTTTCATTTTTCTGTCAAGTATGGTGATTACATTTTTATCTTTTTAAACTGTCTATAACATTTGTTTTCAGCCACTATAGTGGTTTTAGAGATTTTTATCTTAGAAATGAAGAAGGGGTAGCCAACCACTAACAGTGCATGTTTTACTTTACAACAGTTAAAGTAAACTGACCCACTGATTAATCCACCTGGGTATCAGCTTAGATTATCTGAAAACATGAACTTTTGGTAGCTCTTGTAGACAAGTGTTAGTTTTCCCTGTACTAGGTAATCTAACCTCAGCAGAGCTGATGTCTCTAACATGTGTGGCAAAGCCTGCACTTGTTCTGAAATTGCCTAATTCCTCCTCACTTCTTCTGAGGCTTCCAGAACCTATCACCAAAACAGTAGATTAATTTTATGAGGAAAAATGTCACTGGGTTCAGGATTTGAGAAGATGACAGTTCCTCTTTAAGATTGTCTGCTCAAAAAAAGCTAATGTTCCATCAACAGAGAAAGAAAAGTCATATATTGCCATGAGGTACACATAGAAGGGCCAGCATGCAAAAAATGATGAATAAAATGTAAAAAGTGGATGTGCTTCTTCCAGATTATAGTATATGTATTATTGGTTGGAGTGATATCCTTAAATACTCTCCAGTATACTGTTCTTGAGGACAGGGTCTGATAACACTGGTATAGGTAGATTTTAGATATAGTGTGTTGAGAATTACACTGATACACTCTCAGTTAGAAAGTGATTGTATTATTGTTATAAATTAGCCTTTTCACCAGATAATTAATGCAATCGTTTTACCTGGTCATAGATTAGATGTTCTAAATGACCAGTATAATAGTAAAGTCAATACTTCTCCTCTCATTAGTGTAGCTATAATGAAAAGCTGGAGGTTTAGTCTGTTAAATGAATAAATATTTTACGATTCTCATAAATGGTTACCATTTGCTGGAAAGTAATGTAGCAAATCAAAAATCTAGGTTGTAAATTCAACTGACCAGTCTTCTTAGCCATGTGACATTAACATCTAAAATGAACACAGGTTATAATCTTAATTAGCATGCAAAAAATCTTAAATGCATGAGCTTCAAAATAGGTGCTAAACATATTTTTCTGTCACTCCTAATAAGTTATAAGTGCAACAAATAGCATAATTGAAGTAAACAGATTGAAGGCCATAGTCTCTTTGAACTGAAAGGGGAAAAGTTCAAATCTCAAAGCAAGTATGCATGTTGTAGGTTTTATCAGTTTTGCATACATTTTTGATATATGTTAGAATTTTCAAGAGAAAAAAAAAGTAAAATTGCTGGCTAAGAGGACATGTAGTTTAAAAGTATATAAAGAATTTTTCATTTTTAAGAGATAACGTCTTTTTAAATCAAAATTGTCAAACTTAATTCTTAAAGGACCGAGGCAGTGCACAGTTTTGGGATATCCCTGATTTTACACAGACATTGAAGTCAAAAGGTCTGAGCAAATAATTGCAACACCTGTACAACATCAGGTTATTCCATAAATATCAGTCCTTAAGGAGTGCGCTTAGGCACAACTGCTTTAAATAATATCCCTTTATATTCACAAACACAAACTTTTAAAACAAAATCAGTGTCCAAAACAAAATTGTCATTCAACTTTCAAACAGCAAGCATGTTAAGAAGGTCTATTATCTGACACCAAGTTGTATTAATAATAAGAGTAGGCTGACCCCCATTAAATTAAAAAAAATACTTTGGGCTCTATTCAATAACATTTAAATAAAATTTTAAAAAAGCACCGTTTCAAGTCACAGTCAGGTATTCAATTACCTGTGCTGTGACACACTACTGTGTGGTGAAAAGGCACTTCAGGCACAAAATTTGTGCCCCCTGGAAGCAAAGACAAAGTGCATCAAAATGCTATTCAGGTACATGTGGTTTGTATGTAAATGGATTGCAGACAAGTGGAGTTGGAAAGAATCTGGTGAAAAGTACCTCTGAGTGTGTTGGGTGTTGAATAAGGGTTACAAAAGCCATTTCTTTTTATTCAGTTTGTGGGGGTATTTAAAAAACGTGAGTGTTTTTCATTGTTTTATTTTTTTTTCTCTCATTAGTGATTAAGGGTTTGATTGCAAAGGAGAGTCACCTGAGGGTAGTTCTACTTTAAATAGAGGCCATAAACTCATATTTGAGCCTGCTCATTGTGGATTGCAGACAAGTGCAGTTGGAAAGAATCTGGTGAAAAGTACCTGCGAGTGTGTTTGGGTGTTGATTGAGGGTTAAAAATGCATATTCTTTTTATTCAATGTGTGTGGGTATTTAAAAAAGTAAAAAAAAAAAAAAAAAAAAAAAAGATTGTTCACTGTTTTATTTGTTTTCTCTCCTAAGTGATTCGGGGTTTGATTGCCAAGGATATCCACCTGGGTGTAGACCTACTTTAAATACAGGCCCCATGGCTCAAATTTGAGCCTACTCATTGTGGCTTGCATTCAAGTGGATTACAGACAAGTGGTGTTGGAAAGAATCTGGAGTTAGAACTGAAACAGGAGTTGGAAATCAGCAGAGTTCTGTGGTGAAGGTAATTTCACGAGATTTACTATACCCACATTTAAATATGGGACAGTTTACTTAGAGCGATCATTAGAGCACCATCTAATGCTAGTTGAATTGTAAAACTAACCATGAGTGATAGCAGGTTAGAGAATCTCACACAGTGCACATCTTGTCAAATGTTTGAACACTTGGAGTTCCAGGGGTCATACCACTGTGTCAAATGTGAGCATATATTCTTTTTAGAATCTAAGATACTGGATCTGGAAAGAAATATTGTAACACTGAGTGACATTGGAAACCTGGAAGGGAGTATATGACTCACACAGCAGGTAGTATGTGGGGTTAGTGGTGATGAGGGTGGAGTCATAGATGATGTGTGGAAGGTAGGCAGCTGGGTAAAAGTAAAGAGGGGAGGTAGAGTACCGAGGAAAAGGAAGGCCAATTCTGAGTTGACTCAGTCCAACAAATTTACAAGATTGTGTGAATATGTTCATGAGGATAGCTCAGACTGACAATACTGGAGAGGGCTGATTCCTCTGGCAGCCAGGAGAACAGTCCTCATTCCAGTTTAGTTGGGATGCAGAGTAGGCAGAAACCAAGGCAGGTGGTGGTAATAGGGCACTAAATTATAAAGAGGGTAGATAGGGTAATCTGCTGCCAGGAACCTTTAATGCCAAACAGTATGTTGTCTCTGGGGTGCTCGGGTTCAGCATATTGCAGACAGGGCAGACAGATTATTGGGAGGGGCTGGAAATGACCCAGCTGTCTTTGTACTTATTGGTCCCAATGACAACACTGGAGGCAGATGGAGGTCCCTGAAAAATTATTTGAGGGTTTAGGGTGCAAACTCAAGGCAAGGACTTCCAAGATAGTGTTTTCTGAAATACTACCTATGCCATTGGCCAGTGCAGGTAAACAGAGGGAGTTCAGGGAGCTTAATGCATGGCTCAAGTATTGGTGGTTGGAAGGAGGGTTTGGGGTTTTTAGAGCACTTGGCTGACTTTGCTCTTGGGCGCAATCTATATTGAAGTGATGGATTGCACCTAAATGGTAGGGTTACCACCATGCTAGGGGATAGAATGCTAAGAAGGTTGGAGGAGCTTTGAAACTAGGAAGGGGGGTAGATAGTAAAAAAGTGGTAGCTAGGAACTGGGCCCAAGTAAATGATCATGGAGTAGAGAAGGGGTGGGGATAAACGTAGCCAATAGGGATAAACTCTTATTAAATGAAGATGTAGAAAGAAGGCAAGTATTGGGTAAAATATGTAAAAACATCAAAATTGTACGCTGGCAAATGCAAGAAGTATGGTAGGTAAAATGGGAGAACTAAAATTGCTGGCGGTTAATGAACATTTGGACATAATTGGTATAACTGAAACATGTGGGATGATACACATTATTGTGCTCTAAATATAGAGGGCTATTACCTGTTTAGGAGAGACAGGATTAATAGATAGCGGGGAGGTGTGTGCTTATATTTGAAACCAGAGCAAAATATAATTTTAAGGGGTGATATTAGTGTTGAAACTGGCGATAATGTGAAGTCCTTGTGGGTGCAAATTGAAGCTAACTGTGGAGCACAAAGTTAAAACAAGTGATGGTGGGCATATGCTACAAACCAAAAAATAATGATGAGAATGTTGAGGCCCAACTGCTATTGCAAATGAAGAAAGCTGTGCATTTTGGGCATGCTATAATTATGGGAGATTTTAACTATGCATATATGAACTGGAAACATGAGTCCTGTCAGAGTGCTAAAGGCAGCAGGTTTGTAAGCATGCTTAGGTATAGCTACATGTCACAAATGGTGGACGTGCCGACAAGAAATAATTCATTGGACCTAGTAATAACGAATATCATAGACGTGGTATCCAGTATTAGGTAGATGTATATTTGGGAAACAGTGATTACAACATAAAGGTACACTATAGGTGGTGCTACGTTTGTGAAAGGGAAGAAAATACCACCACCAAGCTGCCTAAATCAAACCTCTACTCCCTTAGTTCAAAAACAGAATCTACATATCAGAGTCTGGCGCTGCAATGGTGGATTGGGACTTCACACATTCATGCATTAAAGTATGCTTTTACTAAAAAAATGTCCTCAGTTATAGTAACATAGCAACATAGTAGATAAGGCTGAAAAAAGACAAGCGTCCATCAAGTCCAGCCCATGCCGAGAACACCCCTTTTGATTCAGAGAAAGGCAAAAAAAAACCCACTGGAGCCATTTCCAATCTAGCCCCAAGTGTGTGTGTGGGGGGAAATTATTCCTTCCTGACTCCAATTGGTAGTCAAATAGTTCCCAGGATCAATATCCTATCTGCTTTGAAGCCATATCACGGTGCCCATGCTTTCGTTGGCGACATTGTTATGTCTATTCACTTCCTCATTCCCTCTTATTGGCTATCGTGAATTGTCTCCACCCAGTCCTAGCCTTTTTATACTGAGCGCTGTCATGTCAGCGCTGCCCTTTCTTTGTGTACCTGTTACCAGTGCTTATTATGATTATTCGTGTGATTCCTGTGTATGACCCGGACTGCCTGACTATTCTGCCTGATCTGCGTTCCTGCTTTGTGTACCGACTCGGCTTGGCTGACATTCTTGCTCCGTGTACCGATCCGGCTCTATTGACGTTCCTGCTCTGTGTACCGACTCGGCTTGGCTGACGTTCCTGCTCTGTGTACCGATCCGGCTCTACTGACGTTCCTGCTCTGTGTACCGACCCAGCTCTACTGACGTTCCTGCTCTGTGTACTTAACCGGCTTTGCTGTTGCTCCTGCTCTGTGTACCTCCCGGTATCACTGAACCGGTTGCCTGCCATTCGGAAGTCCATCCTCCGTACCGTGACTGTACCTGTCAGTCACTGTGCCTCCTTACCATCTCTGGTAGCACTGCTCTCGACCCTGCAGATATTCACTTTGTTATCCTTTCACTACGTTGTTAGGTGTGGTATTGCACTCAGTACGTTTGACCTGCTTGTTACTCTTACTGAGGTTGGGTGGCCGCCTCGGTGAGTCTCTGATTCTAAGACCCACGGTCCAGGTTTGGGCGTTCGACTACCTTACGGTTTGGTGCTACAGTGCTCAGGGTCACAGCTCTGCTCTGTTACCCGGGAGCATTCCCACTATTGTCAGTACCGAGTTTCCTCGTTACCGTGCAGTCCACCGTACTGCCTGTACACTCTTCAGTCTGTAGCCTTCCTAAGGCTGCTATGGTTTGTCCGTTAGTCTGCGGTCCGGCCTAGTTGCTTGTTGTCTGTCTCTCGAAACGGTCATGTGAGGCCTCCTTTTAGTCACCTAAGGGCGATCTACCTTGGCTACTCCCTGCGTAGGGAGCCTCCGTTATTGGTGGCAATATTGGTACCTGTTGGCGTTCCTGATCTTGAAATTAGTGCTCACTGTGGCACAGCTTCACACGATCTGTAACCTGACCTGTGCCAGTATAACCTTGGTACCTGCTGGGCCTGAGTGGGTTGTTGTGCTCCGTGTAACCTGATCTGTGCCAGTACAGTACATTGGGTACCTGGTGGGCCTGAGTGGGTTATTTCTATCTCCGTGACCTGACCTGCATCAGTGATATACTTCTGTACACTCTGGACTTTATCTGTAGTTATATTACTCCTGTACTTGTCCTGTGTCTGAATTACAGATTGTATGTACTGGATCCGCGAGGGTCACATGATCATTGCTTGTTTAATAAAACTGTGTTTTACCAAACCTCCTGTGTCTGAGAGTCTGTAAACTGTAACAAGCCACCTGTCATAATTGTGTTCTGTGCTAGATAGGCATCCATTGCTTTTTTGAATGCAGTTGCATTATCTGCAAGCACAACATCCCAAGGCAAAGAATTCCATAGCCTTACCACCCTTACTGTAAAGAATCCCTGCCTATGTTTTAGTCGAAAGTGCCTTTCCTCAAGTCTTAATGGATGACCTCTTGTTCTTAGCTCAGCTCTTTGCATAAATAATTCATTGGATAGTTCTTTGTACTGACCTTGAATGTATTTGTAAATGGTAATCATATCACCCCTTAGACGTCTCTTCTCTAATGTAAACAAACCCAGTTTGGCTAGTCTTTCTTTATAACTCAGATCCTCCAATCCCTTTATAAGTTTTGTTGCACGTCTCTGCATCTTTTCCAGTTCAGTAATGTCTTTTTTTACAACAGGTGCCCAAAATTGTACTCCATATTCTAGATGAGGCCTAACCAAGGATTTATACAGAGGTAGGATAATATTAGCATACCTTGCTTCTACACCTCTTTTTATGCAGGCTAGTACGCTATTTGCTCTTGCAGCAGCTGAGTGATTCTGCACACTGCTGTGAAGTCTATTGTCTATCAGTACTCCTAAATCTTTCTCTAATGAGGATTTCCCAAGTTGTTTCCCATTTAGACTACAGGTAGCAAGTTTGTTTCTACAGCCCAAATGCATAACCTTACATTTATCTACATTAAATGACATCTGCCACTTTTCTGCCCATTTACTTAGTTTATCTAAATCCTTCTGTATGGAAAAAACATCCAGCTCTGTATGTATTTCCTTACATAGCTTAGTGTCATCAGCAAAGATTGAGATGCTACTTTCAATTCCCACTTCTAGATCATTAATAAACAAATTAAAAAGCATTGGTCCCAGGACTGAACCTTGCGGCACCCCACTTATAACCTTAGACCAATTTGAAAAAGTTCCATTTACAACAACTCTCTGCCATCTATCATTTAACCAGTTCTCAATCCATATACAGATAACACCGCCCAAACCGAAGCCTTTTCATTTATGCAGTAACCTGTTGTGAGGCACTGTATCAAAGGCTTTTGCAAAATCCAAGTATACTACATCAACAGCAATTCCCCTGTCCAAATTACTACTCACTCTTTCATAAAATGCAAGTAAATTAGTCGACATGATCTGTTCTTCATGAAACCATGCTGATTCCTGCTAATGATATTGTTTGTCTTCACATAGTCATGAATGCTGTCAGTTAATAACCCTTCTAGTATCTTACCCACTATGGAAGTCAAGCTCACAGGTCTATAATTTCCTGGTTTGGATCTTGCTCCCTTTTTAAACAATGGAACTACATCAGCTTTCCTCCAATCACATAAAATCACATGAAATCAATGAAAGTGAATCAATAAATATTAAGTATAATGGTTTTGCTATTACTGAACTAAGTTCCTTAAATACCCTTGGGTGTATACCATCCGGTCCAGGCCCTTTATTCACTATAACCCTTTCCAGTCTTTTTTGGACTATGTCCTCAGTAAGCCATGTAGATGTTGGAGGAAATTCCTTGGTTTTGTCTGTTTGCCCATAGCTTGTCATTGCTGCTTCCTTTGTATATACTGAAGCAAAGAACGTATTTAGGGTGTCAGCCATAGCTTTATCCTCACTAATCAATTCACCTGTCTCAGTCCTAAGAGGACCAATGTCAACCTTAACTTTTTTTGTTGTTAATATACTTGTAGAATTGTTTAGGGTTTTTCTTGCTCTCATTTGCAATGTTTCTCTCATTTTCTGTTTTAGCTAGCTTAATTGCTTGTTTGCAGATTTTATTACGTTCTTTATATTTTTTAAATGCTGCATCTGACCCATTTGACTTAAACACTTTAAAAGCCTGCTTTTTATTTCTCATTCCTCTGCTAACCACATTATTAAGACACGTTGGTTTCACTTTACTTCTCTTGTGCTTATTCCCCAATGGTATATATTGACGTGTATATTTGCCCAAAAGCATTTTAAATACATTCCATGATTCTTGTGCATTTTTATCTTTGAAAATTACATCCCACTGGATATCCTTTAACGCTTCTTTTAACTTTGTAAAATTAGCCTTTTTGAAATTGAATGTTTTGGTTAAACCCTTGCTAATGGGTTTCTCATAACACACTTCAAAGGATACAATATTGTGGTTACTGCTGCCAAAATGTGTCCTTACTTGCACATTGTTTATCATGTCAGAATCGTTTGAGAGCACTAGGTCAAGCAAAGCCTATTTTCTAGTTGGCTCCTCTACTAGTTGGGACATAAAATTATCATTATCATACTTAGAAAAATATTTCCCTTTGTTGTGCCGGAAGTCATATTGCTCCAATTTCAGGATAGTTGAAATCTCCCATTATAATTACCTTAGCTGACCTAGCAGCCTTTTCCATTTGCAGTAAAAGTTGGACTTCCTCCAACTCCCCAGCATTAGATGGCTTGTAGCAAATCCCCACCAATATATTTTTATTATGTGTGCCTCCAGTGTGTATTTCAACCCACAAGAGCCTTTATCTTTTCATTGAACCCTTAAGTTATATCTTCCCTTAAACTAGGTTTTAAGGCCCTCTTTACATATAGGTATGCCCCTCCTCCCCTTTTATTAACCTTGTCCCTCCTAAAAAGTGAATAACCCTCTAGATTGACTGCCAAGTCATACGTATCATCTAACCAGGTTTCAGACACTCCAGTTAGATCATACTGCTCATGTACTGCAATCATTTCTAGTTTCCCCATCTTACCAGTCAGACTGTGAGCATCTGCATGCATATATTTTATCTTTTTGCCATTCCTAAAGATTTAATTCTTTGTCAAATGTATTTGTCTTTTATCAGGCTGTAACAATGGCAACTCCCTATTAGATGAACTAGCCCATTCCCACTCTCCACCCCCATGCCCCTTCTGTAATCCCATTTCCTCAATTATACTACCTACCCCAGCCTGTGTTGCAGCTCCCTCCCCCCTTTCTAGCTTAAAGTCTCCTCCAGCCCTCTATGTACAACAATAACAACTATCCAATCAATGAAAATTAAAATAAATTTTATTGGGATTTGTGGATCATGCGTTCATGTACACAAAAAGACTGAGCAAAATAAATCCCTAAACATTATCTGGGAATCCTTGTAAACTACTATCTTGGAAACAGTGATCAGTGTCAAATAGCAGTAGCAAAAGCAAACAAAGCCCTGTCTTGCATAAAAAGTATTGAAGCAAGAATGCATAACATCATTTCTCTGGTTTATGAGGCAAGGGTTGAACTTGATGGACTTGTGTCTTTTTTCAACCTAATTTACTATGTTACTATGTGGTGGCTAGTAACACACATGGGGGGTCTAGTTTTTTGTATTAGGATGGGAATTAGGATGGAAGGATTTTTTAGAAGGGTATACCCTTGCTCTCTGGGAGACAGGCAGGCCTCATGTACTTACTCTAATGGCTATGGCTGATAAATTGATTACTATCATCTACTGGAATGTCAGGGGTCTAAATGATAGCATTAAAGGGATAGTAATACTTCGTTTTAACTTTATTTTATTTTGTAGGCATTAAAAAAACATGAAGAATGATATAAGTCTTATCTCTCAAACCTTTATGGTTTATGAGATATTCCCAAGCAAAGTTCCCCTCCCCACCCCTTTTTCCTAGTGTAAGCCATCTCTTCTCAAATGTGAGTCTGGTTGTATGACAGGACAGATAACAGAAGGGGACAATTTTCTTTGTATGAAAACAATGAAAGCCCTTCCCCCCTTGACAAGTTTTTCAGCTTTTTCCATTATCTTAATTGAAGATTGTCCCTCTCTGCAGTCTACCTGGGCATCTCCCTTCTGATCTGGTTGAACAGGGAAGGGATACTTTGTTTGTGAATATCTCTTAAACCATAAAGGTTTCAGAGATAAGACTTATATCATTCTTCATGTTTTTTTAATGCCTACAAAATAAAATAAAGTTAAAACGAAGTATTGCTATCCCTTTAAACGGTCTTTAGTTCTGAACCATATCAAGAAACACAGGCCAGATATTTTGTTTCTCCAGGAGACCCATCTACACGGTGGAAAAATTCTGGCTCTTAAGAGGCCATGGGTGGGACGACATTATCATGCAACTTTTTCTACTCATGCAAGAGGAGTCTCTGTACTGGTTCATAAGTCCTTGCAATATGAACTGGTGGATTTGAAATCTGATCCGCTGGGCAGATACATTTTTCTAGACTGTTTGGTTCATGACATCTCGGTTATTTTCATGAACATATACATTCCTCCACCTTTTGTGCCTGAGGTCCTACAGGAAGCTCTCTTATATGTCTCTGCAAGGCCTAATCATTGTCTTGTTGTCATGGGGGACTTTAACATGTTCACTGATATTGTATTGGATAGGATGGGTGCCAGGTCAGGCGACTCTTTAGCTTCTAGCCTTAAATTCTTAAGTATTATAGAGGATTTGAGCCTCATTGATGTGTGGAGAACCCTTCACCCGAATGTTTAAGAATACTCATGTCACTCTGCCACTCATAAATCATTGTCTCGAATATATCATACGTTTGTTTCTAACCATACATGGTATATGGTTGATGACTGTTCTTATTTGCCTAGAGTGGCCTTGGATCATTCTCCAATGTGTCTACATCTCCGTATGGGTAGAGACTTTTCGACTAACAGCTGGAGGCTTCAACCATATTGGCTATCTATTGATCATATTGCTGAAGATCATAGAGCTGCTTTGGAGGAATAATTCCATCTTAACGAGGGCTCTGCGTCACGGGGAATGGTCTGGGATGCGGCGAAGGCTGTAGCAAGAGGTTCACTTGTCTCATTAATTTCTGCGCACAAAAAACAAACAAAGGATAAAATAGATCATTTAGAGAGAGAAGCTAGTCTGGCAAAAAAACTGTATATTGGCAAAGGTGATGCTACTTCCTATGACTCCTTTTTACTTGCCTCCTCTGCATATAATACTGCAATAATGGAGCAGAATATAAATTTCATGATGTTTCAGAAACAAAAATTATTTGAGAACGGGGATAAAGCAGGGAAACTTATGTTCCACTTAATAGGAGCCAGGGAGGGTAGACGTTGTATAACATCTATATATAATAATGCTGGAAGCCTTGTACATGATGACATGGGCATCAACGCTGTGTTTGCAGACTTTTATTCCACATAATATACGACACAGGCCGATTTCACTTATCGGCAGGTGGAGGAATATCTGGCAGGAATACCTCTCCCGTCCTTATCTGTTGACAAGAGGCAGATGCTAGATTCTCCTATCTTGCTGAGTGAAGTAGTGGCGGCTATCGGCTCTCTTCCCGCAGGTAAGTCCCCGGGGGGCGATGGATTGCTGGCTGAATGGTACAAGTACACTGATATACTGGCTCCTCAACTGCTTAATACTTTCTATGACGTTTTGGACGCGGTTAGACTGCCGCCATCCCTTACTGAGGCAACAATAGTAGTGCTTCCTAATCCGAGTAAAGATTTGACCAGATGTGATTCATATTGGCCTATCTCTCTGCTTACTTCGGATTCTAAAATTCTAGCCAAAGTACTGGCAGCCAGACTCAACATGGTGATCTCTGATCTTATTCACGAAATCTACGTTTCATAATCTTAGGAGATTATTCTCTCACTTACATTTGAAACATGATAATGTTGGTCATAGAATAGTGGTCTCACTGGATGCGTCAAAAGCATTTGACTCTGTGGAGTGGGAGTATCTTTGGTGTACACTTCGCAGCTTTGGTTTCGGACCAACTTTTTTGAGGTGGGTACAACTTCTCTACACAGATCCAGCTGCTAGGGTCTTGACTGGATTGGTTACGGTCTGGGCCCTTCATGCTTGGAAGAGGTACGCGGCAGGGATGTCCATTATCCCCGGATTTATTTGCATTGGCTATTGAACCGTTGGCCAGGTTGATCCGGAGTGATCCGACGGTGGAGGGGTTTCAGATGGGTAGCAGGGAGGAAAAATTGGCATTGTATGCCGACGATATACTACTGTTTTTGGGGGAGTCCCCCAAGTCTCTTCCACGTGTTCTAGATTTAGTGAATACTTTCGGGAATTATTCAGTATTGCGCATCAACTGGGCCAAATCCTCCATTCTGCCTGTGGACCCGGTTGTGGATGGGGGTCCTGTGTTGTCTGTTCCTTTAAAATATGAGGAATTGTTGAAATACCTCGGACTTCTAGTGACTGTTTCCTTGAGTAGCTATGTGATAGATAACCTGGAGCCACTAATTGACCAATTTAGATGTAAAACTATGTCTTAGATTTCTCTCCCGTTGAACGTTATTGGTCGTTCCAATCTAATCAAAATGGTATTCCTTACACGTTTTTATATATATTTCAAGGTTCCCCCATACTTATCCCTAAGTGATACTTTACTGTAATCGATAAGATAATTAGATATTTTCTTTAATCAGGTGGCCCATCTAGAGTTAAGTTATCCACTCTTAAGCGTCCAGTGAGTGAGGGTGGAATAGCCCTTCCTGATTTCTATAAATACTGCCTGGCTGCACAGGGACAATATGCACTGGCATATATTCTGCCTGATACCCTGCACACCTTCCATAAAATTGATGAGTGCCTACTCAAACCAGGCTACTCTTTGCCACATGTTCCTATACTGGGAATGGATGTACTTAGGGATTCTCCTCCCACATCTAGGACGACTTATGCCGTATGGTCGCTTATACAATCTGTTTCAAATTATGTGGCAAGGGACCCTGATATTCCCCTCTGGGAATTGGGGGGATTAGGACAGCTTCGACAACTGGACTTTGGACTACTTTGGTTGACGTATGGTATTTCTACGATTGGCCAGTTATATCAGGGCAATGTTCTGAAAACATTTGAGCAGCTACGTGCGGAATTTGCCTTACCTAATACTTTCTTTTACTCTTATTTACATTTGAGGCATGCTTTGGATGCCTTGTGGGGTGCTAAGACTCCAAGCATGAGGGAATTTCCATTGGTTACACTGGCTAGGAGGAGGCAACCCCTTCGACCTGTCTCGTTAGTATATGCGTGGCTAGATAGAGTTTCTGTAGGCGAGAATGACGGGCTCAGGTCTAGATGGGAGGCTGATCTGGGTGTCCTTGATGATTCTGAGTGGGAAATGGCTTTGAGGAGTCCTGGAGTGGTAGCTACTATGGCCAGACATCAGATAATTCAACTTAAGATTCTGTACAGGTCTTATTTTACACCTGTGCGTCTTTCAGGATGGGTAGGCTAGATGATGATTGGTGCAGGAGGTGTGGGAGGGCAGGCGCCGCTTTCTCGCATCTTCTTTGGGAGTGTCCCTTGGTTCGTGGATTTTTGGGAGGATGTGATACATACTGTATCAGCTGTGGTGCAATGGGATCCATCATTTTCTCCAAAAGTATGCATATTCACTATTCTGCCTGATCAACTTCATTCTACTTTTCATGATGTATTGATTAGGGAGCTGCTGGTTATGGCACGAAAGGTGGTGGCACAAACATGGATGTCAGAACCCCCCCCCCAAACATGACCACTGGATGGCCCTGGTGGCTAATAATCTACCTCACTACAAGGGACTCTACTTGAATAGAGGCACCCCGAACAAATTCAATCTAATCTGGGGTTCCTGGACCTCTTATAGTAACACTAGAACTCTTTATCAATGAGGGATATGGAATAAACACTTGTCATTCTCTGCCATGGGTGATGCTCCTGGGGACTCCAGTTGTTTATCTACTTCTTTTTATCTACTTTTTTTATAATTATCTGCTAAATGATGCCTACGCCATAACTTGCTATGTTCATTAATATTTGCTGTGTGGGGGGTTGCGCTTGTCTACCTGGGAGTGAGGGTGGGTGGGAGTCTTAGGTTTTAGTAGACATAAGGTTGTAGTTGTAGTTGGGGGAGGGTAGTTTAGGTTTTACTTTAATCTTTTCTTTTCTAAAATAAAAAAAATGGGACAGCTGTATTTCTAAGTTACGATATCTACCTGTTTGTTTACAGTATGTATCTTATTTGATTACCTTGTGCGTTATCTGTGATTTTGTAATGCTTTATTACTGTCCTCTCAATAAAAACATTTAAAAAAAAAAGTAGAAAAGTCACTTTGTCCAGATGAAGTACATCTAAGAGTAGTAAGAGAGCTTATGTCTGTACTAGCCTCACCATAAGCTGAACATTTTAATCAGTCACTGTTGACAAGAACAGTACCAGATTACTAGAGAATTGCTACGTAGCCCCACTTTATAAAAATGTTACTAGGGATTGGCATTGGCTGAAGAATGAAAACAGAGAGTCAAAGTTAATGGATACATTCAGTGGAAGGATAGGTTACTAGTGGAGTACCACAAGGATCCGGGCCTGTTCAATTTAATATCTTTAGCACTATCACTAATGGGCTTCAAGAGAAGCTGTGCCTTTTTCTAGATAACACTAAGAACTGTAACAGGGTTAACATTCCTGGATGGGAAATTCTAACAAGAAGTGATTTTAAAAAGTCAGAGGAATCAACAAAGGTATGGGATTTCAAATTCAAAACCACAAAATGCTAAATAATACTTCAAGAACACAAAAAGTCAGGTCCAAAGGCAGAATATAAACTTAATGGTACTCTGGTGATAACAACAACAGAACAAATTGACTTGTGAGTTGCTTTTTTACTTCACATGAGGCACTACGAAAGAGCCAATTTTGTTAAAAAAAATATATAGATACTAGTTGAACAGCCCGTGCACACAGGCCACAGTGCCAGGCAGCAATGGCCATGATGCAGTCATACACAGTACAGATTACCTGCACCGCAGCTGATAACGGAGCAGGGCTCTCAGAATTCAGATTCTGCAAAGGTGCGCAGAGAGGACTACGGTCTGTATTCGGAGCTCACCGCGCCATTATCAGCTGCACCGAGGGCAGTCTCTACTGCTCATGACTACAGCGTGTGCAGCCGTCTGTAGTGCGCATGACAGCTTCTGACAAACATATATTAGCAAATTGTTATTTAGGATATATGTTTCTCCAATGTCTAAGAAATGTCACAAGCCACTGGCACTGAAAGGGTTAAATCAGTGGTATTTTATTTTTATTTCTGCCCTATTGTGAAGTTTAATATAGATAAGGTTATGCATTTGGGTTGCAGAAACAAACATGCTACATATGCACAAAATTTCACTCAGCTGCTGCAAGAGCTAACAGGGTATTGTCATATATGAAAAGAAACTTCACATATTAAGAACTCAGTGAGGATGTTCTTATCCATGCTTCCAGTTTATCACCTAGTTTATAAATTATGGCTTGTGGAAATCTTTCTAACAGAAAAAAGGAAAGAAAAATAATGTTCATCTGGACACATTTTTTTATGTTTTTCATGGTTTTGTTTTGATGCTATTTATCACATTGTCGAGGATATACAGGAAAGGGTTAACCAGGTTAAACAATTAGGTTGTATATATTCACATAAATAGATAAAATAATGATCAAGACTTAAAATGTGAAGTCTTTTGCTACTAGCCAGACCTGAAAAGCTACTCACCACTGCAAGCCATAGCATACCCACCAGGGCTGAATTTCTAGTCGCCACGGTTGAATTTTCACTCACCATTGGCTTGTGGCGAGTGGAAATTTTGAGCCCTGTAATAATAACTTTATACAATACTAGGTAATGACACTCAGTAAAGAATTGATTGAAATAATCAATTACACATATTTGTGCAAAAATATATATCATTTAAAGGGATAGTAATACTTCATTTTAACTTTATTTTATTTTGTAGGCATTAAAAAAAACATGAAGAATGATATAAGTCTTATCTCTGAAACCTTTATGGTTTAAGAGATATTCACAAACAAAGTATCCCCCCCTGTTCAACCAGATCAGAAGGGAGATGCCCAAGTAGACTGCAGAGAGGGACAATCTTCAATTACGATAAGGGAAAAAGCTGAAAAACTTGTCAAGGGGGGAAGGGCTTTCATTGTTTTCATACAAAGAAAATTGTCCCCTTCTGTTATCTGTCCTGTCATACAACCAGACTCACATCTGAGAAGAGATTGCTTACACTAGGTAAAAGGGGCGGGGAGGGGAACTTTGCTTGTGAATATCTCATAAACCATAAAGGTTTGAGAGATAAGACTTATATCATTCTTCATGTTTTTTTAATGCCTACAAAATAAAATAAAGTTAAAATGAAGTATTACTATCCCTTTAAGTAAAAATATACTATATATAAAATGTACTGTAATCAGAAATGTAAGTAAACACCAATTGACTCAAAAATATATTTTCTTATCTGACTTAGTCACATAATAAGATACCTTTTTGAAACAGACACACAGTGAATGAAGAACCAATATCACTAAATACTCTTACCCAGCATAAACAGGATTAAACATTGCATAGGTGTATCCAGAGGTAATTGTTGGCAATAACTGAAACAGCAGCAAAGAAAGGGTTAATTGAGCCTTACAATTAATTATGATACACTGGGCCACAGTGTATATGAATACCTGGCCCAGAATCTGTATATACTATGCTAATTAAGGTCTAAGGAATGTTTTATGGGAGTTGCTTTTAATAAAGCAAAACAGGTCTCATAACAAATTCCTTGTACCATAAGAAATATATAAAAATTTAGAAAACTTATCTGGAAAAAAAATCCCAGATTGAGATAAATAAAATGTAACTATCTATCTAGTGTTTTCAATATTGCATACCTTCTGAATAAAACACATAAATTGCATTTATTATCCAATATAATAATTCGCTACAGTATGTTTGTCAGAAGCCATCAGGTGCAGCAGAGACAGCTGTGTGCACTGCAGTCATGTGCAGTAGAGACTGCCCGCGCATTGGCTGATATGAGGCGGGGCTCTCCAAGCTCAGACCGGAGTCCCCTCTGCGCACCTTCCTGGGACCAGGAAGGTGCACAGAGAGGACTACAGTCTGAATTCGGAGTGCCTCACACCGTATGAGCCGCAGCGTGGGCACACTCTACTGTGCATGACTGCAGCGCTGCCAATGAGGAGAGGATCCGGCCACTAGCCGAGGTTTCTGGGTGGCACTGTGGCCCATGTACATGGGCTTTTCAACTCATTGTCAATAATAGATTAAACCAAGAATATACAATATATTGCTAAAAAGCACAACTAAAACTTCATGCAACATATAATATAAAAATGACAATAGCAATCCTATTTATAACACCTACACAGCACTTCAAGGGTTAATCCACAGATTATAATGTATATGGTTGCCCCAGCCAAGATGGCAGCTTCTTTTGTCTAGTGAGAAGTTAAAAGAAACCTCCCACTATATAAAAGTTAGGCCCAAACACACATGTAACAAAGACATTTTTTGAAACATGCACCAAGTCAAATAGCAGATTAAGGGTTAATTAATTCACCAGATCAAATAGCAGCTCAATCACCTTTCCAGAAACATAAATACAGTATTCTATAGGTATCAGTAATTAGATGTAACTAATACATAATGTTATATTGATCTAACTGCTATCAACTATTTTAGAATTATCTCGATAAAATTGCTAATTAATTCTGTTTAGTTCCCAGAATAAACTACAGCCAAACATAGGTCTGTTATAATAATTATCTTTATATAGTCTGGCCAGTTTTATATCTAGAAAAATTATTATAAAATATTTTCCTCAAATATAGAGGAAATATATTATTCTTAGGGTTTTACAGAATTAATAGTAAAGAGATTATAATTACCAGACAAGAAGTGTAGGTTTCTTAGAATTTGTTTGGGCCTGGCAGGAACACTTCAAGGAAGTCAGCATCAAGAGAGAGAGCCTGGCATTTCCCTTGTCTTCTAAAGTAAAATTCCTTAATTAGAAAGTCACATCCCATCCTCCTCTGATTGGCTGATTAGCCATATCATAATAATATGTCAGACTAAATTATCTGAACTTAAGGTATTTTGATTTTTGGAGTTCTTCTAGCAATAATTCTATTATTCCTGAAGATGGCGCACCAATACCATCTTAAAAATGTTACATAATTTATACTTTGTCAACCTAGAGGAATCTAGGGAGTGGACAATAGCTGGAAGTTATAATTTGTCAACCTAGAGGAAACTAGGGAGTGGACAATACACCATATACCTGTCAACCTCCTTAGACTTTCCCATACGATAGTAAGCCTTTTCTAGACATTTCGTCTATAACGTAATTGTAAATCCCTATACATGTTGTTTAGATATTTCCACCCCCTACATTGAGACAAATACCCATTGTTCTTGAAATGAGATAATTCACACATAAGGATTTTAAGAAGAAATTTATAAAAACCATACTGGTTTTCTAAAAATGTAACCATGTACTTTCCAGTCATGGCAGAGTCTCTGACAACATGCCTATTGTTTTTTAGACATCTCATTGTATTTAACTAAAATAATAGCATTTTGATCTTTTTTACCAACAGGACCTGTGACATTGTGTGTATTTTCTTTCCTGTGCTAACAATTAAATTAGAAAGCAATTATTCTATTCTTTTGTACAGAACAGGACAACAATTTCAGTCAGGAAGGAAGATAAATGTAATTTCCATTTCAGCCAAAGGATTCTCTAGACTTAATGATATGACAGGCTCACAAAATATGAGCAAAACACAATTAAACTGTACACAGCAAATCAACTAAATAAACAGTATGTCTCTAGAAACCATTGTATCAAAAAAGGACATTACATTATTTGTTCAGATTTTATTGAGTTTTTTAAAGCATGCAAAGTTAAATTAGATACACAATTTGAATCTCACACAGATCAGAATTGGGATAATTTTAGGAAAATGGAATTTGTAATAATGCATTCAATTCCACAACAGTATACATTTGATTAGAATTTGAATTTTACAGCAGAAAAGAACCAATTGGTCTATCTAGACTGTCCAAGTCCCTATCTATTTAGAAAGCTTTAAAATATATATAGAGAGTATACATATCACAATTTCATATATTAAATTGTATTTTTGCCTACCACTAACCATTTTAGTAGCGCTTCTATCAATAGTATCTACGAAATCAATTTCTTTCTTGAGATATTTCTCCATAACTGTAGATTGTGATATAGGTGAGGTCTAACTAGTGATCTGTAAAGTGTTACATGAATATTTATCTTCCTATGAAACTTATTGGGTTGACTATATCACTCCAGTTCTGTTCAGTAATAGGCACTGGAATCAACACTCCTGCCTAACATCAACTTATTGAGCTAAGTATGCATATAATCCTCCCCATAACACCACTTGAGCCAAGAGGAGGACAAGTGTGCAGTCTGTGGGCATTTTACAGTGGTTCTTTCCTCTGAGCCTTGTGGAGAATACTGTACAAAGCAAGGTATAGATGAATTGCCGTTAGTACACGTCATTTCACATTCTATGCTATGGGGTTGGAGTCATGGGGCTTGCTGGCGTTAAAGTCCAATGCTGGTGGAGTATGTCACACTAGCATGCACTACAACAGTCATACACAGTGCATACCTTGACCTACAGCCACTGGTGTTAAAGACTAACACAAGTGAGGCGGCACTGGTCAATTCCTATATTCACCCCAGTATTCTACTGCTTTTGCCACAGTTTTGCTACATTGAGTGACTACTCTTGAATCATTGTGTTTTTCTCTACTATGCATAGCAAATTATAGATCACTGAAAGGTGGATGATTGGAAAAAGGCAATGTAATATATGGGGGTTTTATCACATTTGATGTGCTAATTTGGACAGTTGCAACATTTAAAGAGACATAATTGTTTTTAAATTAATATAAGGTAACAATCCTAAAACGCAATAATTTAAATGGTATTAAGTTTTTTTAATATCACACCTCCTACCCCTTACCTTCATATCAGTGATCGCCATCAGTTATGCATATGGAGAGATTAGTCTCAGTGTTAGAAGGTTTCAATGCATCCTGAGCACTAAATAGGTGGTAAAAAGTGCTCAGAATGCATGGAATCTGCTTACACAGAGACAAATGTTTCCACATGAGTAAGCACTGGATTGGGTTGCCATAGTTATCAACAAGCACTGCTGGTTGTCCTACAAGAACAGCCCCTTAAATGGAAAACAAGTCTAGACAGTAGGATAGCCTTGCTTTTGTAGAACATCTAAAGCAGTTGGTTCTTCCAAAAAAACCTTCTGCCATTGTCTCATATACTATATACAGTTAGATGGGCTCAGCCAGAGTGGATACACTGAATAGAGACTAGAGAGTCAGATCAATACCTGGTAGTGAAAAGACCATTGGATTCTCCAGGTAGACTATAGATTATATAGCTGCAGCTCTTTATATACCAAAATAAGTATATTAATTTGGATGCTAAAATATTTTCTGACTTTTTGAAGTGTTCAGAACCCTGACTGAACACATTTATAACAAGCATTATGTTGAGTCTTTGTTTCTTTAGTTTTCACAACTTCCTTTGAGCCTCAGTGGCTCCTTTATACCTTTTGTTGTAGTATCTTTAAAGTTACCATCACGGGGGTTGCTTTAATAATAGTTGGCAGTTGTGCAGAGCCCAATGAATGGAGGAAGCCCCCCTACAATCAGAAAATCTTATTCTCACTCAACAGTGTAGAGCCCTTTATACCTCCCCCTCCCCTATGATCTAGGGAACACACACATAGGTGAGGAAACTTAAGTTACAGTCTGTGGAAGCGCTTATCATTATGTGATTTCAACTTTCTATGTAAGTTTGAAATTGTGTTGCTATTATTATAAGATATAGTACTCACTTCTAGAAGGAATGAATATAGATGTAGTTATTGCATAACCCTTTGGATGCTGGAGATTTCTCCAGTGCATTGTGAAGTAATGCATTGTAGAACTCTCTAGAATCCAAGGGGGTTAAAGGAGCCCTTTACTTTAAATCAACCCTGCCTTCACAGACATCAATATGGTAAGCACTCGATGAACAGGGAGCAGTAAAGTGTAACATGTTAAACACTTTGCCAAAAAAGATGTAGTGACATTTTTATTTCCCAAGTCCTCAAATCACTTAGCTTATGTAATGGTTTTCTGTCAAACTACAAACAAATCTTACCAATTTTTTTTGTAGTAGAATAAGAACATTGTTGCCATAAACATTAAGTATAACCATACAAACTCTGTCATTCCTATTCCAAGGACTTCCAATGTCTATCCACCAATGCAAATTCAAGGAATATGCCATCAGGAATAGGCATGACTGAAATGCAATTTTTAAATTGTCTGAAGTAGTGTCTGGAGATAATACTTCAAGCACTGTCTTCAATGATCTCCCTTCAACAATAATATCTGGAGCTTGTTTCAGCCCACAGCATTTAATAAACATGCCATAGAAATCAATAGAAGGATCTACCCACTGAGAGATTAAATTATCTGCTCTAACACTTAGCACACACTAAATGGATACATATTCTTTCATACAATTCAAGCCACGAGAGCACTACATTTAGAATGTACTAGTTGTCCAACTGCTAAACCCACTTCTATAACACCTGGCACATGCACAATGAGGGGAAAATTGTAAGAGAAGCAGGCCAACCCTTTCCACAAAACACAAATTATCAGAAAACCACAAAGAAGTTAGTACAACACACCATCAAATACATCAGAGAACCAATCAATCTGTACCTGTATCACCACATGCACCTCCATCTTCAAGGACATGACATACACACACACACACCGCACACAGGATGAGAGTTTTCTGTTTTAAACAAGAGTACACTGTAAGGTACATGTGCCAATTGCCAAAATTAAAAGAAGAGACCAGTATAGTCTAATTAAGGGGGGATTTTTTCATATGATAGTGCTCCTGAGAGTACTAATACCAACAGAAAATCTAATTTCCTAACAATGGTTACTGTGCAATGTGACTGAGATGATAACATTTTCCAATAAAGAAAGCACCCCCCAGACCCCTGAAGGCCAAAAGTGTCTGTTTTTCTATTCTACTTTTGCTCTATTATAATTATTTCAGGGATTTAAGTCAATAGCTTAATCTAAGGTCTTCTAAATATTTTGGTATCAGTGAGTTAAATGCATGGCTAAAGACTTGGTGTAAGCAGTATGGGTTTGGGGAAATATTTATAGTAGCGATGGTTTGCACCCTAGTGGAAGGGGGGCTGCTGTGCTAGAGGATAGCATAGATAGATAGATCAGTGGAAGAATGTTTAAACTAGGAAATGGAGACAGGTGAAACAACACAGGATGGGGTAGGCAGTGTAGAAGAGGAACTGAGATTAGAAAAGGGGCTTGGGTTGGAGAGGAGGGAAGTGCAAGTTAAGCTAATTGGGAGATGCTAATGTTACAGCTTGATAACATGTTGCATAATATTTCAAATAAAGCATATCTTCAGAGTGACAAACATAAAATATATTTTTGCAAATGTCTGGCTGGTAAAATGAAGGAATTCAAACTGAGTGCAATAAATGAGCAGTATTATCTTCTAGGTATTACTGAAATCTGGCTGAATGATACACATGACTGGGCAGTCATTCTACGGAGATATTCACTTTTTAGGAGGGATAGGGTAAATAAAAGAAGTGGATGGTATGTCTGTATGTAAAAAAAACCTTAACATTTACAAATGATTTTGTAGGAATGGGGGTGGGTCTTAATAGGAGCCCCTATCTCAGCTTCTAATCTTCTTGAAGGCTTGTAAGTACCATTGTTGGAAAGCGGAGATTTTCTACTTTCCTGCAATGGAGGTCCTCTTGGGTTTTCTATAAAAAAAAAAAAAAAGAAAGGACATTAAAAAAATGGTTACATGAGGGGTGAATGTGGCTCTAAAGGAGCCCATAACTTTGCCCCCTCTGCTTATACCCCCCCAGTTTTTTAAAGGGCACAAAAGTAACCTAATTTGAAAGAATGATCACCCCTCTAAAAATAATAATATAATAATAATTATAATAGTATTCAGAATGTTGAGTAATCACCCAACATTAGTAATTGGTGTATATTTAATGGGCATGGGTGGTTAATAGGGGTAACAAAAAGAGCTTCCATGTAATACACATCATGAGCCTGAGAGGAACATTATACCCTAATTTGAAAGAGAGTCAGCCCTCTTTCATATGGGCTTACTCCTGAGAGCACTAATGGGGGAAGATCACTTAGTCTCCCTACATTAGTTATTGTGATGTGTGACAGGGCCAATAAAGTTTTCCAATACATCATATCCTTAGACTCCATAGGGACAAAGTACGTTAATCTGAAATAGGAGTTCACCCTCTTTCAATCTAGGGTACACATGCCTATCTTCTATTTTCAAGCCATTTGGGAAAAAATGCCAGCACTATATTAGTGGCATGGTTTTGTGTTTTCAGAAATCCATACACTAAGTCAGACCACACCAATGTGGTACCATTTTTCATGTGAGAGCAGTAGCTCCTGAATTATAAGGTTTTCAAAGACTTTTTATTTTCAAAATCTCTCTGGGGAGGAGATGAGAAGCCAGGTCTTTGTTGATCATTACCGGACTTCTGGACAAGTGAGTTGAAAAATCATAAAAATGAAAAAAGTCCATTGTGCTCAAAATTAGTATGTATGCAAAGTGAGGCTGATAAAAAATAAAAAAACACCCACCTAAGTGTCAATCAAATAGAGAAGTATCTTAGAGAAAGACCTTTAGCTCAAGCTCTTATCCATACATATTCGGACATATTCCAGCTGGGCTATTTGAAGATGGATATTAGGTCACCTGACCTTAATCATTTATTCACTAGACATAAATCAAAAGAATAGATGGGTGAAGAGGTATAGAATAAGAGTGTGTGCATTGTGAGCTATTTCTGAATCATCATAAATGATTGTTTGCTAAGTGAAGATGGCTGTGCTAAGTGAAGACAGCACTTCCAAGATTTTATATATAACATTTCACGTATTCAGTGTCCACCTGCTTTAAAAATTCGTAGCAATTCATATACATAAAGCCCTGGTTGCCTCGCATGTTTGCATGTACGCACATGTCATTGCACATGCCCACAAGCATATATCACCCACACATGCATGCACACATATCCACAGAAAATGCCTTGGCTCAGAAGTTCCCACAGTAGATAAAATAGGTAGTTCATGTCTATTTCTTTCCATAGCAACATTTTTCTCACATCCTTAATCCCATGTGTGTAATGGTATGTCATTAAAAACATTTAAAACAATAGCTGAAGCTCCTGTTAAAAACTCTGATTAAGGGGTTATGGATCAGCATGTAATCCATATTATAAGGTAAAATTCTATTAGTTAGGACTTGCTTAAAGTGTGCAGTTAACATGGCAGAAAACCTTGATCATAAATTGGCCAGAACATGCAATGTATGGGTATTGTAAGTGATGTTTGTACAATGCACAGGAATAATCATGGTGAAGTTGTACTTTTAATTAGGAATTTGTAGGGGATGCCTTCATTCCTTGCTGCACTTTATACTTGTGCAGTAAAGTCACTCCAGTTTTCCTTGTATACATATTCCCCAGTAATTCTGAGGGGTTCATTAAGCTGCTGGGGTCAACTTTGTATGCTGACTTTGACTGCTGGCAAATAGAAGGTTGCCAAGAAAAACAAAATCTTCTCATAGTAAAGCATTTATCAGGTGCTTTATTTACTATATTGAGGTGAATTATTTTGGCCCTTAAAAGGTAATTGAATTACCCAAGAATTTTTCCTTTATTTCTTTCTAAGAGGTTGTATTTTAATGCTATAGGCCTAGCTCACACTGCTGTCAGAATAGCTCATTGTATAAAAAAATTAAAAAGGGCTAAAACCGGGACCTAGTTTATAAATATTCTCACAGGGATGTTGTTAGGGTCGGGGCTAAGGGGGTTGAAGCCCCAAGTGTGATGTTGAGCAGCCCCAAATGATAAGATACAAAGGCAGGGCAGTGGTCAGTTGTGGGTACATCGGCGAGAAAACTTTCACAAAGAACAGGGGATCTCTATGCCAAGATCCATGTGACATGTGACACCTGCTATGGTTTTCTTCATCATTTGGGGCACTGCTTCTAAACTTGCACTGAGGAAAGACTTCCGTTAAAGTTTGAAAGTAAATCCCTGCAGGTACCACATTGCCACATGTCACATGGTTCTTGGCATAGAGGTTCCCTGTTCCTCACAATAGTTTAATGCAAGCACATACCTCCACGTGTGCCTGTTTAGGAGGGACTGTCCCTCTTTGAGACCCAAATCCCTTTGCCCCTCTTTTCTACCCTGTTGTCCCTCTTTTAAGAAGATCAGACTATGTGGTGCGTATATATGTGTATCACATTCTCCACAGCAATAAAACTCACATTAACTATTGTATAAAGTTCAGTACATGTGCTTATAAATTAGTATGTGTAAATAAAATACTTTGGTCTTGCGCTAAATCATTTATTCAGTTACACCAAGAGGTGTCAATAGGTCATGAAATAACATAGAATGACTTGGTAATGCCTGCCCACCAGCCATTCCCCCAGTAACAGCCCCTAAAACACAAGTGTCCCTTTTTGGCTAGTTGAAATATTGGGCTGTATGCGAGCAGCGGACACAGAGAAGACCTGTTCGCGTTGATGTACCCACAGGTGATTACTGAATACCTTTGCCTTTGTATCTTGTCTGTCAATAGGCTTAAAGGGATAGTAATACTTAAGATGTAAAAAAATATATGTTGTAGGGTTTATCCCCCTGAGTAAAACAAGGGTACTCCCACTGCTGAGAGATATTTTATTAAAAAATTATAACTGCTCAAACTTGAATTTTTCAGGTGCAATATCACAGTGGCCTGAAAATTTACAGTGGCGATGTTGCTACACCATCCTATGGAGATTTATGGTCTACAGACCAGAGCAATCCATAGGATGGTGTAGCAACATCGCCACTGTAAATTTTCAGGCCACTATGATATTGCACCTAAAAAATTCAAGTTTGAGCTGTTATAATTTTTTAATAAAATATCTCACAGCAGTGGGAATACTCTTGTTTTACTCAGGGGGATATACCCTACAACATATAGTTTTTTACATCTTAAGTATTACTATCCCTTTAACATTAGCTCAGGTATCCTAGACTGTCCTTAAAAATAGTCCAACAACATATTTTTTGATGAAGTTAACTTACGAGTTTATTCTGCTATACTCATAACTTTAGACTACTGTACTAATTCCTGAGAGCAGTTTAGAAATATCACTTCTTAAACTGCATTTAATATCTTCAATACTAAATATCTTGTACTGTTTTGTTGTATTGTTTTGCAATACATTTCAGCTTCTCTTGAGTTCAAGGGATTAAGCTGAAACATTTCAATGTCGATATTTTAACCCTTTGCGTGTCAGAATTGTGTCCAAGGCATTGACCTGCAATGGCTTTGACACCCCTCTGGCACACAAAAGGGTTTAACTGAATATTATAATGCATACATTGCCAAAATAATCAGGAGGTGACCGCTGTACAGTGGCAAACAGAGCATACAAAGACATGTAAGTATAAAAAATGGAATTACCATAGAGCAGGCACACAGCAGATTTGCTACAGTGTCATGAAAAACTTTTCCTTGTCTTCTTCCTTGAGCTTCTTTCCCAGATGCTGGCTTCATGGAACATAAGATCTCTGAAAAGAAACTGAGAGAGATCTGACTTTCAGTTGTGTACTGTCTACATTTAGGTAGACATGTACCAAGGAGCAACACTTAGTACTGTTTGAGAGGGCTTAATGCCTCAGCTATGGTAGTCAGTTTGGGGTATGTTATTGAGCCAGTCTCATTAACGTAATGGTGAAATTGGGCTGAACCATGCACTAATAATGCTTGAAGTAGTCCAAGCCCCTGATCTTTTGGTAAAGCCACTAGTCTTTTAGCAACCTAGTAACTCCCCAAACTCTACCTCCTAGTATAGGGTAGTCACCTTAGAAGTCACCTTAGAAACATTTTACACACACACATTGCTGCTTATTGTATGTAATTCCCAGGCATTTATTACCTATAAGGCAAAGATAATATATCATCTCTGCCATTTTAATAGATATTGTAATATATAGAAATGTAGAAATGTACTCTATAGGTAATGGATGTCTATTGTATATAACACATGGGCAATCATTATCTATAGGTTTTCTCTCTCTCTCTCTCTCTCTCTCTCTCTCTCTCTCTCTATATATATATATATATATATATATATTAAAATCCACCATATGTATTACTCAACTTCATTTGTAAGCTTTGTGGTATCACTAACATGTCTCAATTTCAATAGAAAGCTCTGTGGTACCACACTAGTTTTGATATATAGCAATTTTAATGTATTTGATATAACAATTTAGTACAATTCCTGTTGTAAGGTCTGTGATAACTGTGAAGCATTATTTCAAATATATGATCAGTGGTATCACTAGTGTAGCACATTTTAAATTGTAAGTCCTGTGGTATCACTAGTATTGCTCCATTTCAATTGTATGCTCTGATATACATCATTAATGCCATTTATAAAATTAACAAGTGGAGGTGGGATGGGACAATGGGCTGGAGTGATTGTAGAAATGGGCCACTTGATGAAATGTGGGGCAGGTATCACATTTTTTGCATAGTTGGTTTTTATTCCCAGTCCAGTTTAGTCTTGATATATATATCCTGGAGGCAAGCTCAATATGCTTCAATGTCTGCAGCTCTCAAGTGGTGTCAAGTAATGTGACACCACACTAGCTGGGTGGCAGCTCCTGTGCTTCTCACATGCCTGTAGCACTACAGGTAAAGGAAAAAACGGGCTTTAGAAAACAAAACAAAAAAAGGAGGAATTAAAAAAGAAGCATGTACATTGTTATGTAATATACTACTTTTCCTATGTTAACTTTACCTAAGAAATTAGTACATTACATTGCAAATGCTGTTCAGGGCATATGTATTCAGATTTAATTTGTCACTAAATAGAACATTTTAATACATTGGGGGATATACACTAAGGGGTGATAAACACGTGATAAAATAGCGATAACTTCTCCAGTGATATCGCTTCTCCAATTCCTATATTTTTCTATGAAGCCTAGGCACTAAGATAGCTCCCACTTGAGAATAACATAGGAATTGGAGAAGTGATATCACTGGAGAAGTTATCTGTACTTTATCACCTCTTTATCACACCTTAGTGCATCTTCCCCATTGTGTTTTAGCTGTTTGATAATTTGATTTATGCACTGTTTATTAATAATACAGAACTGCCTCAAGTATAAATCAATGGGTCTTAATTTAGACCAAAAAAGATGTCATAAATTACTTCTTAAATTTTTTCATTGATAAATCATTAAAATAAACACTTACATTGTGTGAGGATAAACCTCTCTGAGTCCTCACTACAGCCTTATCGTAACTACTGTGGGTGGCTCTAGCCCCGGATCTTTTTGGAACCAGGCAATGCCCCTTGTTCACACTGGTTTTATTTAACAGATATTTAAACTTTTTTCCCCCAGGACTATATGTAAAAAGCAATACAATTAACTTAATGGGGAATTTTCACAGAAAAAAGAATGTGCCACTTTTTTCTGTGGATATTACCAAGCATAGAAAATACATAAAATGTATGCCTTTTTTTGCTACTGTCTATGTATTTCTCTCCAAATTTTGCTGTTTTCTGCATATGCTTTCTATGGCTTTATGAATTTCTACCACAGTACTGGGAGTCAGAAGCAGTATCTGTGGTGCTTTGGTTACCAGTGCAGTGAGACAAGGCTGGAGTGTCAGAATGTGTGTTTCTATGGCTACCAATGGGAAAAGGCAATGGGGTCAGTATTTGTTGTTTTATGGCTGCCATTGTAGTCAGAGCATCCTTGGGGGGGGGGTCAGTATTTATTGTCCTATGGCTACTACTGTGACAAGACTGGGTTGTCAGTTTATGTGATTCTGTAGCTACCAGTGCCAGGGGGCAAGCCTGAGGCGTTAGTGTGTGTGCGAGTGTGTGGTTCCATGGCTCACAGTGGGACAATTAGGGTGTCTACAAAAGAATGGCTGTAGAAAAAGTAATTCCATGTTAGAACGGCCTAGTTAATACTCCTCAAAATGTTGCGGCAGGAACTGAAGTGAGCTGTACATATGATGCAGCAGTCAAATGTGTCAGACTTGAGGTAATTCTGTGGGGAGGAATGAGCCAAAATATCTCAAAACAATCATGAGAGACTATCCAACAGTTGCAGTAAATGCTTAGTTGAGGCCATTGTTGCACAAGGGGATCTAAAGGCTCACATCCATTATCACACATTGATATTGAAAGCTGAATCAGTAAATAAATGTTCAAAAAGTATCATGTTTTGTATCATTTGTTGAATCAGATGATTTTTATCTATTATTTATTTATTTATGTAATGAAAACTTAGATTTGAAATACTAAAACTGTGAACATTGTAAATACAATGCATGTTCAAAAGTAGTTATGTGCAGAACTTCGATGAATATAAATGCAATATATTGAGAAAATGTATTTCTGCATGCTGTATTTTCCAGGCTGATGTGTAAACATTGTAAAATATATACAATAGGCATTTGTAGTTATTTTAATTGTGTTTATTACTCTTGACCCACCATTAATATAACAGTCCTGAAGATTTCTTGGAATACATTTTTAGACCTGGCAACCTATTATATTTAAACTAGTTAAAGAGCCCGTTACACAGGCCACAGTGCCACTGCCAGCCGGTCACGGGGCAGTCATGTGCAGTACAGAGCTCTGTATCAGCTGTGGCGATGCAGTCTCTACTGCGCATGCCTGCAGCACGCGCAGCAGTCTCTATTGCGCAGGACTGCGTCGTTACACACATTTAGCGAATTATTATATAGGATATGTACAGTGTATATATATGAAAAAAAAATCTAAGAGGTCTATTTAATAAAACTGCACTTGGAAATCACAGGGCAAATAGATAAGGTGCTTGATTTATTAATTATCTTCAGCTGTGCTTATAATGATAAACTAGAAAAATGTGCATTTCATCTAAAATATCACATAGAAATGTGTGCAGTTATAGGTATTTCAAATATTTTATTTGTATCTCTAACTTTTCTTAGAAGCAATGAGTATTTTTTTAGCAGAAATGCAAATTTTGATTAGCACTGTTAATTATTTTAACAACAGTGATTATTTTATTAGCATTATTAATATTTCTTAAAACAATGCATATTTTAATTAGCAATGCTATTTTTTTTCAGGTGCAAAATGAATTCCTATCATTATTAAAAATGAGTAACACAATCATAATTGTTTCTGTCCTGAAATGCAATTTTCTTAAATGAACCTCTAAGGCATTGACATACACACTTTATGCAAAAAATGGTAATGAATACATACAATATAATTTATAATGATTAAAGTTATGTAAAAAAAAAATTGTGACCAACTATTTATTTTGATTGTCTAATGTGCTTATTCATACATACTAATGTGGACAAACAGGAAAAATTACAATGCTTAATTGGAATTGTTGCTTCTCATGCCTGGAAATTGAAATTGTAGCCCAATATATATAATAGGTTATGACTAATACATTATGCAATGAATATGAACAAATATTTTTGCAATCAGTGCAAAACAGAAAAGTCTTCAATAAAAAAATATGATATATGGCTATATTATATCCACAATTGCTTTTGTTTTCTAATGGTTTTTAGGAGGCACCATGTCAGGGAAGGGTGTATGCAGTAGTCAGTAAATACTTCACAGAAGAGTTCTACTTTTGACTAGGATCGTTCTACATTCCAATAATGTTTTGGTTTTCTGAAAGAGTAAATTGCACTGCCAATGCTTCTGTGACTAACATAAAAGCTGGCTTTGTATTGCTGCCATATTGATGCCCTTGAAAGACACACACTTTGCTTTATTTCTTTTTTTCATGATTTGTCTTCAATTTTCTTTCTGTTAGCTGTGGACTTGCTAAACTGTTTGATTTCTTATCTTCTTCCTCATCTTCCAGTGAAACTTGTTGCACCGCTTGCAGGATAGCAGTCTCCACAATCTGCTTGCTAGCATTCTGTAACTTTATGTCCTCTGGTTCTTTTATAGGCTTCTCTCCTAGAAAAGCATTCTTAAATGTAAGTAATATCAAAGGCACAATAAAATAGACCTGGGCAGTACATGAAACATTTTAGACAAGATAAAATAAATGTATCATATGTTAACTAATTATTCAAAATGTTATCACTAGCATGTGTTCTTTATTGAATACTGACAATGTGCCTGTCACTTCAAATCACAGGTAAAAAATGGTTGGGGAAAGCATAAAGGTAAAGAGTGGTGGCAGAAGAAACAGAAGTAGGGGAAGTTTATTATGCATGTAGAAAGATACTGAAGCTTTAAAGGGATAGTAATACTTCGTTTTATCTTTATTTTATTTTATAGGCATTAAAAAAACATGAAGAACGATATGTCTCATCTCTCAAACCTTTATGGTTTGAGAGATATTCACAAGCAAAGTTTCCTCTCCCGCCCCTTTTACCTAGTGTAAGCAATCTCTTCTCAGATGTGAATCTGGATGTAAGACCAGACAGATAACAGAAGGGGACAATCTTCTTTCTATGAAAACAATGAAAACCCTGTCCCCCTTGACAAGTTTTTCAGGTTTTTCCCTTATCTTAATTGAAGATTGTCCCTCTGTGCAATCTACCTGGACACCTCCCTTCTGATCTGGCTGAACAGTGTTACATCAGTAAAATGGGAGGGAGGGGGTGACTTTGTCATTGAATTACTCTTGAACTACAACTCTGACAAAATTGAAATAACACTTCCAAAGTCCAAATACTATGATGATTAATTAGAGCTGCTTTACTATCCCTTTAAATGAGATTGGAGATTAAGGGTTGAAACAAAGGGAATATTTGAATAATTTGTAAGAAACATTAAGCAGGGAAGGTTGAGAAAAAGTCATCAGTGAGGGATGTGGAAGGAAAGAACAAACAGAAAACGGGAGATTGACAGAGAGAGTGAGAGAGAGAGGTGGGGTGATCCAGCTGTCATATCTCAGGTTCAGGACACTCCTGACCTATCTTGAGACTTATTGTCCCATTAAATAGCAAATGTGTGACATGGTTCCATTGCCTGTGAGGCATGACACTCTAACACCACTAACCACTGTTGCCTTCAATATATGCACTGAATATGCAGTGTGTGCATGTGTGTGTGTATGTGTGTGTGTTAATTTCACTGTATGTCATTTCACACGTTAATGTCTTATTACACGATTACCAGCAATGCATTATTCCAATATATAAGTAATATACACAAGTTATTTTAAAAGGATAGTAATGTTCCACAAAAACAGCAGCTCCAATTAATCTTCATAGTATTTGGGCCATGGAGAGTGTTATTTCAATATTGTCAGAGTTGTAGTTCAGGAGCAATTGAATGATAAAGTATCCCCCTCCCGCCCCTTTTACCTAGTGTAAGCCATCTCCCCTCAGATGTGGACTCTGGTCCCTTCACCAGACAGCTCACAGCAAGAGACAATCTTCTTACAGTGAGCATAAAGAAAACCATGCCCCCTTGACAGGTTTTTCAGGTTTTTCCCTTATGCTGACTGAAGATTGTACCTCTCTGTGATTCCATCCGGACAGTCTTGCTGCTCTGAGGTGAGCATTGTTACATCAGTAAAAGGAGTGGGATGGGGATACTTTATCATTCAATTACTCTTGTACTACAACTCTAACAATATTGAAATAACACTCTCCATAGTGCAAACACTATGAAGATTATTTGAAGCTGCTTTTATTGTGAAACATTACTATACCTATCACTTTAAAATATATTGTCCAATAAGTCTCAAAAATACTCTGCTGGTCTTAAGAAATTGTATATTCTTCTTCTAGTCTTCTGCATTGATGTACTGCTGTGATGGTCTAATTCCATACTCTGTGGGTCTCAATGGTGTATCATTCTTGTCTCATGTAATACTGTATTATCATTACAGGCTCATTTAATACTATTGTGCCATTTAACTTTAGTGTATGATAGCTCCTATGTCTTAGAGCTGTTTTCTAGATTTCAACACAACTTGCCAATGCTTTTAATGCTTAAATCAGCACAAAACACTGTAAAGTATGCAATTTAATTGATTGTAATGTGGTTTGTAATCATTTTATGTCAAGCTGCAGTATGCCATATTTGGGACTAATTCATGTGCGGCCCCCTGATAGCTGATTTCACAGGTCATTGAGCAGTAAAAGAACATAGATCTCTTTATATATAATATAAATATTGGCAAGTGAATTGGCAAGAGAACAAGTGTTTATGGGAAAATTATACAGAAAAAGGTCCTTGTAATATTTAAAGTGCTAGGTCTTTAATATGAATCTCAAAATCATTTCAAAAGGACTGTGCTAAGCCAAGATACAAGAAAACTTATCACGGTGCCCGTGCTCCTCTTGCGACATTCTGTCAGTCTACACTCTGCTTCTCTCCTATTGGCTATACTGTGCTTATCCCGCCCAGTATGGCCTTTATATGCTGAGTTCTGGCACCTCTCTGGTGCCCTTTCATGGTGTTCCTGTACCAGTGCTTGTTCCTGCTCTCAGTATTCCCAGTGTATCGACCCAGCCTGCCTGACTACTCTGCATCTCGTCTCCTGCCTCTGAACCGACCCGGACCACTTGACCATTCTACTTCTCCTGCTCCTGTGCACCGAGCCGGATTGGCTGACGTTCCTGCTCCGTGTACCGACCCAGCTTGGCTGACGCTCCTGCTCTGTGTATCGACCAGGCTTGGCTGACGTTCCTGCTCTGGCTGCCTCTGTGTTGCCTTGGCAACATTCCTATTGGTTTGGCATTCGTGACCCTCCCGGTTGGTTGCGACCTCAGGGCGAGTTGCTCAGTTGCTCATTCCATTACTGTCACGGTAGTGCTCAGTTGTGTATTCTCTGTTACTGCTACGGCAGTGTGCAAGTGGCCTAGTCTCCGTTACTGCTTCGGCAGAGTGCTAGTGGGCTATCTCTGTTTACTGCTACGGCAGAATACAAGTTGTCTGGTCTCCATTACTGCTACGGCAGTGCCCACATCTCTCAATCTCCGTTACTGCTAAGGCAGTGATCACATGGCCTGGTCTCCGTTACTGCTACAGCAGTTCCCACATCTCTCAGTCTCCGTTACTGCTAAGGCAGTGATCACGTGCTCGGGTCTCCGTTACTGCTACGGCAGTGCCCACACCTCTCAGTCTCCGTTACTGCTAAGGCAGTGATCACATGGCCTGGTCTCCATTACTGCTACAGCAGTGCCCACATCTCTCAGTCTCCGTTACTGCTAAGGCAGTGATCACGTGGTCTGGTCTCCGTTACTGCTATGGCAGTGCCCACACCTCTCAGTCTCCATTACTGCTAAGGCAGTGATCACGTGGCCTAGTCTCCGTTACTGCTCCGGCAGTGTTCTATGTTGCTTAGTCTCTGATACTGTTCTGGCAGTTCACTTTTGTCTGCTAACCTATTACTGGGCGTTACTCATTCTTAAGCTCTGTATCCTAAGTGAGCTCCTTAACAGACCTCTCTTCACATGGGACTGTTTACACTCGCTGAAGGTCATTAACCCATGCAGTACAGATACCCTGGGAATCCTTCATATTCTGCCTGACCTGTGTCAGTATATTTTGTTATGGACTCTACGGTTATACTGGACCTGTGTAGGCATATGTATATGTAACCTGTCTTGTGTCTGTATTATTCTGTTAAAATACTACAGGACCTGTGAGGGTTATTGTATTACTGTTTTTTTTTTTAATAAAACTGTGTTTTATCCTAAACCACTGTGTCTGTGTGTCAAACAAACCGTTACAAAACTACTCAAAAGTGGGCCATGTTAGAAGCAGAAACCACTGATAAATGCTAGATATACACTGCATCCATGTAAAGAAGCACTGTACTGCAGCATAGCTGGAACATTACAACACTAAAATGGCCTTATGCACAAAATAAAATGGAGCAACTTTGGAGCAAGCCAACTGTACCAAAGTGGACAAAATAGTTTCTCCTGCTGACATTTTTCTGCACCCCAATTCTAGTGTTTTCTTACATAGTTGAGTAGCTTGACCTTGTTTCCAAGTCAGAGGTATGGCTTCTTGGCCACAACTCTTCCATGAAGACCACTTCTGAGCAGACTTCTCCCAACAGTAGATGGGTATACCGGGGTCCTACTGTTTGCTGCCAGTTCTCTGCTGATGACACTGATGGATATCTTCCGATTGTGAAGGGAAGTAAACATGATGTGTCATTCATCTGCTGCACTAAGTTTCCTTGGCCAACCACTGCGTCTAGGGTCCTTAACGTTACCCGCGTCTTTGTTTTTCTTCAAAAGAGCTTGGACAGTACATCTGGAAACCCATCTGCCTTGGAACTTTTGCCTGGGAGAGACCTTTTTGATGCAGTATAACTATCTTGTGTCTTGTTGCTGTGCTCAGTCTTGCCATGGTTTATGACTTTTGACATTAAACTGTATTCAGCAACCTCAATTTGGTAGCTGAGTTTGTCTGTTCCTCACTCACTTTTATTCCTCCTACACAGCTGTTTCTGTTTCAGTTAATGATTGTGTTTCCACCTACATATTAAATTGATGATCATTAGCGCCTGTTTTGCATAATTGTTCAATCATACACCTGACTATATGCCTAAAACATCCCTGACTTTGTGATGTTTTGAAGGCAAAGGGTGGTCACACCAAATATTGATATGATTTAGATTTGTCTTTTGTTCACTCACTATGCGTTTTGTTAATTGATAAAAACTAACTAATAGCATGTCTATTTTTTTTTAAAGCATTCTTACTTTACAGCATTTTTTCACACCTGCCTAAAACTTTTGCACAGTACTGTATGTAAATAAAACCTCAGTTTCAATATAGTCAGCAGGCAGAATGGTACTTTATAGTGGGAAAAACAAATGGCAATTAAAATTAAATTTTGATCTAAATTTGTGACGCCTCCTTTCATAAATACAGATGCAAGCCATGAGATCTGTACTTGGATATCAGTGTAATTCAAACATAAGTGAGTCCTAAAATAAACATAATGGGCCTTGTGCATTAAGTTAAAAAAAGCTTAAGGTTTGCAGTACTGGAGTATAAAACCACTCTACCATAGGGACTGAGGAATGAACATACCCCCTGATTGAAAATAGGCTTTTAACCCCTTGAATGCTAAAAATAGATCTCCAACACATTGTTTTGCAATGTGGAGCTGACCTCTCTAACATTTGAGGGATTGAAAGACACATTTAAAGGGATAGTAATGTTTCAAAAAAACAGCAGCTCCAATTAATCTTCATATTATTTGAGCCATAGAGAGTGCTATTTCAATACTACAGACCAGTAAGTCTTACATCAGTAGTGGAAAAATTAATGGAGACTATGCTAAAGGAAATAATTGTTGAATATCTGAATTTAAATGAGTTGCAAGATACCAAACAGCATGGATTTACAGCAGGGAGATCTTGTCAAACTAATCTCATAGATTTTTTGAATGGGTAACTAAAATAATAGACCAAGGGGAAGCAGTAGCTATAGCTTATCTAGATTTCAGTAAAGCATTTGACACTGTCCCTCATAGAAGACTCATAAATAAACTGCAGTGTTTATTTAAATGGATAAGGCAATGGCTGAGTGACAGGAGACAGAGGGTGGTAGTCAGTGGAGAATATTTGGACGAAAGGAGTGTTACTAGTGGAGTACCTCAGGGATCTGTACTGGGACCCATTTGTCTTAATATTTTTATTAGTGCTATTGCAAAAGGTCTTCAAGGTAAGGTATGCCTTTTTGCAGATGATACCAAGATCTGCAATAGGGTAGACATTCCAGGGGAAATAAGCCAAATGACTAATGACTTAGGTAAACTAGAAGAATGATCAAGAGTGTGGCAGATGCAGTTTAATGTTATAAATGTAAAATAATGCACTTGGGACATAAAAATACAAAGGAAAAATATACTGTTAGGGGTACTGTACTGTCTGAGACAACAGAGGAAAGGGATTTGGGAGTAATTATCTCTAATGACTTAAAGGTAGGCAGGCAATCTAATAAAGTGGTGGGGAATGCAAGCAGGGTGCTGGGTTGTATAGCTAGGGGCATTAGTAGCAGAAAAAGGGAAGTGGTCATGCCACGCTACAGATCTCTAGTTAGACCTCACCTAGAGTATTGTGTACAGTACTGGAGACCCATCTCCAGAAGGATATAGATACTCTAGAGAAAATTCAAAGAAGGGATACTAAAATGGTGACTGGTTTACAGGAAAAGACATAGCAGGATAGACTAAAGGATCTGAACATGGATAGCTTGGAGGAGAGAAGAGAGAGAGGGATATTATTGAAACATTCAAATACATGAAGGGATTCAACAAAGTGCAGGATGGAAGCTCATTTCAAAGGAGTAAAACTCTTAGGACAAGAGGCCATAGTCTAAAAATACAAGGACACAGGTTTAGATGTAATGTAATGCATGCATGGGATAGGCATAAGGCTGTCCTTAAAGGGATAGTAACACTTCGTTTTAACTTTATTTTATTTTGTAGGCATTAAAAAAACATGAAGAATGATATAAGTCTTATCTCTCAAACCTTTATGGTTTATGAGTCCCCTCGACTTTCAACCTCTTGAATGCTACAGAAATGTTCCATTGCATTTTGAAGCAATGCACCGGATACCTCTCCAGCACTGAAAGGGTTAATAGTCCCATTTAAATCAATTTGATTATGGGGAACTGTTAGTTGTCCCTATTGCATCTGGTTTGCTCTAGGATTCTTATAGTTTTCTGTACATCAGCCTCGTTGAGAACATGTATTACCGTTAGTTTAGGAAGCTGTAATCGAGGTTAAAACCACAAAATAAAATCATTGCCCAGCCCAGCATAAACTAAAGCTTGCATGAATAATTCATCAAAACTGCAGACAAAGTGGCACCTTCTATTGTCTCTATTTATCTAACCAATTAAAGATAGATAGATAGATAGATAGATAGATAGATAGATAGACAGACAGACATACAGACAAATATGTTGCATCAGTTGATTCGAATCGTAATATATACAATTTGTTTAGGATGTTTGCAAAAGACCCTCCTCTCTAATAGAGTTTTGTCCAACATCTGTGTTATCATTCCTGTTTGTTATACTGCCAGTCTAGCTTGGCATTGAACATATTTTCATTCTTCCACATTTTTCATAGTTCTTTTTGTTTTGTTTATTCATTTTTCATTGAATCAGTTAATAACTATTACTACTTTCAACGCGTTGGTATGGAAGTAGATAACAGCCGAATGTAGTTTCATTTACATGTTTTGCTGACACATGTTTTGCTACAGAGAAAGTTAAACCCGCTGGATGTAAGAGAGGTCGTTGGGGACCTCTCTAGCATCTAACGGGTTAAATGAGCCCCTTATTGTAATAATCAGCTGTGCGCTGGTGCAACTATAGACAAGACTTACTCCTGTACATTGGTGAGCAGGCAGGGGATTCTCCAGAAACAGTCAAGTCTTTCCTTCTTTGCTAATGATAGGTCTCTTCTTGTTATTGTTATTCTGCTGTGCTTTCCTCCCTCCGCTTGGAAGTCTGGACGATCACAGGCACATAGCTTCTAAGTCAGTAAAGGTTGACTGGCTCCCCCTCTTCTCTCTTTCATCTCTCTCTTTCACTGTCTTGTTTCTCTACCGGGGCACTAACAAATTTAGAGGAAAAGGCCAGGAATAAAACGGTGTACTTTACCTGCAGCATAGACCATGGTTTTTAATGTCCGACTGGAAGCGAGGGATGGGGAGATGGGTTGGTGTCGAGAATGAGGCGGAGAGCTGGGATGTAAGGTGGACTAAAGGGTCATTGCATAGAACATTGGTTCAGCACCTCGGACAGTTCCCAGCAACGCCGCTGCTTATATAGTCTACCCCAGCAGCACTTCACTGACTACTAACTGCGCACGGCGCGGCCGCTCACTGCGCTCTGGTGATCTCGTGGTTCACTTCTTGCCTGAGCCAACAGTGTCATCATATTACACACTAAAATATATACTCTTCTTCTTGACTTATCTGGACGACAATAGTTGATGGAAAAGATTAAGCTGAGAAACGAGCTTATGCTGATTACGAATAACACAGTAGGGAGGTCAACTAATTGTTCCTAATTATGCTTTGGCACAAGCTTCCTATGAGCGTGACATTTGAGTGTTTTACATCTAAGCTTGACTAAACAGTACTTAATAGATGAAGACAAGTAATGAGGTTATTAACTATTAATAGTGATTGCAGTGCATGATGCTATGGCTTTTTAATCACGGTGCCGGTTTTAATTAATACACATTTGTGTTTATGTACTAATATTGATAATATGTTTAGTTGTGAGTGACCTTTGATATAATCCATTAACGATTTTATTTACCCATTAGATTAGTTTACGTTCATTCCATATTATTATATAAATAATTAATTGGTTGCAAATAAAATACAAAATAAGCTGAAATGAGAATTCCAGCACTAGAGAGGTCCCTTAACTCTTCGAGTGCAATGCATTGCATTTTGAACCACCTCTGGCACTCAAAGGTTTAACCCTTTGAGTGCCAGTGGGGTACGCAACGCAAAGCAATGCATTACGTACCCCTCTGGCACTCAAAGGGTTAATGGATTGGAAACCAATTTTTAAAAAAACACACTTTTTAAAGCAATACATTTTGAAGCAATTAACTTCTAATATGAATGTATATGTAGTACTGTAATTAGCACATTTACTTATATTTTTAAAGCAACTGGAAGGCTATATTCAAAATAACATCTATATTTTATGCCTTGGAATGGGATGGGGAAATGTTTCATTTTATTGCCTTTACATGCTTTTACACGTGATTTTGTTGTCAGATTTTTTGCCCCTGTATCCCTTGCTTTCAGAATAAACAACAGCAGCAGCAGCAGCAGAATGGAACTGAAAATGCAACTATATGCACTATTTATACATTTGATTGCAATCCAATTGATACCCATACTACAAATTTATAGATGTGTTAAAGGGATAGTAATACTTCATTTTATCTTTATTTTATTTTGTAGGCATTAAAAAAATACAAAGAATGATATAAGTCTTATCTCTCAAACCTTTATGGTTTGAGAGATATTCACAAGCAAAGTTTCCCCCTCCCGCCCCTTTTACCTAGTGTAAGCCATCTCTTCTCAGATGTGGAATGCAGTCCATAGACCAGACAGGTAACAAAAGGGGACAATCTTTTTCCTATGAGAACAATGAAAGCCTTGCCCCCCTTGACAAGTTTTTCAGGTTTTTCCCTTATTTTAATTGAAGATTGTCCCTCTCTGCAATCTACCTGGGCACCTCCCGTCTGATCTGGCTGAGCAGTGTTACATCAGTAAAAGGAGCGGGAGGGGGATACTTTGTCATAGAATTACTCTTGAACTACAACTCTGACTGAATTGAAATAACACTCTCTAAAGTCCAAATACTATGATGATTAATTAGAGCTGCTTTTATTATGAAACATTACTATCCCTTTAACACACTTATGAATCATAGCTGCAGCATCCTGCATAAGCATATGAAGTGGGCTGATAAAATTGTCTGTGGGAACAGCCTCTTAGGACACAGTAATACTATACTTAATTCATGAATTTTTTTTCATCCTCTGGAAACTTTCTGATAAAACAAGGAGTGTAAAGTGACTAGAAATGATGAGCTCATACCACATTTTAGCTTGTTTACAAAAGCTAAAGAATGCAATCTAAAGATATTAGGGTGACCTACAAATATGACCCATTCCTATGCTAGATGCTGGAACTGATTTACTAAGCTACTTATGCATGAAGAGGTCCAAAGTATGCTGCATGCCTAAGGGCAGGACAGTAGGGAAGAATACAGGCATTTCCATCTAAGCCCTGGGGTGGCAGTGAGTTTCAGAGGAGGTGTTGATTTTGAATGGCGTGGTCAGCCCCCTCGGCCACATCTGTCAAAATCAATGCTGACAGTTTTTCAGAAGTGCTTATTTTGAGATGAGCGACAAAGGGTTCTGTCAAAATCAATGCTGGAGTTTAACAGAAACCTTCATACAACAGTCCTTCCTTTTACCACCACTGTATGAATTACCCCCCTCCCTTTCATCAACTTATGTATCCTTCACTACCCTCATGTACTCCTCAATGCCCTCAGTTTTACTGCCTCGTGTAACCCTCATTGCACTTCCTTTATCCCCTCATGTTTCCCTCATTACACTTCCTTTTACTGTCCTATGTATCCCTCATTGCCCTTCCTAGTTTCACCACCTTCTCCTCTCTCTTCCCACCCTCCCTATGCTGCCCACTCTGTTTCTACCTACTTGCCGCAGTTTGCTCCAGGCCTTCCTCCACCCTCCTACATCTATACACAGTTTCAGATGCACTTGCCCCCCTCCACCATCCTTGGTGTGCTTGCAGTTTGTGGTTCATCGTTTGTTTTTCAAAATGCTGACCACTGGGCATAGATGCCCAGTGACTAGCGATGGGAGACATTTTCTGCAGGAGGAAGTAATGGACGGAAAATAGGACTTTGTGTTTCTCACAGGAGTTCCTTAAGGAAGGCTCCTTTCCCCTGAATTCTTCATACTGCAGAAAATTGTGAGTGAGTGTGACAGTAGCATGTGTTCATGTATGTGTGACTACATGCTTATATGTATGTGTGTGTCATGCTTATATCATGATGTCATCAATGGGGTTCACTTTAAAATGTCACACACAAAAGATTGTGCAACTACACGGCACATTAAACATGTCACCATGATTCCGGACTCCCCGAATGGCATGCAGTCGCACGGGGAGCCCGGAATTCCATGTTGTACGTGTACGTCCCTGGTCCTTAAGGGACCTCCACCTCATGACGTACATGTGCATCATGGGTCGTTAAGGGGTAAAGAACACTCTTCAGTAAGTTGCCACAGGAATCCTCTAAGGTCAACAAACATGGTGTCCAGTGGACATGCTAATGCTACTCCCAATTGGATCAGACAATGTACTCTATTCAGAAAGTTAAAAAGGAGCAATTCTGGAACAAAACAATTTCACCAAAGGCGACATAAAATCCTCATATTCCTATTTATTTAAACGGAGCTTTTAACCCCTTAAATGTTAGTGAGTATTCCAATGCATTGCTTCTCCCTACAGGAAAGTAGGTTTGCCCTGGAATTTCCTGACACAGCCCAACTTTCTAGACTGATAGTGGCACTTTAAGGTACTTGGGGAAAAATAGACCAAAGGTGCTGTTTAAAGGAATAGTAATGTTTCATAATAAAAGCAGCTCTAATTAATCATCATAATATTTGGACTTTGGAGAGTGTTATTTCAATTCTGTCAGAGTTGTAGTTCAAGAGCAATTCAATGATAAAGTCTCCCCCTCCCGCCCCTTTTACTGATGTAACTGCTCACCTCAGAGCAGAGGGGAGGTGCCCAGGTAGATTGCAGAGAGGGACAATCTTCAATTAAGATAAGGGAAAAAGACTTATATCATTCTTCATGTTTTTTTAATGCCTACAAAATAAAATAACGATAAAATGAAGTATTACTATCCCTTTAAGGGCCTTATGTATAAAAGCAACCTGGAGCAATACTACGGCAAATCATCTCTGCTGTAAGGAAGAAATGATAAATACTAAACTTCCCATGGATTTTAACAGGGCTTTTAACCATAATGATAACATTCCTAAGGGACAGTTTTTCATTGTCGTAGAAACTGCTCCTTGGATGATTATTTCATAAAGGCTTTTAAGGACCATACTGGGAGGTTCGTAGCCAGGGGTTATGGTAAACGTTCATTAAAAGAAGCTTTTCAATTTGCAAGTAGTAGATCTAGAGAAGATTTATTGGTTGAATAAATTTCAGTTGGTGCTGAGAGGGGTTTAGATGGTGATGGCCAAGCTCGTTTCATTACCACTTACAGCCCACAATTTAAACAGATTAGCATCTTGGTTCGGTCACTGTTGCCTATGTTGAAGACGGATACAGCCCTAGCAGATATTTTGGGTAATGGATGTAATTTTGTTGCCAAATGAGGGATCACAATAGGCAACGTGATCTCACCCAGTTTATATTCTTCTAGGACTACTAATTCTACTTGGTTGGATACTGTGGGCTTCTACAAGTGTGGGGCCAATACATGTAGATGTTGTGAAGTAGCCAATGAGTCCAAGGAATTTGTATGTGCAGTGGATGGAGCCAGTTGGGAGATTCATTAAGCGGTGATAAAGAGGTGATAAAGTGGAGATGATTTCTCCAGTGATCTCACTTCTCCAGTTCCTATGTTATTCTTTGGAGCCAATGCAATAAAATGTCTTCAGCTTTGGAGAACTTAGTGAATAGGCTCCAAAGAATAACATAGGAATTGGAGAAGTGATAAACTGGAGAAGCCATCTGCACTTTATCACCTCTTTATCACCACTTAGTGAATCTCCCCCCAGATATTCTATGTCTAGCTTCATGAACTGTAATACGCATTATGTCATCTATCTCTTTACTTGCCTGGGTTTTATATATATATATATATATATATATATATATATATATTTTTTTTTTTTGTTTTTTTTTGTTTTATATCTTATGTGTAGGTTTATATTCTGCAGCAATAGTTATATGTGTTCTCTCCGGCATTGATAAATGGTTGAGATTTGTGAGAAAATAAAACTCTTTGGTTTAATCTTTAATTCTGTGTACTATGCCGTTGACTTACACCGAGGACTGATGGCATTTTGAGAATTTCACCCATAGGGTTAATACTCTCTAGCCCTGGATTGGGCAGAGTTTCGTAACTCGGATAGGATGTATGGGTGGTTTGTAGTTACAGCATGTGTCTCTAATTTGATTGTTAGCTTTTATCTTTAAATATGGAACAGTTACTATGTATGAAATGTCTATGAGTAAGCGCAGTTGAAGCTCGATATGCGCAAGTTAATGTTAGATACACTGAACTACTTGTATGTAATTTTTGTTCCATTTCTGTCGGATGGGAGCCGTTTGTGTTTTTAAAATATTGCGAATAAAGTTTTTTGATTTTTTATTACGGCTGAAATTTTTATATATTGGTGTGCAGCTCTATCCTACATTGTTAAGCTTGTCTACAGGACTGGAGGGCCTGCATTTGGAACTGAGCACCCGGACCGTCATGTGGCGGTGAGTCCCTTTAATAATCTTTTCTGTACTGCACCTGGATTTATTGTAGCTCCACTCCTCTTTCTGATGTAAAACATATACTCTGTCACCACAGGGCAGGGATGTGGGGAGAGTGCTTGGGCACATGGGGGATCAGGCAGGGGTCTAGAGCAGTGATTCTCAACCAGGGTGCAGTGGCACTTTGGTGTGCCACGGACATAAACTTAAGGTGCCCCATGTTTTCTATGAAGACTAACAAAAATGGACTTTTAAATAAAGATTTATAGAAACTATTATGCATGATATGTTAGTTTTGTTATTATGATTATAAGACCTAATAATAAGTGTATATTTATGCATTGTACCCTCCATTATGCTCTTGATGGATTATGTTAAATAGGTTAGGGGTGCCCCTAATGTTCTAGATTACTTGGTAGGGGTGCCCGGAGCAAAAAAAGATTGAGAACCACTGGTCTAGAGGGTGCTGTTGTTCCCCCTCCCTGTTTCCCGTGACAGATCAAGCCCAAAGAAAGTGACTGAACTCCAGCCGTTTTCCTTGTGCTTCTTAGTAGCGTCCCTGTACTGGAGCATTTTTCAGTGCTACAAAAAGATTCAGAAGAGGCAATTTGGAAATCCAAGTCTAGCCTTCATTCAGAACATATGTGACCAAATGGAAATAGCTACTGAATTGTAAAATACCCATTCAGCAAATATTTCTGGTTGGAATAGAATCTCAGCCACCATTTGCTGCACTATTCTCTTTCTGAAACTCCTAATTCATCAATTCAAGTCTTCTAATAACTACATGAAATCAAATAGAATATCATCAATCTGCTTCAACAAACTTGTTTTGAGTGACCATTCCCCCTTGTGAGTACCAAGGTTTTTTTCTTTTTTGGTATTACAAGTATTTGTGATTTTGTCATTAAAGAGCACAACTTATTGCTTTTTCTTTTTTTGCTAAATTGATAGTCTACATTATTTCTTCATACATATCCCCCATTGTCTTTTTTTTAATAATTACAACTTTATTAATTTTTTTCAGTTGGAAGGAAAATAAGGGAAAGAAAAAAAAGGGGGAAACAAAAACAAGGGGTACATCAAAAGGTACAGACAATGATAGAGCAAAATAGAGCGAGTTACAATTGGGTACTTGTACAACAGAAAGGTCCACGAAAGGACAATAACACGACCCAGTGGGTTCAACTAGCACCTGAATCCATATCCAAGCTCAAACTGGCTAGAGGGTAAAAGCCCGCAAAATAAATGTTCAGGAGCAAAGGGAAAAAAAAAAAACACACAACTCTCACACCCAATCACACGAAGAACTAGGGGAAGGAGGGAGGAAGAAAAGAAATAAGGCTCCCTTCATGGCAGGGCCAGCACCATTTCAAGGCTAAAGGAAGAAACAAAACACTCATGGCGTCTCGAGTTATGAATCATCAGGGCCCAATAGGGCCTGCGTCTCCGGGTCCTCCAGGAACTGCATCCAAGGCAGCCAAGTGGCAGAATAATGGTCCCGCTGGTCTTCCGAGATGAGGACCAATTCCTCTAGACTGCGCATAAGATCAACCCTCCTAGCCCATTCGCGCAGAGACGGAACCAATGTTTGCCCCCAATGAAGGGGTATAAGTGCTTTAGCCTCATTCAATAGGTGTCTGACCACCAACTTCTGGTATGTAGCAATAGGCAAGTGGGTATGGTGTAGTAGAAGGGGCGCAGACAAGAAAAGTGGGGGGGAATCTGTGAATCTACGAAGGACCCCATTTGTCTTTTTATTACTTTTTTCTTCCATAGAATCCAATGTATCTGAATTTGTTTAACAGAGTCACTTACCTAGATTTTGATGGCATATAAGAACAACTTGTCTATCCAGTCTACCCGTTGTGCTATCTAATTAAAATACATAACCTTGAATACTTTCTGTATCCCAGGCATTTTTAGTTACCTAACAGTAATAGTCCCTGCCACATCTTCTGAAAAAGCTGTTCTATCAGCATATCATCCTTTCTGTAAAGTAATAACTACACACTTTACTTCTCAGCTTTCAACTGTCTGACTTTAGATCATTATTCATTAACTTTTTTTATAGTATTCTTCTTTTAGTGAAAAATTCTTCCCTCCTGAACTGTATTAAATCTCTCAATATATTTAAAGTTGTCTATCATATCACCCCTCTACCTCCTCTCTTCCAAGCTTTACATATTAAGTTATCTGAGTCTATCGTGGTAACATTTGTCACAAAGACCCTGCACCATTTTAATGGCTCTTCTTTGTACTGTCTCCCATGTATTAATGTCCTTCTGGAGATGTGGTCCTTCTAAACAATAGTCCAGTATATACAACTCATTTTTTTTAATTCTGATTTCAGTTTTAGTCTGTTCTCAGTTATTTTCAGTTTACAATCTTATAATGACAATGTATTCTAAAGAAAGATTCAGAGAATTGAAACATATTGTCTCCTGTGAGAAGGTGAACTAAAACCAGACTAAAATGGAACTCAGTACATGAAGGCCACCACAAATGCAATGCAAACACACATATATATATATATATATATATATATATATATATATATATATATATATATATATATATATATGCAGATACACCACACTGATACCTATATAAGACCTGCTGATAAGAACCACTTATTTTTAAAGGTACAATTCCCTTTTGGTTTGGTAATTAATTTGGCTAGTAATTTATAAATGTGTGGTCCAAAATATCATCTGCAGGAAGCCAATTGATATCATCTACTTTGCCTGGTTTCTCTGTTGATTACAGGAAATTATGTCACAGTGTTTGATAGCAACTGAAATGTTAACACTGGATATGCATAATAAAACCTGCTAGAACAGCTAAATCAATGTTGCTCATGCTGTGGCTTTCCTACTTGGTATGGGTTCCACAAAAAACAATGAATTTTAAAAAGACCGATTTTAGCAGGTTTAATGCACCCCTTGGTCTCGTTGACTGGAATGAAATATTTTCTGGAAAAAACACAGAAGGTAAGTGGAATACCTTCAAAATAACATATACATTTATACCCTTTGGAAACAAATACAAAAGAAGCAAATTAAAACCAATGTGGCTAACCAGTAAGGTAATTCATGAAACTAAAGGGATAGTAATACTTAAAATGTAAAAAAAAAAATATGTTGTAGGGATTATCCCCCGAGTAAAACAAGAGCACTCCCACTGCTGAAAGGTGTTTCATTCAAAAGTTATTAATTTTCAAAGTTGAATTTTTTAGGTGCAATATCACAGTGGCCTGAAATTGTACAGTGACGCTGTTGTTACACGATCCTATGGACAGCTCTGGTCCCGGGACCATAAATCTCCATAGGATGGTGTAGCAACAGCATCACTGTACAATTTCAGGCCACTGTGATATTGCACCTAAAAAATTCAACTTTGAAAATTAATAACTTTTGAACGAAACACCTTTCAGCAGTGGGAGTACTCTTGTTTTACTCAGGGGAATAAACCCTACAACATATTTTTTTTTTACATTTTAAGTATTACTATCCCTTTAATAATAAGAAAATAGCATTCAAACATTATAAAGTTGAGCGATCAGCAGAGGCATTTGTATAAATATAAAGATGCCAACAAAGCCTATAAAAAGAAAAATAAATTAGCTAAATTGGAGAATAAAAAAATAATTGCTAAGGAGAGCAAGAGCAGTCCCAAAAATGTATTTAAATACATTAACAACAAAAAATTAAAGTCTGATAATGTTGGGTCTTTGTTATCTGAAATGGGTGAGATGGTCAGTGGGGACAGAGAGAAAGCAGATAATTTAAATTATTTCTTTTCTTCTGTTTTTACCAAGGAAGACCCGATGGACAAGAACCTGCAAACTATTTTTAAAGAGCAGTCACAGCAAGCATGTGATTGGCTGACACAAGAAAAATTGTTTAAACAATTAAATGGTGTTAAGCTAGACAAAATCCCGGGGCCAGATGGTATACACCCACGGGTACTTAAAGAGCTAAGCTGGGCCCTGGCCAGACCATTATTTTTGATTTTCAGGGATTCTTTTATTTCAGGTATGGTACCCACTGATTGGCATAAAGCAGATGTGGTGCCCATATTTAAAAAGGGGTCAAAGTCCCAGCCAGGCAATTACAGACCTTTAAGCTTGACGTCTGTTGTGGATAAACTATTTGAAGGGTTGCTAAGGAAATATATTCAAGAAATCATCTTAAACAGGAATATCATTAGCAGGAGTCAATATGGCTTTGTGAAAGACAGGTGTTGTCAAACTAACTTAATTGCACTTACAAGTGAGTAAAAATGTAGATTTGGGTGCTGGGGTTGGTGTGATATAGGTTATTTTACAAACTGACTGACATAGGCTTTGTGCAAGGATAGGAAAATGGCTGAAATATAGACTGCAAAGAGTGGAGGTAAAGGGAAGTTCTCAAACTAGACAAACGCAATAAGTGGAATACCTCAGGGATCTGTCCTGGGTCCTCTTCTTTTTAATTTGTTTATTAATGATCTCCCACTGGGCATAGGGAGCCATGTATCAGTGTTTGCCAATGGCACAAAATTAAGTAGGGTATTAAAGTCTGAACTGGATGTGTCTTCATTACAAGAGGATTTGCACAAATTGGGTAACTGAGCAGCCAAATGGCAAATGAGATTCAATATTTTGGATTTAATAATAAAAATGCAATATATAGTTTAAATGGTGTTTCTTTGGGGAAATCTACTAATAAAAAAGGTTTGGGAGTAATGGTAGACAATAGACTTAGCAGAAGTGCGCAGTGCCAGCTGGAGACTGCAAAGGAAAATAAGATATTGGCATGTATTAAAAAGGGTATTGACTCACGGGAGGAAGATATTCTGCTTCTTTACAAGTCCGTGGTAAAGCCTCACCTTGAATATGCAGTTCAGTTCTGGGTGCCTTTTCTGAAAAAGGACACTATGGAACTAGAGAAAGTGCAGAGGAGAGCTACAAAACTAATAAGGGGAATGGAAAGTTTTAGTTATGAAAAAAGGCTAGAAAAGTTAGATTTGTACACACTAGAGAAACGGTGTCTTAGAGGGGATATGATAACATTATATAAATATGTTCAGGGCCCATACAAAGGGTTCTCCAAAGACCTGTTCATTAACAGAATGGTACAAAGGACAAGGGGTCAACCGCTAAGACTTGAGTAAAGGAGATTTAATCTACAACAGTGGAAGAGATTCTTTATAGTAAGGACAATAAAGGTATGGAATTCACAACCTGAAGAGGTGGTGCTATCTAATACAATAGATGGCTTTAAAAAGGGCCTGGATGTTTTTAAAAGAACAGAATATAGAGGGCTATGTATGTTAGCATTGAGATTAATATTTATTAATGCTTGTTGATCCAAGGAGAAATCTGGTTGCATTTGGAGTTAAGAAGGATTTTTCCCCCATTCAAGGCAGAATTTGAAATTGCTGAAATAATGGAAGTTTATTGCCTTCTTTTGTGGTAAACAAGAATAGGAAAAGGGTTGAACTTGATGGACGCAAGTCTTTTTTCAACCTAAACTAGTATGTAACTATATGTTACTATGTACTGTTGTTATATCGGCTCACATTATCTTTAGCTAGCTGTTGCCAAGTTGACAACTATAGCAGAAGCAGCTGTGGAGTCACTGGTTTAACCACCTCCTAGAGCTACAGAGAGTTAATTTCTCACTAGCAACACTATATTGGATTTAGGGGAAAATGACTGCATTTGTACCTCTGTTAAAAATTGAAATATTTTATAAACTTTCCCTGGGAAATGTATGGTCTGTTTTCACTTCCCATAAATAATATAGTAAAAAGTGAATTAGCATTTTCAAAAAACAAATTATGTAACTGCCATAGCCAGCAATAAAATATACAGTGTACATTTATCAATAAAAATAATAAGAATGCTGTTTTGAAGTGGCAGAGTTTAAAGCAGCTGCTTAATCTTGACAAACAATCATTGATTTGCTCTCACAAAAGAAGGTTACCAATTCATGTGAATGTACTATTTTATACAGAATACAAAAGATGAGCAGTTATGAAAAAAAACACCCTCACCATTGGGAGGGGGGATAAAATTCCCATTTATTTAAAAGGAAAGTTCTCCAATGCGTTGCTTCACAGTGAGAGACCTCCCCAGTACTGAAGGGGTTAAAAGCTCCATTTAAATGCATTTTAATTTTTATTTGCAAACACAGTTACCATTGGTGTGCTTCAGATTTCTCGTAATTTGTTTTCTGCATATGGTTATAAATGTGCAATCCTAATGCTAACCGTCATATATTATACTGATTCTTATGGTCAGGGAAGCTATGGACCTTTAATGGAATATAAATTCCCAACTGCATTCTTGAGAAGATTAAAATGATTAACATCTGGAATGTAAACACTGAAAAACATGTCCCAAAGTGTGTACAGAAGATCAAGTGGAGTACTTCATAACGCACCAGAATTCATTTCAGTGATTTCTAAATTATCAGACACTATGTAGAAATGATAAAATTGGCATAAAATCTCATTACTGGAAGTAATTGCATATATTTGTGCAGAATTACCTCTTGTGATGTATCACAGTCATATGGAAGAGGCATAGCTTGCATCTGTTTTCTGAGTTAAAATGCCATAGTATGCCTGTTTATCATTTCCCTTGTGAAAATGTTTCAGAATTACACAGAACATATTAACATATAATAAAATATACACTTATTCATGGAATCATATTTACGATTTTAAGAAGAGAAATGATAAACTACTGGTAATGTTTTTATTTATTATTTATACAATACAGACACTGGCATTTCTGCTTTGCTTCTTACAAGAAAAGGTAGGAAAGCAAATCAATGTTATCTGTCAATTCCTACATCTCAGCTTACTGAGTTGCATGGAACTTGTAAGGACTTGCTGACATCCATATTCAGTAATCGACCGTATGCATAAAGAGGAAGTACACCAATTCTGGGGCAAACCAACAGAACCACAGGGGTAAAATAAACATTTCCATTGAATTAAATACAATTTTTAACTCCTTGAATGCTATAGAGGTTCTCAACACATTGAAGAGCAGACCTCTATAACATTCAGGTGGTTAAAAATAACACTTAAAGTGGTACTTTCACTGAAATTAAAGTGCCCCCCAAATTATTATGTACATAGCAATACGCTTATCAATACTAGTATCATCCTGAATAAGTCAGGCGTTATTGAGAAATCCAACTCATTCCAAGATGCACAGGCAGACATAAGCTCAGACATTTTGGCAAAGAGGCATCTGTGCTCCTGCGCTGTCCATCCCAGCCTCCTCTAGGATTGGTGAGGGGGAGTTGCATTGTACTTTAAGGTACAGGAAGGGACTGACAGCGCAGGTGCGCAGATGCCAAAGGCCAAAGTGACTGATAGTGCCTGATTTCTATAATAAACCTCAAGATATTGGTTATGTTGGTTCTGCTTAATGAGAACAGCATTAAAAAGTACAATATAAAATTACGATGTTCGGAACTGAGTTTGGGTGTAATGTGGTGTCTGTAGGAGAATAAGAAAAGTAGAGGGTCCATAGTGAAGGAAAGACTGAAAGCAACATTAATATGTTGCAGAACCAGAGTCCAATATTTATTGATAATTGGACAGTTCCACCAAAATAAGATACATGGAGCCAGTGTCCAGGTGACATCTCCAGCAAAGGAAACGAGACCAGTGAGAAAAACTAGATAGGCACTGGGGAGTCATGTACCAACGTGAGGTATGTTTAGAGTTCAATTCTCTGGTGTTGGAGTCATGTGTGGGTCTGTACAGATGGCAAAAAAGATGAAATGACATTGAAAGAAGTCTAGTGTCACATTGTTTGATGGAGGGTAGGGAGAGTGATAGGAGTGAATAACAGAATGCGAGAGGGTGGAGAGCAAGATTCATTAAGGGTTTTTTGAAAGTGGTGAGGTCTCTGAGTGGAAGGGAACTCAAATCTGAATGTTCAATCTGGAGAAAACGTCCACCATGGGAGGGTGGTATTGCCGAGTTTCTCCTTCAAATACTCATTCTGTAAAAAAATAATCTTGATAAGAAAGAGAAAGAAGTGTGTAGAGAGAGAGAGATCCTCTGCAGATTTGTAAAGGAGGATCCAATAAGACCTGCAGGATAGTCTGGTTCTGCTATTATCGAGTTGAGCGGAGAGGGAGCAAGGTTGAGCAAGGTGTCCTGTCAGGATTTTAATATGTGGCCTAGAACGATATGGTCTAAACAGGAAGCGATGGATAAACTTGAGGAGGATAAACAAAGCTGTAAGGGATTCAGGGAGCCCATTGTTTATGAGAGCATTCCAGTTCAGAGTGTGGCAGGGAGTGGGTGAAGTCAAATAAATTGGCAATCGCCAAAGCTTTGTAATATCTCCAGAAGTCTTGAAGCCCTAAACCTCTATCGATTCTTTGGGAAAGTATGGACAATCTGCGTAGAGCTTTCTTGCGGGCCCATACAAAATAATTGGTAAGGGACTGCAAGGAAACAAGAAAGTGCTTAGGAAGATGTATAGGCAGGGTGTTAAAGAGGTACATAATCTTGGGCAGGATCATCATTTTGTTTAGGTTAATTTTACAGGACCATGTGAGGAGCAGGGAGGTCCATGTTGCAAGATACCACATAATGGATTGGCTTAGGGTAGAGAAACTGTATTCTAGTAAGGTCGACAGTGTGGGGAAGATATATATACCTAGTTAGACAATCAATGTTGAGGTCCATATGAATTTGTAGTTGTGTTGGAGGGGGGAAGATAACTCCAGGGGTAAACCAATATTGAGCATATCAGACTTTTCCCAAAGTCCTTAACAACAAAGTGCTTAAATGTTTTTTTTGTTTTTTTTTTAAACCTGTGTGTTATAGAGCTTTTACTGCTGAGTAAAACAAGTTTATCCCACCACTATCAATTATTTTATTCAAAAGTTATAATAGTTCAAATAATCAGGAAGTGAATTACAGGTGATTACTTCCTGAAAGTTCTGAGAGCATGACTCAGCACTTTCTATGAAATTCTATGGAGAACTGTTTATCGTTGACTTTCCCCTCAAATGGAATGTATCAGAATAACTAACTGGAATCTGATCACTAGAGGGCACTGGTAATGTAAAAAAAAAGTTTAAACTGTATTTTTCATAACAAAAGTTTACTGCTCTTTTTAGCAAAGTTCCATTTCAAAAGCTAGTGACTGGGGTTCAGGAGAGCTTGAGTCCCAAACCTGCACTGATGTTGGATCTCTCTCATTAAGGTTAGTGGCAGCTAAGGGGGGAGCTGTTGTGGTCCTCGGAGCAGAGAGTTACGGAAGTGAGGCATTAAGGCAGCTAGGCGATCAGGTGACCTATGAGATGTTGAGATGTGACCCTACTTTAACATTTAAAATGGAATTGAATCTTCTTGTTCAGCAAGGTCTATCAAGAGGGGTTATTTCCAAACAGGAGGCTAGAGGTTTGATCCCAGAGGCCCCAGTTATGACAATTTTCCACCATCTGCCGAAGGTGCACAAGAGCTTGGTGAACCCTCCGGATCGCCCTATAGTGTCCAGCCTTGGCTCACTCAATGAGCCTTTGTCGGATCTGTTGGATTTTTACCTTTGGCCACTGGTGGATGAGCTTCCGGGGCTTTTAAGGGATACCAAACAGGTTCTGACGCAGCTGTCTATGTTTGAATGGCATGAGAGATGTTTGCAGTTGACAGCTGACGTCATGGCCTTGTATTCCTCCATCCCGCATTCTTTGGGTCTTCAGGCTTTATTGTACCATCTGAGGTCTTTCTCCAGTTATGGGGAGGATCTCATTATTTTTCTTACTCAGTCTGTACAGTACTTCCTTTCCCACAACTTTTTTGCCTTTGATGGGGTTTGCTATCTCCAGAGGTGTGAAGTGGCTATGGCCGCTAGTTTTGCACCCTCTCTCGCCAACCTATTTGTGGGCTGGTGGGAGGCCACCCACATCTTTGGGGATGGGAACCCCCATTGGGGTGAGGTGTTGTGGTATGGGAGGTACATTGACGATCTTCTATTTGTGTGGGGTGGTTCTCAAGAAGGAGCTGCCATCTTTGTGGATTTTCTCAATGACAATGGGTGCAATCTTCGGTTCACCTCGGATTACCGGACCAATAATGTCCCGTTTCTGCATTTGACCCTCATAGGAGACCTAGTGTTAGGTCGGGTCGTGACTGATGTATATCAGAAGCCTGTTTCTGGAAACAGCCTACTTCATGCCACTTCTATGTATCCGTGGTCTCAGATTCAAAATATTCCTAATGGTCAGTTTCTGCTCTTGCGCAGGAACTGCTCTTGGGAAGAGGATTTTGATAGAGCATCTATGGATGTAATTAGTAGGTTTGAAGCTAGCGGCTATGACCAGGCCTTGTTGGAGCAGGCTTATCATCAAGTCAAGACCAGATCAAGGGAAGATCTCCTGGGGGATCGTAGAGAGGATTGGGTGTTGCAGTCCGGTGCTAGGAGGCTGAAGTTTGTCACTACATATATTCCCCAATACTACAAGATCTGTAGGATTATTGAGAAGAATCTACCAATATTACTCACAGATGGCAAGCTAGAACAGGTGTTAAAGGGGGGCTGTGGTTTTGTGGGGAAAAGGGGAATGACCATTGGCAATCTGGTGTCACCCAGTTTATATAGGAGAAGTAGGCCCTCCCCAACTTGGTTAAAACATGTGGATTTCTTTAGGTGTGGAGCAACAATATGTAAATGCTGTAGATATGCACACCCGGGGAAATCTTTCATATGCACACTGGACATGGTAACTTATGATATTTAATCTTATATCAACTGTAATACGGAAATGGTGATACATTTGTTCACATGTAAGGACTGTAAGGTCCAATATGTTGGACATACCATTAGACATCTGATAGAAAGGATTAGGGAACACGTATCAAATTGATAATAAGAAGAAGAATTTGGCCATTGCTAAACATGTTCCGGAGCACCACAATGGAGATGTGTCAGTATGTATGTTTCAGGGCATAGAAAGGGTGAGACTCCCGTGGAGAGGTGGGGATGCTATCAGTTGGATTAATAGGCGAGAGGAATATTGGATCTTTCAGTCAAACACTAGGATCCCAGGGGGATTGAACTTAGAATGGGATATATCCCACATTTTTTAACTAGAGAACTGGAGGGTTTTTTGGCTGTCCAATTCCCTCTGTTGCCTGATCGTCTAGATAAGAAATTGATGAGTTACCCTTTTATGTTTCCTGGGGGCCTCTCCTATCTTTATAAATATATAGTTATATTTGTTTATTTGTTAGTTACAATGTCCGTGTGGATGTGGATATTATGCATACTGTTGTTAGGAGTAACAAGGAGAGCAAGTGGATGACATACTAAGGAGGGAGTGAATATATGTTTTTGATTCATTGGTATTTTAACCAATCAGCTCAGTGTAGCAAGGTTTGAAATTTGTGATCGAAAGCAATCAATCCTTTGGTCTATTAGTAAGCGCTAGTGAGTGTGAAACACGTTAGACAGAGTTTCTCTCTTTCTTCGTCTGTTTTTCTGCTATACCTGTTCCACCCAATGCTGTTTTTGTGATACTTTAATTTTTGAAATAAAGGAGTTTTATTTATTTATATTCGATTGCAACTCAGTTGCTTTAATTACTTTGGAGTGAAGCTGTCAATATTCAGGTATGTTTAGTGGCAGCTACTTCACTAATCTCTCCAAGTTCATACATTTTAGAAGCATATTTGTATATTTATAACTACCATGATGCAACTCTGAGGCACACCAGCTGCACCACAGCAAACAAATAAAAATTCAAACTGAATTAAATAAAAATTGAATGTTAAAAAGATCTCTCTAGCATTCAAGGGGTTAAAAGACCCTCTTTTGTTTCTTTCAGTGCAGATGGCTTGTCCCAGGATCACTGTTCATTTGTGTTCATACATATTGCCACAGATGGGATAGGAGGTCCACTACAGGGAGTCTGCTTTGACCATTTATGCGCTATAACTTTTGTTTTGACTTTCTTTTTCTGTCAAGTATTACTCCCTGTATTATGACAGCATAATCAGGTTGTTTCAATAAGTGGTGAACAAATATGTGCTCTGTCTAGAAGAGGACAATTTTTTATGTATTGTATCTTTTACCATACAAAAAACTTGACCTGTTTTTTATGTAATCTGCCTTTTATTGTGATCATAACCAATTCTAGTTTAGAATTCATTTATGCCTGACAAATGTGATTATGTTTTCAGATTTACTTGTATAAACTGCTTATTGGAGTTTTTCATATTGTAGCCCAGTTATATTTATATACAATTGAAAAGATATAGGGATATAATATATATCAGGGACTCTCCAAAGGTGTTCCATGAAACCCCAGGGTTCACCACAGGGTTCACTGAGGAACTACAAGGGATTCTACAGAGCAAATGTAAGTAATGATGAACAGGGGAAGAAGGAAGGGGTTTCAGTCAGTGGAAGGAATGTACAAATCCACCACTGTGGCTCATTTTCTGTGCTTTGATGTTGTCATAAAAATCATTTGCCGGCACTTCGGGGTACATATGAGGGGAGGGGTCCAATCTAGCTTCACAGCTAGCACCTTTATCCGGCTTGGCTGCAGCACAATCCCCTTTGGACAACCAACATACCCGAGACCCGTACCCAAGCGTCACTCCCCAGTATCTTGCTCCCCTATCCCTTGTTGGAGGAGCCTTCTCTTCCACTCTCTTCACTCCAGGCATCCCAGTCTTCAGGACATTATACTAACACCACTCTCTTTTCACTATGGTGAGTGACCCCTTGGATCTCACTTCCGCTGTAGTGCAGCAGGGGGCAGTATTGGAACAACATGCCATGCAGATCTTGAGCCTTGACCAGAAACTGGACTCCATTACCAGTATGCTCCAACACTTCCAACAGAGGCTTGAAATACTTAGACTGGCTGTTCCTAGCAGGTCTACATATCCATCCACACTTAGTCTGCTGCCCTCGGCCGGGGTTCCTCGTATCCCCCTTCCGGAGCAATTCAACGGCAACTCCTTCCTCTTATATATCTCTTGCACTTCCGATGTCAGTTGGACATTTACGTTTCACATCAAACCAGAGTTGCCTTTATTATTTCCCTCTTGAAGGGTCAGGCCCTGGCCTGGTTTTCCCCTTTGCTTGACCACCAGTCACCGGTACTAGAAGATGTGGATGCCTTCCTGGCTGCCTTCCTCAGGGTTTTCAATACTCCTGGTCACCAAACACAGGCAAAGGCTGCCTTGTTGGAGCTACGTCAGGGTCAACGACCTCTTAGTCAGTACGCTGTGGAATTTCAAACCCTAGAGTATGACACCGATTGGGGTGATAGCTCTCTTAAGGCCATGTTTTGAAGGGGACTCAGCGACCATCTCAAGGACGAACTGACAACACGTCCTATACCCCAGACCCTGGAGGGTCTCATCCATCTATGCTCCACTTTGGAGCAGCGCATCCAGGAGAGGCGTAATCACAGTCGTCACCCTCCTCCTCCTCGGCATCCCGTGCGCCTTGCTCCTAGATTTCAACCACCTAGAGACCAGACTGGGTCTTCTCCTGAACCTATGGTGATAGGTCACCTGGCCCGCCTTTGCCCAAATAAGGTAGGAAACCCCAGGACTTAGGAGGTGGGGGACCCTCTCTAAGTCTGCCGGCTGTCCCCCAGTTTACTGACCAATGCTTGACCATCCCTGTGGTCTTATCCTGGGCCTCAAATTCCATAGAGATACTGGCCTTTGTTGACTCCGGTGCCGCCGGTTTGTTCCTAGATGCAGGGTTCGCTGCGCCCGATGGGATTCCCCTGATGAAAAGTCTCCACCCTCTGTGAGTTGTAGTGGTAGATGGTTCCCCTGTGGGCTTGGGAAGCATCTCTTCCACTTCCATTCTGTTATGCCTGCATTTTGGCCCATGATATCTCTGATACTGTGACCCTGGATGTCATCTCCTGTTCTCAAATGCCATTGATCCTCGGATATCCTTGGCTGCAGAGACACAACCCAAGTATCAGTTGGGTAATGGGTTCAGTTTCCTTCCTCTTGTCGAATCCCGTACTTCCTGTAACGCATATCGGCTCAGTTGCCGAGTGCTCCATTACTTCCTTGCCGCTTCCTTACCGCCCCTTTGTGGATGTCTGCTGTAAACAGATTGCTAACCATCTTCCACCTCATCATCCCTACGACTGTGTTATCGTCCTTATTCCTGGTGCTACACCACCCAGGGGACGCACCAGAAACAGCTGCCCTAGAAGAATACATACGGGAGGACCTGGCACGCGGCTTCATCCGTCCTTCTACGTCCCCTGCCGGAGCTGGCTTTTTCTTCATAGTCAAGAAAGATGGGTCAGTTAGGCCCTGCATCAACGATCGAGGCATTAACGCAGTTACCCGACGCAACTGCTATCCTCTGCCGCTCATCCCAGAACTGCTCAACCGTTTGAGGGGATCCACCATCTTCACTAAACTAGACCTCAGGGGAGCCTACAACCTGGTTCGTATGAGGGAGGACGAGGAATGGAAGACTGCATTCAACACTAGATTCGGACATTATGAATACCTCGTGATGCCCTTTGGGCTACGTAATGCTCTTGCAGTCTTCCAGACCTTCATCAACTATATCTTTTGGGACCTGCTTCTTTCTTGTGTGACTGTCTACCTGGATGATATCCTGGTCTGCTCTAAAGTGCTGTCCGATCACTGTATTCACATGAAAACCATGTTAGAGCTCCTGCGTACCAACCAACTCTACGCGAAGCTGGAGAAGTGCTCCTTTGAACAGACTTTGTTGCCCTTCCTGGGCTATATCATCTCTCCTGAAGGCCTTCTCATGGACCCTCCTAAGGTTTCTGCCGTTAAGGTGTAGTCACGTCCTGTTACCCTGAAAGCTGTTCAACACTTTATCGGGTTTGCCAACTACTACTGGAGCTTAATCAGTGGCTTCTCAGGTATCATCCAACCCATTGCTTCCCTTACCCTTGAAGGGATCTGTCCCTGGGCATTGGCCTCTTGTGGCTATTTCGGCATTTGAGGTCCTTAAGAAGGCCTTTACCTCTGCCCCCATTCTACTTTATCCAAACCCTCTCCAACCCTTCATTGTCGAGGTGGACTCCTCTGAGATTGACACTGGGGCAATTGGGGAGTTCCGGTTGGAGCTAGTTTCTCACTGGGTATAGGGGTTGTATGGTTTGTCCTGAGGAGATTATCGGGGAACCCTTCGGCTCAACAAGAGGGGTCCAATCTAGCTTCACCGATAGCACCTTTATCCGGCTTGGTCACAGCACAACCCCCTTTGGACAACCAACATACCTGAGCCCCGCACCCAATCATTGCTCCCCAGCATCTTGCTCCTCTATCCCTTGTTAGAGGAGTCTTATCTTCCACTCTCTTCACTCCAGGAGTCCCAGTCTTTGTGACAGTGTGGCAATCCAACAACAGCAGGGAAACCACAAATTGCCCATCCTTGGTTCACTATCCTTATCCTTAGTCACTATTTTTTAGAAAGGACTTTTGAGATGCAGCTTCAATTGAAAAAAAAAAGGTTTTGCTAACTAAATATATTATATCATTCAGTTGTAACCAATTATTTTTTCTGTATTAAGATCCTACAGCAGAGAGATCGTTTGCATTTTAATGGCCTGAATATTTTCCAGGAGAAATGTCAGGCTAGTAATTGGTTTTAAAGAATGCAGAAAAAAGTAAACCAATTTTAGAGCAAAAGAATTGAGTTTCCAAATGTATCAGAAAACAGAACATGCTGGCCATGTCTCTATAATCATGGAAAAGAGACAAGTTAAGCCTTCATTAATATTAAACCGATTTTAATATACTTTATTTCCTGTAAGTAAGGTGCAGTTATTTAAAATTCACAGTGCAAAACTGATGGCATGAAAGATACCAAAATAGTTTAAGATATTGCCACTTCACGGATATCAATTATTACCCCCTGCGAACACTAGTACATCCAACTGCCTGTGGCCATCATATTCCTGAGGTTAACTAACAACAAATAATCAGATTTCAAGTTGAACATATTCATATCAAGCATATAATCCCTGGAGCATTAGAGGGGTAGCTAATGCATTGACATGCAACGCATTGGACACCCCTTTGGCATTCCAGGTGTTAAAGGGGTATTAGAGGTATTATGAAAACAACAGATTTGTGATTCCTAATATAGCTGATTAGGGATGGATATTATGTGTTAGAGTGTTGGCTACTGCATAGGAGTAACTAATTGGGAAAGAGGTTGGCAGGCCCAGCATGCTGACTTGTGTGTATATGTGTGCAGCACAATGATAATGGCCCGACATTAGATTCTGTTTCATGGGGTTTAGTTCATAAACTAGGTTATGTATTGCTATAATGTTCCATTCACACATTCATATTGTCGATTAGAATCCCCTTGTTCTTAGCACTGTGAGTTACAGAAGGGTATACAACCCACTGCGAAGCACTCCCTTGCTCTCAATGAATCACACTGTTTGAAATAAAAAGACATGTGTGTTTGTGTGTATGCAATATGTGCAATATGTGCCAAAGTGTATTATGTGTCTATTTTTAATGCAATGCACTCCGATCCCCACTCCGAGTATACCTGTCTCCACTATATGCTCCTCTCTCTCTCTTGTTAAGTCTATCCTCCGTTCCTGCAAAATAATGTAAAAGTAAAACCGTGGAATGGAAAATGTTCCATAATTTTTGTGGTTAACATGTTGCCCTATTCTTTTGTAGAAAACATTATTTTTAAAAAGCTGATATGATGCACTGCACTGGCATACCCCAAGCTGCAATTGTATCAGCAGGTGGTTGGTATAGTTGGCAAAGAGCTGAAATCAAGAAAGTTCATGTGCCCACACCTATCTGGGCAAGTAGCCAGAGCACAAACTACATGAATGCCACTGCTCACTGGGTATCTTTTACATTAGCGTTCAGCAGACAGTCACCACCAATGTTGTCTCTGGTTCTCATGCAAGTAGTAAAGGACAGCTGGAAGGTAGCCCATACCATTAAAATGCAACTTTATGCACAAAGAGCTTAGGAGACAATCCCACTAAGCTGTGGATATCTTACACAAACTGTCTGCTAACATTGGCTTCAATTTAATATTTGCCTTGAGAATGGTAGATATGGTCATGTAGACAATAGGAAAAAAAGAAAGAAAACAGATTCATATGCACCAGATCCTCCCCTTATATAGTCTGCAAATAATAGGGGTATACCAGGAATGCAGAGGACACTTACAAATTTTAAAACGTAACTGGATCAGGATGCGTTATTAAGTGAAGAATATAAGAACTTCATGATTAAACTTCTCAAGTTTACCATGACGCATATTTTGTCTTTACAGCACGCTTCTGCCTCCAGATCCGGGGTGCTGAAATTGGAGGCAGCATACACCCCCACATATGCAAACCTGTACCTCAGATGGTGAGAGAGTGAGGTGGTCATGTTAGACACATTGAGCTCATATGCTCTTTGAGCATATCCTATATAATAATTCTGTAGGATGTTTGTCAAAAGCCATCATGCGCAGTAGAGACTGTGTGCGTTCAGGCAGTCTCTACTGCGCATGACTGCATCGTGTGAGTGAGACGACACAAGACTGCATCGCATGGAGCAGTGAGGTGGCGGCCGCTTAACCCTTTGAGTGCCAGAGGGGTACACAACGCATTGCAAAGCTTTGCATACCCCTCTGACACTCAAAGGATTAACATTAGGTATGTTCTGGTACACTCTTTTATAACTCATTTAATAAAAGCTATATTTTATTTTGTGCCCTGACATTTGTACACTTGGGGAGTTTTTCAGATCTTTTTAGTGCTGTTTCTGCAGGGTTCTTTTGTGTTCTTTCACTGTGCATTACCATGAAAATACTTTGCCAGGTGAGCAATAAGTGAACCTTAAGTTATTGCGGGGTGATAGTTCCCCTTGAAGAGAAATTGCTCCAAAGATCTGTTTTGAAAAAAGAGAGGACAAATTGGCTAGGGGGTTTGAGGAGGTCTGAGGCGAGAGGATATGGCAAGTTGCTACAAAAAGAGTGACAAGCACACCTCGACACAAGTTACTGGAAAAGAAATCAGTGTAAAATAAAAAGAAGATCATTCAAATTATTGGAACACATAACCAATGGAATTCCATCATACAAATACTCAGCAACCACTGGCACATTTCACAGTGGATACCAACGTAAAGCAAGTGTTTGCTGACACAGTGTAAACATGTTGTAGGAGGTCACCAAATTATGTTGGTGAAAAAACAGTTTGTTTGTCATAAGAAAAAGCCATTAGTACAAATAGATTGGCAATTGCAAAAACTGGATAGGTTTACAAAGAAACACAAACTCAAACATTACTCCTGCTGTAATTCCAGATGTGAGGTCTATATTTTATGGTGTCCTTGCAACAAATACTACATTGGGATGACCAATAGGCAGTTCAAGGAGAGAGCCCAGGAACATTATAATAATAATAATGCATGGAGAAATAAATTGGTAGGTAAAAAACGTACTAGAGTGAGCAGGAATTTTTTGGAATGGCATAATGGAGATCCCAATAAATTAAGGATATCAGGCCTGGAACAGATTTGTCTGGGAATAAGAGCTGGTGACATTGAAAACAGAATACTCCAGAAAGAAAAATGCTGGATATTTCTATTGAATTCTATCACTGCTCAGGGGCTCAATGAGGGTATGTTTTTCTGCCCACTTTTAATAATGCATTTTCTCTTTCGCTGCAATAACCCATAATTCACTCTAAACAAATTAATAAACATATAAAGCTTTAGTGACATAAGTGCAGGCAATTTGCACTTTTAAAATGAGTGGTTCAAAAAGATATTTGGATAATCTGAGATGCATAGACAATCTATTAATTTTCCAATAGGAAAATGGCATATATATATATTTACTATCTAATTAGTAAATTAGCTTTTTGCTTCAATCCCGATGAACTATCATGCGTGTTGATAACGTACGATTTATCATAATCACAGCAATTATAATTTCGGTTTTCAATCCCTGTGTGATGTGTCGCCTATTACTTAATGATTTTTGAATGCTTATGACATTCACACGTGGTTTTATAGCATTCATTTTTCTTTGTTTCTTTTGTACTATTTTTTTCTTTGTGATTTGCTTCCCTTGATTCTATGTGGATCGGACAATGTAGTAGTTCATATTAACATGAACAATTGCCATTGTCTAATTAGTACGAACATTCCTATCTTACCTTGAAATAATTGTATCTGAAGTTATTATAGTGAGATGCATTTAATTATAATCCTCACTTAAGTAACATCTAGTTTTTCTGACTACTATTCAATTACCAAATGTTTGCTACTCATTATTAGTTTATCATAGGGATGCCTTGCCCGAACTGACACTATGTTTATGAATGATCACTCTACAATTGGGATGTAACAACTACGCTCAAATTACAGTAATAATCCCATATATACATTCTATCTTCATCAATTTGCAAATTAGTTATCACTGTTTTGGTACATAGCTAGTTCTATTTTGCTTATACGGATAACATTTTATTTTATTTTAATTTGCTTCGTTTGAGAGGTTTTATTTAGCTTAATTAAAATTAACTTTTAAAATTCTTAAGTTCCCTCTCCATTTCTCCCTATTACTTGCCAACTATATAAAGGGTGGGTCTGGAGCCTATGAATGTTTTTTTTTTTTTCTTTTTGCTTATTATCTTGCATTGGACAATCTTTGCTTAGGTTGCTCAGAAATGGGGGACAGTGGATCTCATAGCCTCTCAAATAGGAAGCTAAGCAGATTTTATGTAAGGAGTTATCACCCAAAAGCTCGGGGGTAAATGTCTTTTCACACAGCTGGATCAAGTAATTTGTCTATGTGTTCACTACATTTGTAATGATTCACAGGGTACTGAAGAAGATAAAGCTTGCCACAGCACAAGCTATAGAAGTCATTCCCATCTGGCCCAGGAGACCATGGCATCTCAAGGAATGGAGGACCTGTGGGTTCTACCACTGGTTCTAGACATGTTATCTTATGGACCTGTCTGCATACTCTGTCCCTGTGATTAGCAGCCTGGAGTTTGAGAAAAGAAGTTAGAATGCTTGGGTTAGTCTCAGAATACAGTTTGCAACTTTTGAATGCTAGAAAGCCTTTCACTTGTAATTATTATAGGGTGTATTTTTTTGCTGTGGGCACCATTCAATGATGTTCTTCTGGAATCTGTTACTATGATACAATTTCTTATGGAAGGTTTTAATAAGGGTCTTGGCTATCTCCAAACTAACAGGACTTACGTGGGCAACAATTTAACTAGTTACTAGATTCTTCCAGAAAATTAGAATGAAGCCTCCAGTAAGGAACCAGGCTCCCTCTTGGGATATACGTGTAATCTTGGATGCGCTAACCTATTATCCATTGGAGCGGATTGACTCTTTTTCTTCAGGGACCCTGATGTTAAACTTTATTTCCTTGTTACCATTGTGAGCTACAGGCCCTCTACCTTGAGGAACCTTCTCTCGGGCATTCCAAGCAGGATGGTAATTCCAAAGGTTGTCTCTAGATTCTGTTTTTCCCATGATACTATTCTGCTTTCATTTGAGCTAGATGATCTTTGCAAGGCAAAGAATATGGATCTGGTCCACTATATTAAGACCTATTTTGACAGGGCATGCTCTTTTAGATCTTCCTCAAGACTTTTAGCTATTCTATCAGCATTCAGAAAAGGAAGAGAAGCTTCCAATTCAACCATAATTAGATAAATTGTATCGACCATGATCAGGGCCTACCATGCATAGAAGTTACCAGTCAGAAATGGGATTAGATTGAATTCGGCTAGGGCAGTTTCTACTTTGAGGGCTGCAGAAGCAGCGATACCTGTGAATGAAATTTGTAGGGCAGCAGCTTGGACATCATCAAAACCTTTATTAAGAAAAGGGAAAATTCTTTTGGCTTGCCCTTATTTTCTTTTCCTGGCCATTTCCCATGACAACATTCACCATACTCCTTTAGCATGGGAGCTCAGATACTTTGGATGCTTTGGGGGTGGCATTTATACATTTGGTTTTGTTTCCTGTCATGGTGGCTGGGAGGACGCTTAACCCTTTGGTGAATGCAGTTTTTGAAACAAACCAGGAAAATAAAATACCATTAGGCTAAAATAATTGTCCTTTTTTTCACAACTGGTTTACAGGCTAAATAAAACACTCAAAAAATGCACAACAGTGACAAACAATGTTTAGCCATTGCAAAAATAATTATACTATATTCTCCAGGATACAGGGTAATCTTTATTTTAAGGAAACCTCCCAACTGTTCAAATTTTGGGTGTGAAAAAAGAAAAAAAATACCAAATATAAAGGCAACCTCCTTTCATTTCGCACACTCCTCTCCCTCATACAGCATTCTCTTCTACTACCTCTAACCTGCAGTAATGGAATAGACAGTTTTCCTGCAGAGTGGTCCATGGGTGGCATTTTGAATTGCTGTGCAATCCTATTCACTGGAGCATTGTATCATCCGGATAGCATGAACTAAAATCTAGCTCCAGTGGAGACCAGCAATACACGTTAACCTTGAGTTTAACATGCACACTATGGGCTTGATACTAGTAGGACCAATAAAACAAGCATTCTAGCAAGACCACATACCACATGGCAAACAAACTTGGGCCAAAAAAGTAATCAAACCCCTACCTCCACCCTGAAAAAATCCTCCCGCCCACAGAAAAAAAAAATTCCCCGATGAAGAAATGAAGCCCTCATAATAACAGAATAACAGATTCCCCCATTCCCATCACACAGCCCAAGTTAACAAACTCAACATCTTCAAGAACAGCCCCCCTTTACTCCCACCCAGCTCAAGTGAATCCAACACCTTCAACAATGAAAGCCCCATTCCCCTACCATGTGCATTCCATGTGAAGCATTTATGGTGTCCATGGTGCCCCAGTACTCCAATGCAGTCTCCTCCAACAGAGGAGCAACCAGCTGCCATGTGGATTGGTTTTTATATGACAAATCCCTGTTCAAATCCTTTCCCATGCTCCCACTAGCTGGAGGTGGTGTTACACAGGGAACAAAAAGTGTTCTAGAGTAACCTCACTTCTCAGCCAAGCACTGTCCAGATGAAGGGGTCACACATGCACACCTTCATGACTTAATCTAGCCAACATATGGCAAGATGGAGGGATTATGTTACATGAATATATGACCCCTTCATCTGGTGATGGTTAAGATGCAAGGTTACTGTAGGTGACATCCTATGCCTTGTGTACCTCCAAAACCCAGCCAATGGGAGCATGGAAAAAAGACTGAACAAGCACTGCCTATTTAAAAGCCAGTCCATGTTCATCTTTTTCTGCTCACATTAGCTTGTGCAATGGCCCGAGCAGGACTGGGGGTTATATAAACTTTTAACTGTGGAAACAGTGGGTTATTATGGTTTTTGTTGATTTTTACTTATATTTTGGAGGACACTGCAATGAAGAACCAGGGTATCATGAACACAGATGGATCTCCGACATCAAGGTAAGTGAACCAATTGGGAAGCGGAAATTATGCCTTTATTGTTGAATATGTTGGGTTCATTTGGTTTAGGTTGGGGGAATGAGGGCTGTAGTATTGAACACATTAGGGTTTTTTGTATAGGTTGGAGGAAGAGGGACTGAGTGGATTCTGGAAGCAGTGAGTTGATGGTCTGAAAAGTAAAGCACAAAATGTATCCAATTAGGTGTTAGCACAGGTGATCGAATCACACAGCAGTTATGACTTTCTGCTGATTTCTATTGTACAGGTTGTTTTTAGTGGTCTTTGGCTGAAATAAGTGCCAGTTATTTTTTTATGTAGGCAGGGCAGTTTAGACCTCAGTTAACAGCAATTTATTTTAGAGCAGTTCATTGAATTGAGCCCCATTTGTCCAAAACTGTACTCCATATTCTAGATGATGATGTACTAATGATTTACATAGGGGTATAATTATATTCCCAACCAGTACATCTATGCTCTTTTTATACATGATAACATCCTATTTGCTTGTTACGAGGCTGAGTGACTCTGCACACTGTCGTGAAGTCTGTAGTCATTCAGTACTCCAAATTCTTTCTCTAACAATCATTCCCATTTAGTTTCTATGTTGCATGTTTGTTTCTGCAGCACAAATGCATAACCTCATATTTAACTATACAAGACCTCTTATCCTGAGGAAGGGACTTATGGTCCCGAAACGTATTGATTTATTGTAAGGGATTACTCCATCACTGCAATGCGACTTTTGTCAACCTGGAAATACCAGACTGATCTAAAAAAGAGGCTGACTGAATCGGAAGCAGCTCCAAGCAGACACCTGCCCTCCATCCAAAGAATAGGTATCATACAGAGGACCAGGATCCAGAGGAGAGACAGCTGTGAAACTCTGACTTGTAATGCGCATTCCGACAAGAGGCGATCCGGTGAGCAGATTACTTGACTTATATTTATATGCTGTGATTAAAGGGTTCATCTGGTGAGCGAAGAACTACTGGGGGAGGGAGATACTGCACACCCCTATATCTTCCATCTCACCTATTCTCTTGTACTGTTGATGATAGCTATTTCTGCATATAATGCACCCTTTGGGAATATATACGAGAACTCCAGACCTCACTTTTATTCAATTACTGGGAATTCTCAGGATTGAGCATGCTTTTTAAAGCTATTTGTACATTTTCTTACATTTTTTATTTACATTTCGGATTCCCCTTATTTTCTATCACTCTAAGTACTTGTAGAGATTATCTCTAGTTTTTATCGATGTGACATGTATACTTTTATGTACATGGTCTATTTTTGTGAATAAACTTATTTAATTATATTTATATTTCCTTATTTTTTGTTTATATTTTCCCTGCATATCTGTTATGAGCAATACTGCATATTACATATACTACACTTAGATCTCTGGTGTGCCTTTTTTCCTTTTTTTTCTCTCTTTAAATCAATCAATGAATCCCGTTTACATTTCCATAATTTACCCTGTTACTGCACATACCCACACTGCTGCAATATTCACACATTCAAGTATGCATTCTCCCACTGTTTTATATAGCAGAAAGCCATGAATTACAACTCCCACCACAGACTGCTATCATTTACACCCCTGCAAGGGGAGGAAAATGTACTCACTAATAATTTATTTTCTTCTGTATCCCTCCAAGGCATTCATAATAATGGGATATCTCCAATCTCCAGCAGGGTAGGCTCAATCAAATTCCTTGAAAAGGAGCTTTGGAATTCCCGCTCTCGATTTTCTTTTTACATAGCTGTTTATACATAATACAGAGATTATATTAAGGTTGGGTATGCCTTGGAGGGACACAGAAGAAAATAAAATACCAGGGAGTACATTTTCTTCTTTCTTCTGTGTCCCTCTCAAGGGATTCATAGTAATAGGACTTCCAAAGCAGTACCATCACTAGGCAGATAGGGTGGGAGAAATACAAATATACATAATTACACCCATGTGAAAATAGGAACAATTATACCAATCAGGGAGGAATCACTGCCTGAAAAATTTTTTTTCTGAATCTGGCTTCTGTAGAGGCTTCAACATTCAGCTGATAATATCGTTTGAAGGTGGTTATAGAAGACCAGGGTGTAGCATTACAAATACCCTTGGGGAAAGCTTGAGTTCTTCTTGCCCAGGATGTAGAGACTGCCCTTGTGGAATGCACCTTTATATTCATGGGTACCAGCAACCCAGGCCTCTGCATAACTTTTTTATACAGTCTCTGATCCATATGGATATGGATGATTTTGAGGCTGCTCTGCCTTTAAATCATCATTGGAAGTATAAAAACAAATTATCCAAAATTCTGAATTCCTCAGTTCTAATGAATGTGGTGACACATCTAGGCCTTGATTCAATTGTGTCCAGTAAAACTGCCGTTAAGGCAAAAAAGGCCAGTGTTTGTACATAACATGAATTACGTTGAATTTAGTAAGTTATCTACAAGAATGGCTAACGAGCGTAGGACCAACAAATAAACGTAACTCAAAAACCTGCATTGCACCTTTTTTTACATCACTGTGCTTTCCTATCAGCCAATAGTCAACATACGATACATCTGATGACAAGGAAAAAAGATAACGGTCAAGTTATTTAGCGACCTTATTTATTGACAAGACAAGTTCAAACCCATAGCACACCAAAGTATCATATACATTAAAATACACCTATATATACCTCAAAATAACCAACATACATGTATTTCGAGTTTTGGTGAGCTAGCTCACAGGATCCAGTAGCAGTGGATAGCGATAGAGAGATAGAGAAGCATTCATTTGAGAAAGGTAGAAGTAGTTGGGAGCAGAGAGAATTGCACTTGTAGTGCACATAATACACCTTTGCACATCTGCCATACATGCATACAAACCCAAATAAATAGCTTTTTTTGTTTATAACACACTACACATTTTATCTTTTATTTTGACAGTGTGAATCAGTGAGTGACAGAGAGTGTGATCGAGTGTGTCTGTGAGGGCTTGTTTGAGTGCTTGAGTGTGAATAGGTGTGAGATGTTGAGGGGAGGAGCGAGAGATGGGGAGAGGAGAAGAAGAGGAGGAAGGTCAGGATGGCATCCCCGGTCAGGGAAGGAGTGGGAGATTCATTGGGAGGAGGGACCTGACCTAGAAGATGCATCCAGAGGCCAGGGACAGTCGTGTCAGTAGGACTAGGGGTAGATGTTGGGGAGCACCCCACACAGTCATGGTCAGCACAGACAGGACATTCTAGCCACAGCTCCAACACGTCACAGGCTGGAGCTGATAAGGAGAGTCTATGGGACCCCAAACACTCCTACAAGTAGAATAGGGTCCTCATCCAGAGCATCCTGGATAGAGAGAACATCTTTTTCCTGAGGGAGAGGGTCACTGGTCTTGGAGCTCCTAAGAGCTAGCTTGGCATCAGGTGGTGAACAGTCTCCACTTACCAGAAAACCGTGGACTCTGTCAAGAAGTCACTGGGGTGACTGTAAGTGTCTGGTCAAGAAGAAAATGGGAAAAGTTTGCCATGCATGGATGTGGTCCCCCACACAACATCACCTTCAACCCCTGGGAGGCTGCCTTGAGGTAATACCTGGAGGTTCAGACACTGGGGATGACAGCCCCCACCACACATTCCTTAACCACACAAACACTCATAACTACCACAACCCAACACAGTCAAACCAAAACACATGGCCAGCATTCATTCACACAACTGCACCAACACAGCTCTGAGGTGAATCAAACAAGGACAAAATACTGGACAATACAGGCACAAAATGGAAAGCTACAGTACAACAAATACTCCTCCAAGTCCATCTTTAACCCCCTTGTTGCTGTGTTATTCATAATACCCACTCCACACAGGCAATGCTCGCCATCACGATATCATGTGAAGCTCTGTCAGGTTTCTCTACAATGTTAAACATGTAGCTAAAAGAAGGTCAGCAGGGGACATCAACTACTGTAGGTTGCTTACATCAATGTACAGCAGGGCTGACTGAGTTTAGTCCCCAAGGGCCACCAACAGGCCAGGATTGATGGTTATCCAAGATTAAGCACAGGTGGGTCAGTAAAAATAAATGACCTACTGATCAACTCACCTCTGCTTAATCAGGGAAATCCTTCACTCCTGGCCTGTTGGTGGACCTGAGTAATGAACTTCAACATGCCTGATGTACAGGATCCTGTCAAGCTCATCAATCATTGAATGACAGGGTGGTATCCCATTCATTGCAATCCAATGCATTGGATACCATCCTGCCACTCAAGGATACACGTCAATGTCATTGTCTTGCATCCCTCTTGCCATTGCTTTCATTTCTAATCACATCATGCAATTTCTCCAAATAGCATACAGGCCTGCAGCACAGCAGGAGGACAGTGAGGAGGAGGAGGAATATGACACCTTCCCAGTGACTTCCCCCTTGAGGAGCCTAAAGAGGGGACAAGCAGGTGTTATCATGGTGCCCGTGCTCCCCTTGCTATTTTTCTGTCAGTCTACACTGTGCCTTGCTCCCATTTGCTGTCCTGTGTTTGTCCTGCCCAGTATGGCCTTTATATACTGGGCTCTGGCACCCATCCGGGGCCCTTTCGTGGTGTTCCTGTACCAGTGCTTGTTTCTGCTCAGTGATTCCCAGTGTACTGACTTGGCCTACCTGACTGTTCTGCATCTCGTCTCCTGCCTGTGTACCGACCCGGATTGCCTGACCATTCTTCTGCGCCTGCTCCTGCTTACTGACACGGCTTGGCTGACGTTCCTGTTCCTGTGTACTGACCCGGCTTGGCTGACGTTCCTGCTCCGTGATTCGACCTGGCTTGGTTGAAGTTCCTGCTCCTGTGTACCGACCCAGCTTGGCTGACGTTCCTGCTCCGTGATTCGACTTGGCTTGGTTGACGTTCCTGCTCTGGCAGCCACTGTGTCACCTTGGCGACATTCCTATTCCTCAGGCAATTGTGTCTCGGTACTGCTCCTGCAGAGTGCAAGTGGCCTAGTCTCCGTTACTGCTATGGCAGTGTGCCTTTGGCCTTGTCTCCATTACTGCTCCTGCAGAGCGCAAGTGGCCTAGTCTCCGTTACTGCTACGGCAGTGTGCCTTTGGCCTTGTCTCCGTTACTGCTCCTGCAGAGTGCAAGTGGCCTAGTCTCAGTTACTGCTATGGCAGTGTGCCTTTGGCCTTGTCTCCGTTACTGCTCCTGCAGAGTGCAAGTGTCTGCCTCCGTTACTGCTACAGCAGTGTTCCATTGGCCTTGTCTCTGTAACTGCTCCTGCAGAGTGCAAGTGTCTGCCTCCGTTACTGCTACGACAGTGTGCCATTGGCCTTGTTTCTGTTACTGCGCCTGCAGAGTGCAAGTGTCTGCCTCCATTACTGCTACGGCAGTGTGCCATTGGCCTTGTTTCCGTTACTGCTCCGGCAGAGTGCAAGTGGCCTGTCTCCGTTACTGCTACGGCAGTGTGCCATTGGTTTTGTTTCCGTTACTGCTCCGGCAGATTGCAAGTGGTCTGGTCTCTGTTACTGCTACGGCAGTGTCATATGTTGCTCACTTCCTGATATTACTCTGGCAGTTCATGTTTGTTCTGCTAACCTATTGCTGGGCTTTACGTATCTTTAAGCTCACTATATGGAGTGAGCTCCATCACAGACCTCTCTTCACATGGGACTATTTACACTCATTGAAGACCATTAACCCATGCAGCACCTTTCTGCTGGGAATTCAACGTATTCTGCCTGACCTGTGTCAGTATATGCTATTATGGATTGTATGGTTATACTGGACCCGTGTAGGCATATGTTTATGTAACCTGTCGTGTGTCTGTATTATTCTGCTTAAATACTACAGGACCTGTGAGGGTTATTATATTACTGTAATTTCAATAAAACTTTGTTTTATCCTAAACCACTGTGTCTGTGTCTCAAACAAACCATTACAGGTGTTCATCATCAACACTAGCACCAGCTCCACCAACCATGGAATTTAGCCAGCCAACCACACCATACACAGACTGAATGCCTCCTGTGAGTTGGATGCCTCTGTCCACCTCAGTACATTACCTTATGGACCCAGCAAAACCACCACCGGGAAGGAAGTAGATGCCTGGTACATTGGCCTACCCTACAATACAAATCATATAGGACCACAGCCACCCTCTTGGTCCCAAGTATGACTCACACCCAGGCAAGAGGGTACCAGCTACCAGTACCCATGGTATGACCTGTGGCTACTGGACTATGAGCATCTCGGACTGATTGGTGAGCCCCAGCGCCTCAACAACAAGAGCATTTCATAACCCCACCACATCTGCTACCAGAAAGCCAGCAATCTGAGGTCAGTTCTGAATCCTCAGATGTGGTGGCGATACAGGCATCCTCAGGCTCCACATATGTTGGGCCCCCGTCAACAGGGCCACAACACACCTCACCACCACCATCACCAGTGGAAGAGGAAGTGGAGGTAAACATTGTCCAGCAGAAGGAGACAGATATTGTGGAGCCACCACCAGAACCTGCGAGGCCAACAACTCTGGCCACATCCCCCTCCACCAGTAGACACAGCATGGCAAAGGAGACTGAGTGCCTGGGCATAGAGAGGAGGCAGCTTAGGGAATCCTGAAGAAACAGATACCTCAGAAGGTAGCAAGGGGATTCCCACAGAAACACAGCCACCTTACGTGCCCTTGAATCACAGCAGGCTGTCATGATGATGGAGATCAGGCAATTACACACAAGACTAATGGACATGATGAGCCAGTTGCTCATTGAAATGAGTGAACTGAATTGCAGGTAGAATTTGCGGATGGAGAGGGACCAACAATCAATGGAGGGTCTACCGCAAACACCTCCCCCTCCAGTGTGACCCCTGCACCAACACCAAGAACCCCCAGGGTCACAAGGCAGTCTACTAGGGCATCCATCTCTGCAGCTCCTTAAAAAGTTCCTCACATAAATAAATAAATAAAAACGCCCATTTTTTTTCTTCCAAAAATTAAAAACATTTCTTCATCCAGATCATCTTTGAGAACGTTTTTGGTTCAGAGATGTCTCCAATGCATTGCAAAGCATTAAAGGTGTTGTACAGCACATACACTGTTGTCCAATTTCAAAATACACCTAGCAAAGCTAATCAACATGGAATTGTTGTGTGGCAGTGATGTGAGTTGAACTTGAACAACTGACATCTACCCCTTAGCATACTAGGTGCCAGACTGTACACATATGGTTCCATCCACTGGTCTGGTTATTGAGGTGTTAGCCAACCATGTTGTGGGATTAATTTTCACTGGCATGATATATCAGCCAAACATATGCTGGGATTCACACTGATGAGGTAAAATACATCACACACCTACTAATCCAAGCTTAATGGTTCATAACAATGTTAAGGTGCTCAACTACAAAACAGGAGCACGAAGAGGACCATTAGTTGGCACAGATGATTACTCTATTCAGAGTGAACATGGGGCGTTATGCACCTAGTTGTGACAGGGATTTGATAAGATGGAGATGACTCTCTTAGTGCTATTACTTCTCCAGTTCCTGTGTTATCCAGTGAAGCCAATGCAGCAATCTTTCAAACTAGAGCAATCTCATTGCATATGCCCCATTAGATAACACTGGAACTGGAGATATGATGTTACTGGAGACGTCATCTCCACTTCATCACACATTAATGAATCACCCCCTTCATCTCCTTTCATCGTTACATTTCTAATTTAACTCATGGTCCATGTTTAATTAATTGATAGACCCCTGAGTTTAGGTGCATGCCTTCATGAGCATAACGGATACATAACACAACCATTTTGCTATCTGGAGATATAGCTAATCCAACATCAATATCAACAGATATATCATTGATGGTGATAAGCTTCCTTTATTATGTTTAGCAATACAATAAGGCATGAACATGTTTGGAATGTCCCATAATGCACTGGAGACTTCTATGAGCAAACAAAGGGTACGTTTCACATTAAAACATGCTACTCATTGATCCAATGTGAGCTGCTCATACTTTCTTAGAATTTTGAACACTGAAGAGGAGCAGTATTGCTGTACATATTTTCCCCTTAAATCTGAAGAAAATCATACACACAAACATTATCATGTTTTGTCATAGTTAAACGTTTTTCAGGGGTTGGGAACAAAGATAGGTTTCCCAAAGACTAAATAACAGGACTAGAGAACAGCAGGAGGTGAGCTTCATGGACATGGAATAAAGTTTCACAAGGGTCACTTGGACATTCCTCTGTTCCATCATGGTTCATGCCAGAATGATGTGGCATGCCTTTCCTGGTACATATTGCAGTACTCCCCCAGAGTTGACAAGGCACCTGAAGCTGGCTTTGAAGAGCCCAAAGATGCACTCGGTGGCATTCCTTGTTCTAACATGTGGCTCATTGTAATGCTCCTGTGCTGGTATTTGCAGATTTGGAAGTGGTGTGAGGAGCCATGGATTATACTCATAGCCTGCATCACCTGTGGAAAGACAGTGACATGTTGAAAGAGGGAGCACATTATATGGATGATGTACTACTTGTGTGTCATGCCCATGCTAAGCTGTGTTTCCATTATTTGTGTGAGTGCACCTGTCTGTAGTGTGATGTCTGTTTTGTTGACTTGCCCAAAAGCCATCCTCCTGTATATGTCCAATTCTCAAAGTACATGTGGATGGAGAATTGGGAGAGGATGCATGAATTGTGACACCTGCCGGGATAGGAGGCACAGACAAGGGTTATCCTCATTGTGGCATCACATACATTGATGGAGTGGAAACTCCCTATTTACATGTGTACAGTCTATGGCACCCATGACCCTGGACAGTCCTCCCCTAGTGTAAAACTGCTGTTTGACACGTGTCCACTTTGTGTTGGTGGAGGGGAACTGGATATAGCTTTTGACCTTAGTCTTAAGGGCTGACAACACCTGAGTCAGTGCCCTTGAACCCGTGGCCTGTGACATGCCAGATACATATCCTTCTGTGGACTGGAAGGATCCACTTGCCATGAAATGGATGGCACATATGAGCTTCTGCAATCCAGATAGGGCACAACTAATGTTGTAAATAGCATCAATATCATGCTTGATCACCTCATATAACTGGATGATGCTATGGGATGTCAACCTGTAGTGGTCTATCATTCCCAGGAGCATGACACTTGTGCTTAATATCCTGGTTCTGTGTGGATGTCTGTCATCCCTGGGCTACTCAGGAGATCTGGTTGTGGCAGTTGGGTGCTGCTGCCTGGCGTGTTTCTCCAGGTTGAGATTAACATTATCAACAGGTGTGTTTGTGGGAGAATGATGATCCCTAGACCTCACAAGCCTTCATCCCAGTATCTCTGAAGGAATAGGTATGCAAACATACTGGTCGTAATCTCTGAGTGGTCTCAGTGTAAACACATCATGTCTGAGGATGCCGATATGTCCTTTAAAACAGTGGTTGGGTGTTGCCCAGGAGTGGTCATGATATAGGTAGTGACCAATGGGAAAGTGTTTATTGTCCAGGTGCTTGTTGTTTTTTTTCTGATCTGTTTTGATTGCTGTGTAGCTGTCAGGTGTGTGTGTGTCACGTCGTCAGGTGCATTTTGTGTCTCCATGGGCTGATGATGTTGCACAGGTGAGCTTGGGTTACTTTGGATTGACAGGTGTGGTTGTATGCTGTAATAACTTGGGTTGCTTTGTGAAGCCGTTGTCCCTGGAGGGCTGTTGGGTTTTGTTATTTGTATGTGACTTGTTTGTAGGGCATGGGCATTGTTGGTGTGTTTGCTTGGCTTTGCAGGTGTTAATGTTGCCATATATGGACTTGCGCTACTTGCGGCGTGTTGTGTGAGCTGCTATTTCTCTACTTTGTTTTGTCAGACTGTGTTTGTTTTTGTTGTGTGGTGCACATTTGTCATGTGATAGCACTACTGCACACAGTTGAATGTCTCTGAGGATCTCTGTTTCATAGGTCTCAATGGGCATTATATTATCATCCAGTGTAATTTTTTTAAACTGCAGTTAGCTATTCATAAGACAGCTAACTGTATGGCTTACTGTGCTTTCAAAACTGCTGTGAGCTGTTTTTTTTCTTAACAGACACAATTGAATGGAGGCCCTAAATTGTGGAACCAAGTTTCCTTTTCCTCTTGGATTTGGACAAAAGGATGGCAGAATGATCTCCTGGTTAATATGAAACTCAGAAACACCTTTAGGTCTGAAGGATGGTTTTTCCACTGATCACCATCTTGACTTAGCAAGCCAATTTAAGACCAAATGTAGGTCCCAAGGAGTAACTATTTCTCTGATTGTTGCTTTAGATATGGCGCTAATACTTTTTTTTCATTAAGTCCTGCTCTGTGAAAGATTTCGTCAAGATGAATGAGATGGCAGAAATTTGCACCTTTAATGATGCTGGGCGCAACCCAGACTGGAGCTCTTCTTATAGGAAACCTAGTACAACTGCCATGTTGATTTGTGTTCTAGAGATCTTGTTCCTGTTACACCAGTGTGCAAAAATAGACCATATACTGCCATAGCCCTTGGAAGCTGATATTTTTCTGCAGCTAAGCATGATATTTATGGCTTGATTTGACAGTCCCCTGGCTTTTAATGAGCTCCGTTCAGCTTCCATACTGTTAGTCATAACATTTTCAGATTGTCGTGAAGAATCAGTCCCAGACTTAGAAGGTCTAGTTTCAATGGACATTCCCATGGTTCCTCCATAGACATCTGGATTAGATGTGAAAAATGTAGCCTTCTTGGCAATCTTGGGGCAATCAGAATAAACTGGATCTTGTCTATCTTTTTCACTACCTGCATAATCAGAGGCACTGAGGGGAAATATGTAGGCTAGTTGAAGCTTCCACTGAAGCTTCGGAGCATCCTGCGCCAAGGCCTCTTGGTCCGTCCATCTTGAAAATTACAGTATGCATTTCATGTTCTCCCTGGTCGACAGGTCACTTTCTGGCTGACCCCCATCTGACAGAAGACTTCTTGATGTAGGACCCATTCCCCTTGATCTATTTTGTTTTTGTGAGGAAGTCTGCTTCCAGATTTTGTATTCCTGTGAGATGCTGAGATGCTTTTGGCCCACATCAGAAGTTTTCTGGCCTCCCTGTTCAGACTGAAGCTATATGTGCCTTCTAAATTCCTTATGTACTTCATGGTTGGTACATTGTCCTGACATGAAAATATTTCCCTTGAAGAAATTGACTGAAATGCATCAGGGTTTTCTTTGCCGCTTTTATTCATAGGATATTTATGTGGAGTGACCATTCCAAAGCACTCCATCTTCCTTAGGCCACGCTCCTCCAGCAGATGCCTCCCCATCCATTGAAAATGGTGCCAGTAGTTCCTGTTTTCCATTCTGGTTCCTGCAGTGTCTGACCCTTCTGCAGATTTAATTCAACTACAACTTTGCTGATGGTAAACAGGGGGATCCTTTGCCAATGATTGCCCTAATCCTTTCTCCAATACCTCAGGAAATTGTGCTGAAGGAATCTTACATGTAGCCTTCACCATGGAACAATCTGTGTTGCCAAGGTCATAACTCCCCGGGTTTCCATGAAGTTCTGTGCCATGTGGAGTGATTAGTTCTTGAATTTTAACACTCGCCTTCTTAGACTGATGAATCTTTCCTACGAGAACTTCACTTCTCCTATTCTGAGAAGACCTGAGTTGACACTTTTCTAGGCTTGGTATCCAGTCTATATTTTGTAAGAAGTGAAGCACTTCCCTAGTGTGGTTTATCAACTGTTTTTCTGAATTGGACATTATCAGATCATCCAGATATGCGATAACATCTATGCCTTCCTCCTTCAGACGTCCAAGAACGGGTGCTAGGATTTTCGTAAAAAAAAACATTTGAGTCTGTAGATCGCACAAAAGGAAGGGCTGTTAAGTGAAAATGACTGTCTTGAATTGCAAATCTCAGGAATTTCTGAAGGGAAGGATGCACTGGAATACAATGGTACACACCCTTCGAGTCTACTGCCGTCAGGAAGATTCCTGGAGATAGGGCTTGAATTACTGATACTATCAAATCCATTCTGAAGTGTTTCTTCTTGATGAAGGAGTTCACCAACTTCAAGTCTAGGATGGTTCTGTAGACTCCTGAAAGTTTTGGAACAATTAATACCTTTTCCTGCTAGAGAATTGGCTCTACCACATTGTTAGAAAGAAGATCTCTCACCGTGGACCAAAGAGCTTCCCTCTTCTTGGGATTGCAAAGTAATCTGGATGACCTGAAATCTTGTATTCTACGGTCAGTCTCAAACTCTAGTTGGTACCCTAGTTCTAATATCTGGGAGACCCAGGCATCTGGATTTACCAGCGTCATCCAAATAGGTAGGAAAAAAAAAAACCCAGTCTACCCCCACTTGCATGGAAGGCTTCATCTAGGATAAGAACTCCTGGAATTTTGATGGCATCTCATGTCCTGCAGCCTTACAGAGACACTGAACATAATTTAGCGAGGTCTTACACTGGGATTTTGTCACAACCAGCACATACTTTTTTTTTTTCTTGGGCTGGGCTTTAATCTTCCTTGGAAGCATGTCAGAGGTATTATTTTCTTCGGCCTGTGCCTTAAAGGGGGCAGACATGCTGAGACTAAGCTGAGCACTCACAAACACAAACCAGATATATTACCCCAAGGATGCTTTAAATATGCCTCCATCATTCTGCACAGCATTTCACCATCGTATGTCTCCTCATTTTGTAGCATGCATTCCAATGGTGGAACACATGCCAGACAGCAGATGCTGCCCGTTTCCTCATGTGTTCCAAACGTGGAAAGTATGCAACGTCATGCCCATGAGAATGCTGAAAAGACACCAGGCCTGCTTCCACCACTGCATGGGAGCCTGAGATATGCTCAAACCATTTGGCCTCACTTCCCTGTTGGCTAGCCATCGGAGAGGGCTTCTGGGCTGAATTGCAGAACAGGGGCTCCTGACCCATGATAGGTGCAAGAAAGAAGAATTCCAAAGCACCTTTTCAAGAATTTTGATTAGTCCTACCCAGCTGGAGAGATCCCATTACTATGAATGCCAAGGAAGGCCACAGAGGAAAAATTGATTGTTTTTAACTCCTCTCTAACCACAGTTACAACAGAAACAGTTATTCTAACTAGTACAAGGCATTCCCCACAACTTGGCTTTTTTTAGTGGCTCACAGTGTCCTGTGTTTGGAGACCTTGTGGGAGTCTAGGTACTGCAAAGTATAATTTAATTTAACTTACTTACATCAATGAGTCTATTTTACCCACAGAGAGGAGTAAGGATCATCCAGCTAGTTTTCTGTGGCCATTTCCATTTGCCTTCATCTGATTTCATGCATGCTGCTGTTCTCTACAGAAGCTATTCAAGATTAGAGGAAGCTTGCTTGCGCCTCATTTCACACAGTGGCCTTGATGCAATTGAAGTCAATAAAACAGGAAGTAGAGCAATATTGGCTAACAGCCTGTTAGCAAAAAGTGTTAATGGAGCAATTCAATTGCCTTTCCAATTGAACCCACAATGTACGTTGGATCACAGAAACGTACTTGTGGGCAAACATCCATTATGTGTGTTACGCTCCCAGAATGCAAGCTAAATAGCTCTTTTCCTTTGGTGTTCCCATTATTCACTTTAACCATTGGTCTCCAACACACGGTCAAGCACTAACCATTAGCTCAAACATACAGTCATGTGCAATACTACCTCTAACACTAGCCTAACACCCAGAGCTGTATAACAACTATCATTCATTGTATGTTTTCTTCTGTCACCTTCTACCTTCCTTTTTCTCTATAATCTGCCTTCTTTCCAATGTGTCACAATAATATATAATAAAAAAAAAAAAAAAAAAAATTCAATGAAACATGTTATTGTTAAAAACAAATGCTCCAAATATATGCCTGACTTAATCCTTTGAGTGCTGTAGGGGTACCCCTCCAGTGCTCAAAGGGTTAAATGCTGTCTGGCCTATTAAAAATAATATGCTGAACAAGTGTAAGGCTTTCATATGGATAATAAGTAATAGCCTGGGAGACGTGTAAGCACACATCTCAGCCAACTGTACGGTAGAATCCATTTTGAACAGAGACTGGCCATATAAAAAGCCAGTCTGTGTTCAAAATTTCCTCATTCCAACTCAGGCAAGGAATGGAGGAGGGCCTGTGTTACTGTGCATTCCAGCTGCTGCCAGTAGAGACATTTGTAACCCTTGTAATACCTTTTATTTATTAACCAGCATATTATTTAACCGATATGCTAGACTGTGTTTAACCCTTTGAGAGCCAGAGTATCCCCTCAGGCACTCAAAGAGTTATGTCAGGAATATCTTTGTGTCTTTTTTTTTTTTTTTCAATAAAATTTTTCATTTAAGTTTTGTTTTATTTTGATATATACGTTGGCAAAAAGAACAAGAAAATAAAAAGAACGTAGGAATAAGATTACAGAGAAAAGAAGGAAGACTGAAGGAAGACAGTAGCTGACAAGAGTGCTGAAGAGTCCACTGGACATCAGGATAACTGGTGTTTTTTTTGTCAGGGGCTGTATTTTAACTTAGGTGGATTAACCCTTTGAGTGCCAGTGGGGTAAGCATACCCCGCCAGCACTCATAGAGTTAATTTTACTAACATTCCACACATTTTGAGATTGCTTTGGAGGCCTTGATATGGGGCTTAGGGCCCCATATCGATATATCCGCTGGTCCCTTAAGTTTTCTTTTTAAAGGTTTTCTTCATGTTCATTGCCTGCGGCAGCACTTTTGAGATGCTTTAACCCCTTAAGGACCGGGAAAATCAGAGGTGGATTTGACTTAAGGACCGGAGCAATTCTGTCCTTTTTGACTATGTCTTTTCAACAGTGTTTTCCCTCTTAGGCTTTTATTCCACCCCCATAAATGACATACTGTTTTTTTACAAACAAATAGGGCTTTCCTTTGATACCCCACTTATATGGATAACCCACCATTTACTTTATTAAAATTAAAGAAAAAGGTAAAAAAAAATGTAAAAAACCCACCATTTTTGTTTTTTCTCTTGGGATCAATTGGGCGCAAAGGGTTAAATTTTTATGGAGACTGCATGAAAGGTATGACTAGTCAGTCATACCTACAAAATGCGCAGTTTAAAGTGGCCACTGTTCCCCCAGGTGAAAATCCCCATGTCCCTTTTTCCCACCCTATTTTTCCACTTTTTTGTTCATTACATTTGGCGGTGTGTGTAAGTGTATTACATGACTCCACAACAATCACACTTCCAATTTTGTTTCTTGAGATGTTTTTTTTTTTTTAAATAAAATATTTTATTTGTAAAAAAAAAAAGTGTGTTGTTTTTATTTAAAAAAAAAAAAAAAGTGTATTTAGCAGGTCAGAAATTAACCTGCATCTAGCTATCCTCCTGCACCAGCAGTGAAGGGGTTAACATCCCCAGCTGCTGTATTTTTTTATTTCCACTAGGTGTCTCCTCCTTGCTTCTCTGTCCCTTACTTTGATGTAAGGGACGCATTGGCAGAGAGGAGACACTAGAGGCAGTAAGTAGCACTGCCTCATTAATTGTTTTTGAATGCCGGTACATGTGATCGCTGACGCAGCAATCACATGATCTGGCACAACCGACGGAGGCTGAGACTGAACGGTCCGGTACTGGACCGCTCAGTCTCAGCCTGGATTGAATGGTAGCATCGTGAACGGCGGCGCACTGCTACCATTTAACACTTGACGTACCAGGACCGTCACTGGTCCTTAAAGCAAATTTACCCTTGACGGTCCTGGTACATCAAGGCTCGTTAATGGGTTAAGGGACTCTACGTTCAGAAAAACGAAAGGCAGAGTAATGTTTCACAATAAAAGCAGCTCCAATTAATCATCATAGTATTTGGGCCATGGAAATTGTCATTTCAATACTGTCAGAGTTGTAGTTCAAGGGTAATTGAATAATAAAGTATCCCCTTCCCGCGCCTTTTACGGATATAACACTGCTCACTTCAAAGCAGCAAGACTGTCTTAGATGGATCTCAGAGAGGGACAATCTTCAATTAACATAAGGGGAAAAAACCTGTCAAGGGGAGCAGGATTTTTCTTATGATCACAGCAAGCAGATTGTCCCTTGCTGTGAGCTGTCTGGTCTCGAGACTAGAATCTACATCTGATGGGAGATGGCTTACACTAGGGAAAATAGGGACTCTGACAATATTGAAATAATACTCTCCATGGTACAAATAATATATAGATTAATTGAAGCTGCTGTTTTTGTGAAACATTACTATCCCTTTAACGTGGAACTAGCACTAAAAATAAAAATTGTCCCATGGGTTTTAACCTTTAAAACGACATTAATGCTGTGTTTTTTGTTTTTACAAATCCATTAGTAGCGGACATATTTACCTGTCAACATTGGGCACTTCCGCGTTCTACGGGACACTGTAAAGTCTGAGGTTGCAACCTCAGTAACATTGTAAACAACGTTTGCTGCAACGTTAGCCCACAAAAAAACAGCTATGAAGGGGAGTGTGAATGCACTCCCTGGGGCAGCTGGAAAGTCCTCAGACGTCACTCGGGACATACAGGATCCTGTAGAACCCGGAAGTGCCCGATGTTGACGGGTAAATATCGCTGCTACTAGGGGATTTATAAAAAAAAAAAAGACACACAGCATTAATGTTGTTTTAAAGGTTAAAACCCACGGGACAATTTTTATTTTTGGTGATAATTCCTCTTTAACCCCTTAGGGACCCTTGACGTACCAGGACCGTCACGGTCCTTGAACTACTCAAGGACCGATGACAGTCATGGTACGTCACGTACTTTTTACTTACAGCGCTCTACCGGGAGCGCTGTAAGTAAAAATAGGGCATGAAATAGACCGCTCCAAGATCGGAGCGATCTGTTTCAAGCCCCATAGTGACGTGCCGATACACGTGACAGGTCACGTGTACCGGCGCGTCAAAGTGCCCCTATGCGGTCATTATGGGACGGAAATGTCCCGTGACCGCTGGTCGTTAAGGGGTTAAAGAGGGCCCCTTAACGCATATTAGTGCTAATGCATGGAACTGAATGGCATATTTTGGCATTTTGTTGAATTTCAATGTGAGCAAACGGCTGCAAAATTAGCCGTTTTCTTTCTTTTTTTTAGCCAGTGTTTCTTCATAGCACAGGTAACTGAATTGTTTACAGTGCTTGAAGAAATTACGTCGGCTGTTTTTCATTTATTTATTATTTTTTTTAGTGTCAGGAGGAATAGAATTGAGGCAACATTCTTAATATTTTCTCTTTAGTATTTAAACTCTAAAAAGTGGATATAGGTGATAGTCTAGTCATTCTTATAACGTGCAAAATATGGTATATGAAACTTTCCATGAGTATTCCATACATTTTATTAAAACAATCGACCAAGAAGATTCTGCATAATTTAATTATTAAAGGAGGAAAATAATGTTTACTTTTATTTTAAAATATACAAGTGAGTTAAAGCATCCATACCAAAAAGTAGAATAAAGAGCCTCTCTTTCTAAATATGCAGTATGGTCCCTAAATAGGCCATAGAGTTTTCTTTTTACTCCTGTACAATTTTACTACTGTTGGATCTATATTTGGAGTGCAAATTCTACATAAGCAAGATGTAAATGTATATATTGCACAGTGGAAAAAGCAAAAAGTAACTACATGTGACTAGCTTAAAAAGCAATTTAAGATATTTAGTAGAATATTTCTACAGGAGACGTGTCAGAAACCAACATTCATCAATAGTTAATTATTGTTAAAAAAAAAAAAAAAAATAATAAAAATAATATATTTACATTTATGTATTTACAATATACATATGCTCAAAAGTATGCATGCACCTTGACAGTATTGTTAAAACAAATTGGTATTTTTCAATCATATGTAATATACTAACTAGGTGCCTACAGTTTCAAAAAACAAGTTACACACAATTTACAATATATATTTCACATTAAAACAAATTTAATTCTGTCAATCATGACTGGGTTTTAAAGAACATAAGCACCAAAAGCCAAGTAATAGTTTAATCAATAACAAAATTTTTAGCAATTGCTACACATTACATATTTTTAGTTTTTTGGGTTTTTTTTTTTATACACAGCTACAAAGCAAATCAGCTATCATGAAGCATTCCTCCAAGTAACAAACAAATATTGATATACAATACTATCATTTACAAGTCCACCTAAAAATAGCACTTTCCATGCTCTTCAACTCATGTCTGAAGTACATCAGTATTCCATAGGGATTATTATACATGTTCAGAATGGAACTGCTAAAAATCTTTTAACACTTCGATATACAAATAGTCACATATTGGATTTCTAACTACAGGCAATAGTTTCAAGCTGTTGCTCTGCTTCTGCTGCCATAGCAGCTGCCTGTAATTGCTCTGTTTCACTTTGTATGGCACTAGTTGTGACTTGCTTGCGTTGTTCACTGTGCATATTATTCTCATGGCGTTTTAGATCAGAGGCCTTAGCAAATGCTTTTGTACAAGATCCACAAATGAATGGTTTCTCCCCCCTGTGTCTCCTTTCATGGTCTTTTAGGTGAGACTTGTGCTTGAATGCTTTATCACAAAGATGGCATGCAAATGGTCTCTCATTACTGTGTACTCTCTCGTGTTTTTTCAGATCAGGCGCACGTATGAAAGATTTGGCACAGACCTCACAACTATAAGGCTTATATCCTGTGTGAATTTTTAAATGCTCTTTCAGGTGTGCCTGAGTGGTGAATGCTTTGGCACACATTTCACAAACAAATGGTCTGTCTGCTGTGTGCAATTTCTCATGCTTCCTCAGTCGTGCTTCATCTGTAAATGTTTTGCCACATGCTTGACATGCAAATTGTTCTCTGTGACCATATAGCAGATACTCAAATTTCATATCCCCAGTAGCAGTGGTCCAGGCTGGTGCTTGTTCATCTTTTACTTCGCTAATGCTGTCATTAAATGTCAAGGTTTGAGGGGTTTGTGATCCCAGGTCTTTTGGCTCAGTTGTTTCCATCGCCTCAACTTCCTGACCATAACAGTTAACTTTTCGAACTTCTTCACTTCCCAACTCTTTGAGAATTGCTTCCTGAACTCGCAAAGTAGAATTGGGAGACTTTTCCTCTTCATGACTCTGGGGAGTCCCCTCAACTGTATCTTCTGATGGACTATCATCCTGATCGCCAATTTCCTCTACTTCATCATCGTGATTATCATTGCCCTCGCCAACTGGACGACTTATTTTCAAGCTTGTTTCATATGCATATTTATTCTTTGGAGAGGTTGGATTATCATCTGTGGTGGAAACATCACGCTTCTGAGAACACAGCTTATCCAAAAACCTAATTCCAAGTATTTGACCTGAGGACATCATCAAATTTACATCTTCCTTCTTGACTGCAATCTTGGAAGTATACATATAATTGAGAACTTCCTCAAATATATCAGATCTCAGGAAATCAATTTCTATTACTGAAGAACTGTCAACTTCCAGTTTCTTGAAAAGTTTCTTGAAATATGTGCTGCAAGCAGCAAGTACACATCTGTGGGCTCTGAACTTTACATCTTCAACAACAATAGCAATATCACAAAATTCTCCTTCTAGGCGTTGTTCATTTAGTGTTTTTAAAAACAGAGTTTTATGGTCATCATCATTGTATTTTAATGATTCAGACATACTTATGAAAAACTCCTGAAAGAAAAACCAGAAAAGAAATCTGATTACAAAGTTGCATTGCAAAAGTTATATGATCCCAGTTTATTTACATTTGTAATATTTATCTAATCAATACAATATGGAAGCGACAGACTGCCTCTAAAATCAGACATCCAGAACACATCTCTTCAATGCAAGAGCCACATTATAAAGGGACAGTAATGTCCCAGAAAAAAAATCTTTATAGTTTTGTAGTGCTAAAAAAATGTATCTATATGCAACAAGTCCTATCTCTCAAACCGCTATGGTTTGAGAGATATTTGTATTCAAAGTTCCCCCCTCCCTCCCCTTTTCCTGAAGTCAGCGCTGTGTTGACTGCAGGGGAATCCTGTCTGAAATCGTGTAATTGTAAAATTATTACTTCATTGGAAAGGTCTACAAAGTGTGCCTGGTTTGCAAGCACACTTTGTAGACCATTCCAATGAAGTAATTTGTTTTAAATAACTCAATTTCGGCTCTGCTGAAGAGCCTCCTTGTTTCGGCTGCCACGGATCTCCTACTGTCAGCTTTACAGCTGACATCAGGAGAAGGGGAGGGAGGGGGACTTTGAATGTGAATCTCTCTCAAACCATAGCAGTTTGAGAGATAGGATTTGTTGCATATAGATTTTTTTTAAGCTCTACATAACGATAAAGATTTTTCTGGGACATTTCTGTCCCTTTAAGACATTCTATCAGCTCTTTTGACAGGAAAGGGTTTTAGAAAGTTGGTTACAATAATCAAGAACATGTAAATGACATTAGCCAATAAAGAAGAGTAACTGCCACAGTTTATTTAAATATCTATTAGTTTATGGTTAAAAATCACCTTCAGAGTGAAGACAGGTTTGTTACACCCAGAGCTGTGAAGGCAAGAGTTTCATATATCAGGGAAGTTTTACCTCTAGCTTCAATCTCAAACTGAGGCTTCACACAGAAAAGTAACACGCTGTTAGCTTCTATGATTATTAAAGAAATGCAGTGTATAATAAGGCAGGATAATGCTAAAACATGAAAGTCTGTAATGGCTTATGTGTACAACTTTATATTAGAGCATCTTATTTTTAAGCATTTGTCCTTCATGTTTTTGATATTAATAAGTATAATTAACAGTAGTTTCAAATTCTGTTACAAAGAATATTAGAAGAAAAAAACTTGCTCCTATAACTTCCCATCACTATAAAACAGGATTTTAGTGTTCTTACTAGTTAAATCCTTTTCTCTTTAGTCCATATGGAACCCAGGTACCATGGGTTTGGGTCCCTCCTCTTGGAGGACAGGGCACATCACAAAAAGACTCATTCCTCTTCCTCTAGCTGAACATCCTGCACAAATCACAGAAATCATATGATAAAAAAGAATAAACGGGTAAGAAGAAAAGGAAATCTCCCATGAGTAAGAAAGTTAAAGGATTTCTCTGCCCAGGGAAGCAGAGCAAGTGAGGTTTTTCTCTGGGTGGGAGACCTGTGTTCCATATGGACTAAAGAGAAAATGATTTAACTGGTAAGAAAACTAAAAGAGGATTTTAGTCTTACCTGTTAAATCCTTTTCTCTTAGTCCATACAGGTTACTGGTAACTTTGGGTAGGCGATCGGCCCCTTTAAGTAGGCAGGAAAAATTCTGAGAAGTGAATGCAGGGGGTGGAGCCTACCTTCCCTCCTTGGCTGCAGCTAGCCAATCAGCTCCAGTAAGATTTGAGACACAAATTACTGACTAGGTAGTGAGAAGGAAAAGAAGACTCCTGTGAGCATGAACCCGAAAGGACCCCCACGTTCTGCCGCAGGATAGCCAAGCATGGTCCCTTGACAGGTTGGGAAACCAGTAACCTGTATGGACTAACATAAAAGGATTTAACAGGTAAGTCTGAATATCTTCTTTTCTCTGTCGTTCAATACAGGTTACTGGTAACTTTGGGATGTCCAACCACTGAGTTTCCCAGAGGTGGGAAGTAAGGAAAGGACCAGGCGCCAGGCCCCCAAAGTCACCAGAGCATATATGAACCATCAGATCAGAGATAGCCCAACAAAAACAAATGAAGTGTCAACGGACACTGAACAGGGGTAATAACACCCCAAAAACTGTCACACACAACACTGAACTACAGCCAACAGGGCTCAAAAGTGAAGGAAGCACCAAAGAAGATCCTAGACAGGAAAGACAGCCTCCAGGATCTTCCTCCCAAAGCTGGCATCAGTCGATGAGCCAAAGAGGCATCTGGCAACAACAGACACACAGACATGGTAGAACCCTTGCTTCCAACAGATGTCATCAACAAGGAAGAAGAGACATAATGCTGGGCTTCAGAATGTTGGCAAGAAGTCTCAACATGGCAGAAGCAGGAGCTCCCTGACGAACTGCAAGTGTGAGCTTGCAGGGTCCAAGCCCTGAATAGGATATTCGTTCTGGGAAGAATTGTTCCTGTCTACTTAAAGGGGCTGATCGCCTACCCAAAGTTACCAATAACCTGTATTGGACGACAGAGAAAATCCTATTTTTGCTTCCGTCCAATATGGAACACAGGTAGCAAGCGGATACACCAAAGCTCAGATTCTTGGGGAGGGTAAGGAGAAAAGCCCTCCTACACGTTCCCATGATACCAGAGTTCCCTAGGACTATTCTGGATCCAAATAACAGTAGGTGTCAACGGACACCAAACTAGCACAGCACACCAAACAAAAGCCAGCCTAAGTAGCACCCAGAGATTTGGTGGAATGCACTGTGATCTTAAAGGGAACCATCTTCTTCCTGTATGGTACCCCTAATCAAAGAGGCAATGTTACATTGGATGCCGCTTGACCCACCACAGGACCCTCAGGAATAACAAAAAAGTCAGTCAGTCTTATGAAGAGTCTTAGTACAATGCACACAGAACTTAAGGCAACAAGGAATATCCAACAGATGGAGATCCCTCTTCTGATCAGATGAATGGTTAGGACAAAACGGAAGGTACAACAGTGTCCTGAGTGATGTGCAACTCAGAGACTAGCTTAGGAAGAATCTCCTGAGTAGTATGAAGGGCTGCCTTGTCATTTTAAACTCTAGGAAAGGGGGCTAACCTCCAAACAGAGACAACTGCCAAGAGAGGAGCCAACAAGATGGGACACTAGAGGCTCAAAAGAAGGCATCTGAAGAATGCTCAAGACTAGATTTAGATCCCATGGAAGAGTAGGATCCTTAAAAGAGGTAAAGGCAAGAGGACCCATCCCTCCCCTTAAAAAAGTTTTCACTTTCGGGATGACAGCAATTTTTTTTTTTTTTTTTTAAAGAGAACAGATAGGGTGGAGATCTGAACCTTGAAAGAACTCAAGCAGAGACCCTTGTTGACTCCATCCAGGAGAAAAGACAAAAGACAGCACCAAAACGAGGTCAAAGACCTGTGGGCACACATTCTTGTCCAGACGCCACCAGTGGAAAATAGACCAATCATATGGTATGCCTTAGAGGAGACCAGCTTCCGGGCCTGGATCATGGTTTAGATAAATTGATTAGAGAATTCTTTCCTCTTCAGAATGGTGGCCTCAAGCGCCATTCCGTCATGGCCAGCCTCTCCACAGCCTGGTACCTCAAGGGACCCTGGAGCAACAGATCCGGACAAGGCAGCACGCAAATTGGATCCTGAATAGACAAGCAGACCAGGTCTGCAAGCCGTGCCCTTCCTGGGTCAAAATGGAGCTATTAGGATAATCAGCACCCTGTCCATTCTGATCTTCCAGATCACCCTGGGGATATGAATTGGGGGAATGCACAGGACAGGTGAAAACTCCATAGGATGGATATTACTTGCTTCACAAAGTCCAGAGGATCCCTCATGCAAGCACAGCATTTTGGAACCTTCCTGGTCCACAAGGTCTATCTTTGGGACTCCTCCAGTGTTGAACTTTCTGTTAGAACATTTCCAAATCAAGCTCCCAGTTTCCTGGCTCCACATCTTGACAACTTAGAAAGTCTGTCAGTACATTTTCCCCACTCCTGGGATGTGTATGGACTAAATGGCTGGAAGGTGAGCTTACGCTAAATTGAGTGGATCCTTCAGCTCCCTCCACGCTATCTTGCTGCAGGTTCCCCCTTGGTGATTGCTGTACACCAAGGAAGTGGTGTTGCCAACTGTACTCTCACTGGAATCCCTGTGATAACATGGGACCAATTGAGCCAGACAAATCGCTCTGAGCTCAAGGATACTGATTGACAGCAGGCTCTCCTCTCCAACGACCCTGGACACCCAAGTGCCCCTGGACCGCACTCTAGCCTCTCAGGCTGTCATCTATTGATACCAAGGTCCACCCTGGAACAAAATCTTCTCCTACATGAAAAAGATTCTCCCTTGAAGGCTATTGAATAAAGGTGTACAAATATGGAGTCAGAGAAATGCCTTGGGTACGGATGTTCTCGACCAAGGCTGCCATGAGCATTGTGGAGATTCTGGGCACCGAAGCCAGGCACTACCCCAGGCACATCGCTGTGATGACAAAATTGAAGCATGTAGCAACCACATCCCGGTAGAGACATTTGACTCCAGAATAGGACAGCAGCCATCATCCTTCTTGGGGACCACAAAAAGGCTGGAATAGAAAACTGAAAAGTGCGCTTGGACTGGGATTGGCGCCAGAACCTGTCTTTCCGGCAGGCATCTTGAAAAAGGCCGAGATTGCCCCCTAAAGGCAAAGATGGACAATGATTCCACTAGTCATTCAGAGGTAGGTTTGAGAGACTAAGACTTTGCAGCCAATTGTCTGGGCTGCCAGGTATGTCTGGGCTTTTCAGTGGGATGCTGTTTTGAGGACTGAGGGGTTTGCTCCCTCTATGCTCTAAACTGGCGAGGGGAACAAAATTCACAAACTTATTAGTATAAACTAAGTTAATGTGCCAATAAAAAAATCTAAATATTGTGTTTTAAATTATACGGAATCAGAATGGTTTATAATTTTCAACAATACAATCTAACAAGCTTATTTTAAATACTGTGCAAATTAAACATTGTTTTAAAAATGTGTTTTGATACTATTTGCAAATAATTCCCAGTTATCGGTTTAATTTATTTTTGTAATTGCATAATTCATACTATTTTGCACTATGAGGAAAAATATCTACATACCATGAACAAAAGTGAGGATGTCCTTAATAAAGACTGACAGGTCAGGAATAAGATCACCTGAAAGAAAACAAACAAACAAACAAACATTATGATGAAGAATCTTTATGCTTCTCCATAATATATTACCGAGTGTAAAGTCCAGTGTTTACTTGCTTTTAACCCCTTAAGGACCAGCGGTCCTGGGACGTTTCCTTCCTGCAAGGACCACTTTGATCCTCGCCGACACGCCAGTACACTTGACCAGTTGCGTGTATCGGCGTGCCGCTTTGGGGCCTGAAAGAGATCACTCCAGTCTTGGAACGGTCAATTTTAGGCCTTATTTTTACTTACAGCGCTCCTGGTGGAGTGCTGTAAGTAAAAAGTATGTTATGTACTATGACCGTCATCGGTCCTTAAGTATTTAAGTACCATGACGGTCATAGTACATCATGCACTCCTTAAGGGGTTAAACAATTAAAGGGGAACAGCCCCCCTTTGTAACAAATATGTGACTTTGAAAGACATTCTAAAACATTGTATTAGTCATTTTATTTTTAAAGTGTTTTTTTTTATTTTATGATAATTGGGATTAAAAAACTACATCTATCCTCTGTGAAATACCTCTACCTTAAGGGGATAGTAACGTCTCTTTAAAATGAGTTGCCGAATCTTTTGTATATTAAAAGGAATATATCAGGCTATGTCCAAGCTCTTAGTTCTTAGTAGAACAAAGGTTATGAAGAACCCCCGGCTGCCTCCCACTTAATCTGAGATCGGGTTTTGCGGCTCGACAGCTGCAGCAAGGGACAAACTTCAGTAAGTAAGTATAAGGGAACTCCTACCCTCCTTGATGAAGGAGGGTAGGATTTCCCTTTGCTTACTGAAGTTTGTCCCTCGCTGCAGCCATCCCGACCAGCCTGCATCTTCTGAGTGACGTGGAGAGAAGGAGCAGGCGGTGGGTCTTCAGTGCTTCATAACTGTAAGTGCTTAGACAAAGTGCAATATGTTCCTTTTAATATACAGAAGACTTGGACAACTAATTTTAAATAGACAATACTATCACTTTAACCTTTCCCATACTCACCTGCCCTCTATTATTAGTAACTTTTTACCAACTCATCTAACTGACTCATCTCTTCTTTGTATTCAAAGATAAATAGTTTATTTTAAAATGTATTGTAGAAAGAGGGATAATCCCCTGTCCATTATTAGGCTTAATATTCATCATGCAGAGAGAGGGATCTCCTAGAATGTGCAATTAGTTTTATGCCAAACGAATAGTAAAAAGCGAGACGGGGATATCCCTAGGATTCACTCTTATTTTTCTTCCCCACCCCCGTCTCCCCGTGTTGCTTTAACTGTATTAAGACTGAGCAATAGGGATTGTGGATTCTCTTAGCATTGTATTAGACCTGCAATCACTTACCTGAAGCGTTAACATTTGATAGAGAACGTTTTCAAAAAGTAAAGCATATGTATCGTTAGGTACCTATGCAGGTCCATCTGACACCTATATGTTTATACACTTAATTTATTAGGAGCTTGTTATAATGATTTATCAGTTTTCTTAAACAAGCTCAAGAATCTCCCACGTTCATTTATTACAGATTTTATAACTCAATCAAAAAAACAATTTCAAAATGCAGGCTAGGAGAAGGAGATGTAATTATATATGAATAATTTCAGGTGAGAATGTCCTTGAAAGATTTATTAAACAGAATGGACACATTTAGCGGACATGGGAAAAAATATGGCCTACAGGCTAGTGAGCCTTTAAGTTTGGCTGGATGTTCTTGGCACTTCTGAGCACACATTATAGTTACAGTTATCCATAGAAAGTACACTTCTGCCTTTTTCTGCAGGGTGGAGTGATGCGATACATTTTATCAGTTTTAAAAGCAGGCACACACTATCTACTGGTCATACACAGGTTAGCAACAATTGCACTATATGATTGATTTGCAGACCAAAGCAAACAAACAAAAAAAAAAAAAAAATCACACACACAAACACACACACACTACTACTGCTGTGTATTGTAGTGGTCCTAAGGCCAAATAACTGCCCACCCAGGGTTAGTGTGTTGAAGCTTTAGAGGTAATGTGCATAGATACCACTTTAAAGAATTTCATCACAACCTCCTACCACTTCTGTGAAGAATTCTTAAAATTTCCATATAGCAGAGACCACAAAGGATACCAAGACAGACATAATTCTATTCTGATGATTATATAAGACTGACAGCCTGATCCAATTAGCACTGGTAAAAAGATAAATAAATAACAGGCAACAGTAGGTTTGTAAGCACATTTAGCCATCCAATATCCTGTGCTGTTAACGTGCGCTAAAACAAGACACCAGCCGGTAATATTTTTGTCCACTGAGATCAATGAAGCAGTTTTACCCGTGTGCAATTCATTTGTCTGCGGTTAATGCCAACGCATGGTACACAGATACATTAAATCAAGGTAATCCTAAACCTACTTTTCTTGGCATACAACACTCAACAAAGCTTCAACCCCCCCCCCCCCAACAAACACCAAGACATAGCAAAGGAAAAAATTAACCCCTGTAATGCCAAGGAAGCATCCATCAAATGTGACGGACAACCAACATCAACCCATCAAAACTCAGAGGAGCAAGGGTTTTGCAAATCAACCTTAAACACTCAGTGGCATGATACCCCGGCACAACAGGGATTAACACATACCAACATATTTGTCCATACAGCACAGTATACACACCTGTCAATAACCCTGCCTGTACAAGATCACTAGCAAATGGAAAACCAAGGTGCACCGGCATCAGCAACCACACCAGTCAATGTCACACACGTGCCTGACAGGTGAACAGGAATTACACCAAATAAAATCAAACAATAATAGCCATACCAGCAGAGACTCACCTGGACAACCCCTTCGTTCCCATTTGTCCCTTCGTACCTGATGACTGCACCTGGCCAACAGCCCACCAGTGCCTTAAAGGGACATCCCACCATCCTCAAATGTGGCATGTTAACACTGTGACCACTCAGATAGCAATTACAAGTGCAGTGTTTCCACTGCCATACCTACGAAGGCATCAGAGAAGGGGGCATGTGAGGGCTAGGGAGCCACACCACCCCCTAAGCAGCACACCTACACATCTTCCTGCTGTTGCAACCATGGATGCTCAATCTGTCGATCCAACCAGAAGGCCATCTCCACCTGGAGGACCAGACCAGGCAGTAGCACCTGTGCTGCCACAACTAGATCTCTCACAGCCACAGCTGCCACAGAGACCTGCAGAGAAACACAGGGAGGACAGACACCCACCAAGACCCAGGTTATTCTGCACAAAGGTCACGCTTTTCGGAATGACGGAAGCTGAAGTGAGAGACCGCTACATGTTGACTTCACACAACATCAATGATCACCTTTTAGAGGTCAAAGATGACATCGAACCCATAGCCAGCACCAAATGTGCCTTATCTGGCATGCATAAGCTGCTGTATGACATCTATTTAATGGCAAGTGGATCCTTCCAGTACACAGAGGGATATGTATCTGGGATGTTCCAGGCTACCTGTTCCATTGTGTTGGCTCAGGCGATTATGGCCCTAAACAGGAAGGTCAGGAGGTACATCAACTTCTCCACCCAGATGGAGTGGTCACGCTTCAAGCAGGAATTTTACGCAAGGGGAGACATATCCAATCACGTGGGTCATTGACTGCACACAAGTGCGCAAAAGAGCTTCTCCACATGAGTGACATTCTCTACATCAATTGCAAGCATTTCCACTCCATCAACACTCAGATGGTGTGTGATGACAACATGAGGATCACTTATATATGTGCTTCCTATGACGGCAGTTGTCATGACTCCTGCATCCTCAGGCACTCCTACGTCTACAGGGACTTTGAGAATGGAACCTATACAGGAAGATGGCTTTTGGGGAAGTTATCAATTTACAAATTACACCATATCCACAGAAGCATGTATACAATTTCTGAAAACCCAACTTAACATTAACAAGTAGTGTGTCCCCATTTCACATTGTCCACATAACCATGTGGTCCTTGCGTCACTTCTCCACAGGGGATGCATGATATGGCTGCAAACCGTGGCTGCGCACAACTGTCCCAAATTCACAAACACCTGAACAGGACCTCTTCAGTGAAGCACACGTCAGGACCAGGAATGCTATAGAACGCACCTTTGGCCTCCTCAAAACAAGATTCCACTGTCTGGATATCTCAGGGGGAGCTCTCCAATATGCACCAGGGAAAGGATGTAATATCATACTAGAGTGTGCCATACTCTACACTATCTCAGTTGACGCACTTGCAGTGGACGATCTGGATCCAGAACAAATTGTGGAGGTGCCTGTTCCCCAGCCTGATGATGATAAGACTCTGAGAAGGGTGAGATATGAGACAGGCTCATCAGGAACATTTTTACTTGTGAGTATAATATATGAATCAAAACACAATGCATGTATGACTATGATTAGGCATGAGGAATGTATGGAAACACACTCACACAATACATAATGATATGTTTCACTCCACAGGATGACGGAGATTCACATAAGCCTCCAACCTTGAAATTGCCTGCTTGAACATCACAACGACATAGCTGTCACCACAATGAACACATGCAGCTGCCATTCCATGTATTTTGAGGCTGTGGATTCAACCGACATCTGGAATATCGTTAGGGCATGATGATATTGCAAGTTCACGGATATCAACAATCTCCTCTGCGAACACCAGCACACCTATTGCCTATGTCCGGCATTAGCCTGAAGTTTTACAAACAACAAAAAATCAGATTTGCAGCTGATCATATTCATGTCAAGCATATAACACTTTGAGCGATAGAGAGATATCCAATGCATTGACATGTAATGCAATGTATAACCCTCTGCCATTCAAAGTTTTAAATGGATAGTAGAGGTATTAGGAAAACAATATATTTGCAATGACTAATCTAACCAAATAGGGATAGATTTCTTGTGTACGAGTATTGGCTACTGCAAAGAAGTAACCATTTGAAAGGTAGGTTGGCACTCCCAGCATGCCGGCTTATGAGGGAGTGTGCAGCACAATGATAATGGCCCGGCATCAGCTTCTGTATCACAGGGGTTAGTTCATATACTAGGTTATATATTGCTTTAAATTTTCACACATTCAAGTGGCTGGTTATCATCCCCTCGTTCTTCACCCTATGAGTTCCAGAGGGGTATACACCGCTCACAGGGTTAACTGGATAATGATGGGTAATCCTTTGAGTACCAGAGAACTATGAAGTGCAGTTTCAACTTGTCATTCTTTCCTACAGGCATCCATGGAATGGGCAACATGGAAGAGAGGTATGTCCATGTTACCCTGGTGAAACACGGACTCCACTTCCATACAGTGCTCCTCCTGCTGCTTCTTAGTGCTACTCTATGCTAATACTGTATGGCAACATGTTATGTCACCGACATGCGCTATATGGTAAGACTTGATGAGGGCACATATGTTCTTGCACAATGGAACAAAGGACAGACATGACAAACCACCAATGACCCATTAATATGTGCTTGCTCTGATGCAAAGTTGATGTATCATCCACACCATGAAGAGTAAGGTCTTGAAGACCCAAAACAACATCCATATGTTTTTACAAACTCAAGGGACATCATCTGAAATCCACACATATCCCTTGTTTGAAATATTGAACAGCCATGATATGCATCTCCTCACAACAATGTAACTGAGAAGGAACTTAGCATGAAGATAGTTCAATTATGAAGTTTGACCAGTTATTCCATCAGAACAACATGTGGATCTTGCATATATTCAACCAGTCTGTAATTTGGAATGCAAGAGGGTTATATAATGCATGTGTGTATGTGATACACTGCGTGCCCCACTGGCATCCCAGAAGTCCCCTATGACTCCTCCACCACCCACCAGTAGACCCCTAATGAACACACAACCTAAGGAATGCACTCATTTATGTGAAGGATAGGTTTGTGTTCCAGAGACTTTGCATTGTAAGAGTTGAGTTTCCTTAGTGTGATCCATGTGGCACTCACTTATATGTTAAGGAGGTGTAGCCTTGGGAGTGCTACTGTCCCTGTGTGGTAACTCTGATCCTGATGTGACCAGAATCAAATTGTGAAATGTTTCCCATCAGCAACTGCTGAACTTCAACTCACATCATACCCAACCCACACAACACATTTCAGGTTTTTGATTTTCTAAGTGTATTGTTAACTAGAAATTGGGCAACAGTTGATGTGCTGTGTTTGTTTATCACTACTCGACCACGATCCCACCAAGTAAAATATGCATGAGTTGTCTTCAGTGCATTGCTTTGCACTGGAGACGTATCTGCCACTCATCTCATTAGAGGTACCTGAAGGAATCACAGACAAGATTGGGATCAAAAAGTGCATTTTTATTTAGGGAAAACATGACACATGAAGCATTTTTATTTTTTGGGTTTGAGAGGGGGTGCAGATGTGGATGGCCTCAATGACTGTCTGGTGAATCTTGGGGTTGTAGTGGGTGCCACACTTGAGGGGGACATTGTTGCAGCTGACCCCTCATTTGACTATTCAGCTCTCTTCACCAGCAGCCAGTGACTTTGCTTGCACATTTCAATGCAAGTCAGTAATTCCAGTCCCAATGTGGTGCATCTCTGCGTGGAGGATGGCTTGCTGAGATTCTGACACTGGCTGCAATTCTCTTCATAGTGAGAACACACCTCCTACAGAAGTTCTGGTCTCACTCAGTAGCCTCCTCTGGATGGAGATATATACATGGTGTAGGGCCATATGACCCATATTGAGATGTGCTGAGCATCCAGTGGCATCCCACTGGTGGTGGTGCATCTCACAATGCCCTGATGATGTTGGCATCCGCATCAGTTGTGGAATACACTGTTTTGACTCCTGTGGCATCCACTTTTGGGCTATTGTTTGTGGCAAGCCTGTACTGTGACTGTGGTGGTGGTGGCGGCATCCAGTTGGCTCTTCAGGAGCTGTGTCACTGGGGGTCAGATTTTGCTCACTTTCCTCCTGCAAGCATGGATGATGTGCGGGAAGTTATATTGTGTGATTAGTAACCTGAGCAATGACAAGCAGGATGCAAGATGACATTGACATGTGAGCCAATTAAAACAGCTTGAGAAGGTCCTGTACATTAATGGAAGCAACTTACAGTGGTTGAGCTTTCGTTATCGTATGGATGCAGAACAGAGAGGATAGTATGGAGTTTTGCATACATATTGGGTAAGCATTATATGATATAGGAGACACATCTGCTTGAATCCAGAGGTAGTCAATTGTAGCAACACGGATATTGTGAGATGGCTGGAACACAGTATTCTGCCTGAGGATGTACCTTACCTCAGACCAGGTGGTGGTACTTCTAATGCACTCTTAACACTTGATGTATGCCACGGCCACGGCATTGTCCGACTGTACCCTCATGGGCTTCCCTCAAATGTGAGGTCCAGATGAGTTCCAGAACATTGATGGACTGAAGAGACTCCTCAGCACTCAACCTGCCCTGGACCCTCTGGTGACCCAAAACCGCACCACAGCCACTCAGGCTGGCATGTGTCGTGACCAGAGTCCATTTTGGTATTACAAAGTGTTTTCCCTGTAGCAGATTGCTCTTTACAGTCAACACTGAAGGACGCTGCAGGCTTCTGGACAGAGGGAGATCTGGTGATCCAGGTGTGCCAGATTCCCTGACCAATTCTGAAGAACAGGTCTCTGATGCTCCCTCATGTGTACTTGAGAGTAAAGCACAGCCTCTAGTGTAAACATTAGCTTGCCCAACACTCTCATATTCCCTCTGATCATAGTAGAGGGCCACTACAGAGCTTGAGACACATCACCAAATATTCTCTCATCTGTAGGAATACTTTCCTTGACAGGTGTCGCCCCTCATCCCAAGGAACACCAGTTCGTGAGAAGGAACCGGAAAGGACTTCATCATGTTCTGGATCCACCCATGGTAGACCACAAACCGGGCATAGTCTTGGACGTGACGAGCCAGGAGCTCCACCGATGGAGCTTTGAGTCGAAGATTGTGGTGTCATGGAGATGCCACTGGTGTGAATGAAGGCTGCTAAGACCCCTCATGACTGCAGAACAATCAGGACGCAGAAGCCGGGATAAATGGCAGCTCTGTGAACTGGTACTGATCCGAGCCACAGGCAAAGCTCAGATAAGCACTGGCTGACTGGGTGGATGGGGTCCCCATCCTGAAGGCCTAGAGACACCAGATACACTCCAGGGCACAGCGCCACAATGACAGAACACAAAGGTTCCATCTTGAAGTACATAGTCACCACACAGTGGTAGACATTTCGTGTTCAAGACAGAACAGTTGTAGTCCTTCTTCAGAACCAGGCTGGAATAAAAACCTAAAGTACACTCTGGGACAATTACTGGGATCAGAACCTTCTTGGCCAGCCGTGAGTCCACTGCCTCCTCGTACTCGGTCTTAAAAAATTGGTATCGGTGCATCTCTACCCAGCACCCTACTTCCGGATTGCCGCTCTGACTCTGCTCCCATCCCACTACCCAGCATCCTCCGATGATGGAGGCTTTCTGTCTCTAAGCTGAAGCGGTCTCATTGGCTAGATATCGATCTCTGCCAATGAGATCGTTCCAGCAAATAATGTTTTCTTAAAAAAAATTAATAACATTTTAAACTTATTCTCTAAATGCTCTAACTAATGAGCATTATTTGTAAAGATGTGAGAGATCCCCTTTAAGCAAGGCAAAGGCAAACATAGGTCTCTACTGCACTAGTCGCTGCAAAGTTTGCCCTGAGAATGGAATCCAGTTCATCTGCTGGATCCTTGAGTCCAGCTGAATCTGCCAAAGGCAAGGCAGTAGCCTTTACCAACCTGGAGACAGGAAGATCCACAGCCGGAGGAGAGGCACACTGCTCCAAAGCGGCCTCTGAAAAAAGATATACCGTTTACAAAACCTCTTGGTAATGGACAGCCATTTCTCTGGGGTCTTCCACTCATCCAACAGGATCTGGTACAGAGTGGCATTAGGGGGAAAAACTGGTGGAGATTTCATATGCCTTTGGAAAACATCTGTAAAGAATACTCCTTTTTAAGGTATCCGCATCAGAGAAAAGCGGTGACTTCTTTTGTTAGGGCAAGAGGGTGACACACACAAGAACTCCACAATTACATCAGTGATAACGCTCTCACTCACAGGGGAGGAAAGTCTCTTGCACAACAGCATCATTGTAAGAGTCTGGCATGCTTTCCTCAAAATTATAAAGGGATCAGACTCTGGGTATCTTATTAGTTAACTGAACCTCAACTCAAGGGAAAACATGCAGGATAGAAGGGTTAGCAATGCCTTTCTCCAATTACCCCTCAAAGTTCTTAGGAGTTAAAGGGATAACTTGTCAGTGCCGTGTGCACAATATACCTTGTTGTGCAATTAATCTTCCTGGTTGAGCCTAGGCCGAAATTCACTTTGTGTGGTGGTGTGCTTAGAGAGACCACGTTTTATCAAGGTATAGCAAGATCCTGCCAGCGACTGAGGAGGCGTGGGGAAGCAAACACTCTGGAGGTAAGGAAGCACTTACCAGTCACCTCTCCAACTTCAATCAAACATAGCATCAATATTGTTTGGCATTTGTAGAACATAACCCTTTGAGTGTCTGAGGGTACCCAGTGCAGTGCTTTGCAATGCACTGGGTAACCATCTGGCATTCAAAGAATTAAATAACTACATGTTTGGGGTGAGGAAGTAGTGGAGTAGTGTGTGGCCCCCATACATTACAAACTGGGGGTCAGATTAGGGAGGAGAATTGGCTGCTCCACAGAGGGAGAGCACTGCCAATTATTCTAGACTTTTAATAGAAGTGCTGTCCTCCCTCTTGCTATGGTAAACAAAACAGATCTTCATTGTATAGAAAACAAATAATTTACATTACTTAGGGGTTTGTAGTATGCTTTGGGGCTTTAATCCAATGCGGGGGCGGGAAGAGTTGGTACATGAGAGTTCCACTTTAAACACAATATATATGGGGTTTGGAGCAATCTTTGAGTGAAAGTTGTCTGGAGGAGATAGGCCCCAAGGATGTGGTAATGGCAGATCCAATGGATACATTTAAGAGATTAGATACATTTCAAGTATAAGGCAACATAAGAGATTATACTGTGTATTATTAAACAAAACTACAAGTTCCATTGTTACCCATTTTGGAGACAGGAAGACATACATAATTCCAGTTTTCTGAGTTATATTGTGTCAAAGGTTGAAATTGCTGGACTTCTGTCTCTTAACCTATTTAACTGCGTAACTATGAAACATTGCAAACCTAAAATAAAATAAGGGGGAGGGGGGAAATCACATTTCATAATCAATATATTCAGGACTACAGCAAATAAACTTTTAGCATTGCCATAATCCACAAGCCATACGCCGCTACATTTTTATAAATTGCCCTTTAAAGGGTTTATGGAGCATTTGTTTGTCGTATTACCATGTGACCTACAAATTTTACATCTTTCCTTGATGATTTTTGAAAACACTGTTTTGTGCTCTGCTTAATTTTGGGGCACTTTAAAGGTCATGCATGTCAGTGAGAATATACACATCTCACTGCCAGTATATTCTGGCAGAATTCTCGGGGAGGGGGGGGGCTCTCATTTTCCCATATAAAATAGATTACATACTTCAATCATAACTAATCAGATGGATATCAAAATGTGTATCACTTCTACCATACCTCCCAACATTTCAAATTGCCAAAGAGGGACACTTGTGTTTTAGGGGGTGTTGCCGGGGGCATGGCTGGTAGGTGGGGCACTACCGAGAATTTTTAGGCTATTTCATGACCTACTGACACCTCCTTGTGTAACCTAATAAATTACTTATAACAAGACCAAAGTATTTTATTTACACATACTAATTTATAAACACATATACTTATGTTTATTTAAACAATAATACGAGTTTTATTGCTGTAGAACAATATTATACACTTATATATACACCACAGTCTGATCTCCTAAAAAGAGGGACATCAGGGTGGAAAAGAGGGACAGGGGGATTTGGGTCTAAAAGAGGGTCTGTCCCTCCTAAAAAGGGACACTTGGGAGGTGTGCTTCTACAAAAATGACTGAAATAGCATTGCGATAGTTAGTCAGAGGAGATATCCACAAAGCGAGAGATGCGCTATCGCTCGTGTTATATTTTGGACACCCCTCCGTAATAAAAACGGTGCTATTTTTGACACAATCACTGTCCTCTGCAGCGCAGGCCGAAAAACCACCCTAGCGCACGTAAAAAGCTTGCAGTTCGTATTGTTCATTAGAGCCACTCCAAGGACAAAGGTAAGCTTCGTGCAAGGCTCCTGCGTGCGCTGTCCTCGCGCCCCGGGTCAATCCCTTCAATCTATACCGCGCGACGAAATCACGCGCGTGTGCCAAAAACACAAGTACACGCGAGCACGAACGGTGGCAGACGCCATTTCTCGTTCACCTTCAACGCATGCTCAACACTGCCACTACAATACGACTGCACTCAATGCCAAAGGACAACGATTGTTTCACGGTGTTCAGAAAGGGGTTTAATGTCGGTGCTAAATATGACTCGTTTCATTAATATGAGCCCGAAGAGCAGCGTGAACAGCCGTACATTAACGAGAGCGCGCCACATCCCACTGTACAGCGCTCCCTTTGTCCATGCACACGCACCGTCATATTTGAAGTTTACACACATATATACAACTTACCTCGACTAGAGCCGGGTGACAGTCCGCGATAGATGTTTGTTATAAATCTGAGAATGTGTTTGAAAATTTGTTTTTTGTATTATACACTTCACTCTCAGGGCCCTCCTGCACGAGCGCCTCCGGTCTGTGCATGCGCCGTAAAGAATGGGCGCGCCGCGCAAGCACGGAACTGACTAGAGTTCACAGGGGAGGGGGCGTCAGTCTTCGTAGCATACATCTAGTGTGGCGCTTCAGAGTCTAAGCCGTAAGCTTCATAGATAATTGAGCATCACAGAATGAAGCTTAAAGGTAGTACATGAAGCGCCCTCCCCTCGGTCTTAGATCACAACTGCCACCTTCACTGGCAATTGCGTTTCAGAAAAGAACAGCTAGGGACACTGTTCTACGTCTTATTAAATGGCTTGTATAGAGAATGTGTTCGGACGGTTTATGGTTGGTTATGTTCTTGTATGCACGAGCCCATCAAGGACACTGTCACAGCCATATATTTAAATATCCCTCCCTACCAGCAGGCGCATAGAGCTGCGAGTTCATGGTTGTACACCATTGTGCACGGGGAGGAGACAGAGCGAAGCTGCTGGTTGACCTCACTCCCAGATATAGAACGTAATGTGATGGAGTCGGGAGCGGCTCGCGCGGGACTCTATTGTCTCCAGGGGTGCGAGCTGCACTGTTTACGACATCAAAAAATAATGCACATTACTCACTTGCAGTGATACCCGCGGAGTAATACTTGTCACTAAGTTGCATGAACCCTAATGGTATAATATAAAACCAGAGAATGTCTTAGCAGATATCCGGCTTTTTTTCTTAGTGACACAATTATGCTGCATGTACCCAATAACATTTCTATGAATTTAAATTGAGATTTTGGTCCAGTGGTGGTCAGTCTAGAGCTCAAGTGGATGCGGGCTAGAATTCAGGTAATAGGTTATGGTAATTGCAGTTCTCAATAGCTGGAGAGCCTCGGGTTGTCCATCCCTGTTTTAACCCTATTTATGGAAAGGAATTCTGTACCTTTCAAGTGTTCATATTTAGGAGGTCCTTAGACCCAAATCCATCTTTCCCACCCTGGTGCCCCTCTTTTTAGGAAATCAGACTCTGTGATGTATGTATCATTACTCTATAGCAATACATCTTACATTAATGTTTGGTTAAGTTTCAGTATGTGTGTTTATAAATTAATCTGTAAATAAAATACTTTCGTCTTGCCATACTTAGTTACATGTTAATAGGTCATGAAACATCCAAATATTCTTGTTAATGCCCCCAGCTACCTATGACAAAAGTATCCCTCTTTTGCCATTTGAACTGTTGGGAGATATGTTCTGTAAGGCGATGACGATGACTCTCACACTCTATCTTTTAACCCTTTGAGTGCCAGAGGGGTACGCAACGAATTGCAAAGCAATGCATTGTGGACCCCTCTGGCACTCAAAGGGTTAAGTAGGTACAGTGCTCTTTTGTGCATAGGGTGACCACATGTCCCGGATTGCCCAACATATTAAATGTGTCTCCCTGGAAGCCCCCTTCAGGGGCAATAAAAGTCCTGTAATGAAGAGTACCCAACCTCACTTTGGTCTTCATATTTATAAATTAACCTCCAAACTTTGTCTCAAAATAAGTACTCTTTTTAGAAACAAATCATGTTTAAGTACCCTTGGTGAAAAAGCGTATTGTATAACAGATGTTGCTGCCAGTCATAAACTATGGTGACATAGTATGTAATCCAGCAAACTCTATTTTAGTAAATTTGACACTCTGTATAATTCATTATTCCACTTTATCCTCAGGTAAAATTACACTACCCATCACTGTGATATGCTTAAAGAACTAAACTGGCTAACACTCAAATCTACTGCATATTAAGACATAAGCTGAGCACTCCGTTAAAAATTATTATTTTATTAAGATACAAAAGAAATAAAAAGAACTGTCGGTTACAGTCCAACGTTTCAGTCCTGTCTGGGACTTTCTTCAGGGACAACTATACACATACACACAGTATGTGTATAGTTGTCCCTGAAGAAAGTCCCAGACAGGACTTAAACGTTGGACTGTAACCGACAGTTCTTTTTATTTCTTTTGTATCTTAATAAAATAATAATAATTTTTAACGGAGTGCTCGGCTTATGTCTTAATATGCAGTGAACGGAATTTGAAGCCTTGAGCACCCTTTAGATACGTGTGCAGCAGTTACTGATTTGAACAGGTGTTAACACTCAAATCTAAACATGCCCTCCACCTTTCTTGCTTAGTACACAACCACTTCTCTGGAAAACTACAGAATACCTGAGCAGTATGCTCACTCCAGCTCTCCATACTAACTATAACCTCTGCTCCACTACTAATAATTCAATGAGTATGCCACAATACAAGAAAGAAGCAGGAAGATCTGCCTTCACCTTCAGAGCTCCAAAAGTCTGGAACAATCTGCCTGAAATAATCAGATCTGCTCCCAGTCTAAATTCCTTATAAGTAAATGCTTCTTTATATCTAAAAACAGTGTGTAACTGTATATAATTTTAATATTTAATATATATGTATATAATAATATAATATGTAATATATAATGTTTCTCAATTTGTGTAAATATGTAACGCTTTACTAAAAATTATTCAGGACATATTTGAAAACGAGAGAAAGCTCAATGTGTTCTTCCTGGTAAAACATTTTGTAAATATATAAAAAACGCTAGAAGGAGGACTGCCCATTTCCTACTGTAACAGAAAGTGATGCCTCTGCTGGGCTACAGAAAATGGCCTCTGGACACAGCTCTAAACACTAGAGAGAGACGTGATCCTGACTTCAAACAGAAGCTGCAGTGTAATTTTGTTGTAGTATAATGCTAGTCTAAGACTTTGGGCTTGATGTACATTATCTTCTAGCCCACCACAGGTATCATTTTCTGTTACAGCAGGTAATGGTCCTTCTCCTTCTAGTGTTTAGACCTCTGTTGCACTGGAGAAACAGAAGGTTCTGCAGTGATGTGTTGTGACCCCTCCCATATAGATGGACAAGGACAAGTATGCTACTGCTCTCGTCTCTGCAGTATCCATGAATGGCAAAATGGAAATGAAGTCACCATATTTGTGTCTAATGCATGTAGTAATTATACTTTATTTACAGAACAAGACCATAATACATACCTGCCAGGTGTCCCTCTTTTGGAGGGACAGTCCCTGTTTGAGACTCAAATCCCTCTGTCCCTCTATCCCACCCTGGTGTCCTTCGTATTAGGAGTTCAGACTGTGTGGTGTGTGTATATACGTGTACCACATTGCTCCACAGCAATAAAACGCAATGTTTGTATAAACTTCAGTATATTCATTTATACATTGGAATGAGATGTTAGGGGAAATGCACTAAGGTGTGATAAAGTGGAGATCACTTCTCTACTCTAGTTCTTATGTTTAGGAATGGGCGAAAATTTCCGCCTCAAACTGAAATCGGCGAAAAATGGCACTTTACACTTGGTGAAAAATTTCCAGCAAAAAGTGCAGATTTTCCTCTTTTTTTCCACCTAGCTCATTCCATTGAAATCAATGGGAACATTGAAGTTACACACAACATAAAATAAATATTATTTAATTTCCCAAAGGCATGGTATATAAGGGGCATGAGGGTGCCTGTGTTGGTGGGGTGTGGGAAAATAATTAGTTGAACAGGGGATGATTTTTTGGGGGGTTGTTTACTGGGATTGAGGGGCAGTTAATAAAAAATAAATCCTAAATAAAATAATATAGAAACCATAAGACATGGTATAAAGGGGTCTGAGGAGGGTGCCTGTGTTGGTGAATTAATGAATCATTTGAACAGGGAATTTGTTTTGGGGAGGTTTCTTGACTGCTATGGGGGGGGGCAGTTAACCCTTTGAGTGCCAGAGGGGTATGGAACGCATTGCTTTGCAGTGCGTTCCTAACCCCTCTGTCACTCAAAGTGTTAATAAAAAAATAAAATAAGAAATTTGTATTTAAAGTTATAGAGACAGGAACCCCTTGACATAAGCTGCCACTGGGGTGGACTGATGCTTGACTTGATAGAGTATTTTGTAGAGGATGAAGTGTTAGATTTGTTGTTAGAGGCCCAAGCCCTGAGGAAACATTGATTGGTAGGACTTAGACTTATTAGATTGTATTGTATTGTATATTTTTATTTATATAGCGCCAACCGGTGTACTTGGCACTTTATAGATTACATTTAATACAGCAGGGGTACAATAAGTGCGGTGATTAAGTGCTTATATAGGCAGTCATAAGGGGAACGACAGGTGACTATACATTAGGATAAGAGGTCCCTGCCCTGTAGAGCTTACAATCTTGCACAAGCCCTAAAGAAACATTGATTTGTAGGACTTAGGCTTGTTAGAAACGAACCCCCCCAAAATTGTTTATTTTTTTGTGGGACTATGTTTGTTTGTTTTTTTTTTGTTTTTTTTAATTTATTTATTTTTCAACGCACAAGCCCTGAGGAAAAAATAAAAATGCCCTATTGGCCTAGTGCCAGCTGGTCATGTTGAGCAGTAGTCACTGGTCATTGTCAAATGTCCTCCTGAGTCCTGAGTTGCAACTACTGTTCGCTGCGTTGTTTAACCCCTTAATGACCCTTGACGGTCATAGCACGTCCCCCCCCGTGACTGCACGCTGTTCGGGGAGTCTGGAACCGGAAACTAAAAAAAAAAAAAAAAGCTCCATGGTCCTTAAGTGACCACCACAGGCATGCGCGGACGGTCCTTAAGGGGTTAAGCAGCAGGATGATTAGGCAGCTGAAAGGGAATGGGATCAACAATGGCTGTAACATGGAAGATGGATGATGAAGGTTCCACTTGCCATGACTGGCTCCAGTGATGCGCCTGAGGCAGTAGCAGAAGAATAAGTAGCCCCGGTATATGTGGAGAAAAGAAGAAGTTGGCCATTAAATCTTCTCCACCTGCCCCTCCGTCAAAATCATGGGTGCGTTGTTATTAGAATATATATTTTTCCCTTGAGAACAGGAACTGTGGCTTCCATTAGCAACTGCAATGTGCACAGTGTGTGTGTGGTAAATAACATCTGGGGGCATAACTGTATCCAAACACCATGACACCCGAAACCAAGTACTGCCTCTGTCACTGTACCCCTTGTCCAGACCCCACAGGACACATGACAACTTGCTGACAGTTTAATAGTAATGATGAACCCTCCCTGCCAGAATCCTAGCATATTTTTCAGGATGGAATCTCCTCAAATGCCACCTGATGATCTGGTATCGATTCTCCTCCACCACACTGGCATGTGTGGTCAGTGCACCACACAGTGTGCAATGGGTAGAGATGAACTGCCATATCCTAACATCAAAAGAGTGGCTATCATTTGGCGGGGGACGTAACGATGAACAAGGTGGATTGGCAGGAGATCTACTTGTTACCCTAGAGGAAGAAGGTGATGTTGATGGCGAGCTAGTTGTTTTGCTCGTCATGGAACTTCCAGTGTCTGTCTGGGTTTCTTTATTCTTCCTCCTCTTTGATCTCCACCTTTCTGGAGAGTCAGGTGGTACAGTAACAGCGGTGCTAGATATCTGTAATGGGTGTTTGGCTTTAACGTGTTTAATAGTGATGAGCGAGCACCCCAATGCTCGGATGTTCGGGTGCTCTGACCGAGCACCCCCTGAGGCTCGAGTGCTCGGCCGAGCACCCGAGCCCCATTGAAGTCAATGGGAGGACTCGAGCATTACACCAGGCACCCCCTGCTCTGATGAGGGGAGGGTGCCTGGTCCATAGGAAAAGGGCAGAAAAAGATGGAAACACTACAGAAATGGTTCAGGGACAGCATAGGGAGGATGTCTGGATGCACCTTGGACTCCAACATCGCTGCTGGGAACGATCTTTCGCCCGTAGTACGCCATTTTTACAGACTGACCGTAAAACACACAAAAAGGAAAATAAAAACGACTTTAGGCGAAAAATTGTTACCAAACAGTATTTGCTGTATATTTACTTGTATATCATCTGCAAATTCTCCCAAAAATTTCATCGATTTTCTGAAGTGAGGCCATGATTAAGAGGGAAACGTGCGCAGAGGCAAATTATCCCAAAAATTTCCTTGATTTTCAGAACTGAGGCCATGATTAAGAGGGAAACGTGCGCTGAGCTGACCATCTAAAACATTATGGGTGAGGGTCTGCTGCAGAGCTGACCATCCTAAACATTATATGCGAAGGCCCGCTAGTGAGCTGACGCTATAAAACATTATATGAGAGGGCCCGCTAGAGAGCTGACCCAATAAAACATTATATGAGAAGGCCCGCTGGTGAGCTGACCTATATAAAAATTGGCAAACAGGGCCCGCTGGTGAGCTGGCCCTATATAAAAATTATATCACAGGGCCCGCTGGTGAGCTGGCCCTATATAAAAATTATATCCCAGGGCACGCTGGTGAGCTGGCCCTATATAAAAATTATATCCCAGGGCATATGGAAGAGGAGGAGGAGGATGAGAACATTAAGAGTCAACCATATACCCGTTTTTGGGGTGGAAGGGGTGAATGGGAATACAGAGTATTCCCATCATTGTAAATAACATATATAAAGTGAGTTTATGTTCCCCCGGGGCTTTCCTCCAGTGGAGTGGAGAAGTCAGGGGAAATCCAGGCCTTGTTCATTTTTATAAGTGTCAACCTATCAGCATTGTCGGTGGAAAGGCAGATACGCTTATCTGTTATGATGCCACCAGCAGCACTAAATACCCGCTCAGACAGAACGCTGGCGGCAGGGCAGGCCAGCACCTCCAAGGCGTAGAGTGCCAGTTCATACCACGTGTCCAGCTTGGACACCCAGTAGTTGTAAGGCACAGAGGGATCATTGAGGACGCTGACACGGTCTGCTACGTACTCCTTCACCATCTTCCAAAACTTTTCCCTCCTTGTGACACTAGGCTGCGCATCAGGGTGAGGGTGCTGGCGGGGTGTCATGAAGGTGTCCCACGCCTTGGAGAGTGTTGCCCTGCCTTTGTCGGAACTGCTGTGTGCTCCCCTTTTCTCCCCTTCTCGGTTGGCCAAGGTAGCACGTACTCTGCCGCCAGCGTTGTCAGATGGAAAATTTTGGAGCAATTTTTCAACAAGAACCTTCTGGTATTGCACCATTTTGCTTGTCCTCTCCACCGGAGGAATGAGAGATGAGAAATTCTCTTTGTAGCGGGGGTCCAGAAGGGTGAACACCCAGTAATCCGTGTTGTCTAAAATGCGTACAACGCGTGGGTCACGGGAAAGGCAGCCTAACATAAAGTCAGCCATGTGTGCCAGAGTACCAACAGTCAAGATTTCGCTGTCCTCACCAGGAGGCTGACTCTCAATATCCTCATCCTCTTCCTCCTCTTCTGCCCACCCACGCTGAAGAGATGGAACTAAAGTTCCATGGCTACCCTCTGTAGCGGAGGCAACCGTGTCTTCCTCCTCCTCCTCCTCCTCCTCCTCCTCCTCCGCCTCCTCCAATTGTCGCTGAGAAGACGAAGTGAGGGTGCTCTGGCTATCACCTTGTGTAAGCTCTTCCTCCCCCATTTCCACCTCTTCCACATGCAAAGCGTCGGTTTTAATTGTGAGCAGCGAGCGTTTCAGTAGACACAGAAGTGGGATGGTTACACTGATAATAGCGTTATCGCCGCTCACCATCTGTGTCGATTCCTCAAAATTGCGTAAAACCTCGCAGAGGTCTGACATCCATTCCCACTCCTCACTTCTGATTACAGGAAGTTGAACGGAGAGGCGACGACCGTGTAACAGCTGGTACTCCACTACTGCCCTCTGCTGCTCACAAAGCCGGGCCAACATGTGGAAGGTGGAGTTCCAGCGCGTGCTCACGTCACACAGCAGCCGGTGAGCTGGCAATTGTAAGCGCTGCTGCAGCTTCAACAGGCCGGCCGAAGCTGTAGATGACTTACGGAAATGTGCACACACGCGGCGCACCTTGGTCAAGAGATCATGCACATTGGGGTAGGTTTTTAGAAATCGCTGCACCACTAAATTAAATACATGCGCTAGGCATGGTACGTGTGTGAGCTTGCCGAGCTCCAAAGCCGCCACCAAGTTACGCCCATTATCACACACAACCATGCCTGGTTGCAGGTTGAGTGGCGAGAGCCACTGCTCGGTCTGGTGACTAATCCCCTGCAACAGCTCTGAGGCCGTGTGCTGTTTGTCCCCAAGGCAGATCAGCTTCAGCACGGCCTGTTGACGCTTCCCCACTGCAGTGCTACACTGCTTCCAGCTACTGGCTGATGGGGGAGTGGCGGTGTGTGTAGAGAATTCGGAGGTGGAAACGGAGGAGGAGGAGCCAATAACGTAGGTGCTGGTGGAAACCCTGATGGAGGTAGGGCCCGCAATCCTCGGCGTGGGTAGCACCCGTGCCATCCCAGGGTCCGAGTCGCTCCCAGCCTCCACGACATTCACCCAGTGTGCCGTCAGGGAAATGTAGCGTCCCTGGCCACAAGCACTTGTCCATGTGTCAGTCGTTAAGTGGACCTTCCCAGTAACTGCGTTGGTCAGGGCACGGGTGATGTTACGGGACACATGGTGGTGTAATGCGGGGATGGCACACCGGGAAAAGTAGTGGCGGCTGGGGACCGCGTACCGAGGGACAGCTGCTGCCATCAGGCTGCGGAAGGACTCAGTGTCCACAAGCCTAAATGGCAGCATTTCGATGGCCAGTAATTTTGAAAGGTGTGAGGTTAGTGCTATGGCCTGTGGGTGGGTGGCTGGGTACTTTCTCTTGCGCTCAAATGCCTGGGGTAACGACATTTGGACGCTGTGCTGGGACAGGGAAGTGGATGTGGTCGCTGATGGTGCTTCAGATGGTACAGGTGCAGGGCGGGAGGTATGCGGGCCTGCGCCTTCGACAGGCGATTGGCCGGCACCGAAAACAGGGGAAGAGGAGGCAGTGGTGTGGCCTGCAGACACAGATGGGCGATCCAGGCGTTCCTCCCACTTACTACGGTGCTTGGATGCCATGTGTCGGATCATGCTGGTGGTGGTGAGGTTTCTAGTGTTCATGCCTCGGCTCATTCTGGTGTGGCACAGGTTGCAAACTACAATTCTTTTGTCGTCCGCACTTTCCTTAAAAAAACGCCATACCGCGGAACACCTACCCCTTGGCAAGGTAGATTTACGCAAGGGGGTGCTCCGTGGAACATTTGCGGGCCGGTTTGGTGCGGTCCGCCTTCTTTCTGTAGCCACACCACTGCCTCTTCCAGCCTGTTGCGGTGCTGCAGATGGCTCACCCTCAGGACTGCTGTCATCGCTCGGCTCTACACCTTCCCAGGTGGGGTCAGTCACCTCATCGTCCACCAAGTCCTCCTCCACTTCCTCACTCTGATCATCCTCCTCAAGTCTTGATCCCACCACATACTCAGTCATTGACAACTGTATAACATTCTCCTCAACAAGGTCTTGAGACGGAAATAGTGGTTGATTTAATGGCAACTGTGTCTCATCATCATCATCATCATCATCCACTACTTCCTTTGACCTTAAATGCCGTTCACATCTGTCATCTTCTTGTGATTGGGTAGCCTCTAGAGGTTGTGAATCAGGGCACAAGATGTCATGTTCCTCTGCAAGCGTGCTTGGAGAGAGGGTCAAATGAAGGATTGGTGATGAGACGAGCTCATCACTATATCCCAGTGTGGGATCACTTCTTTGACCAGACCGTGTATGGTGGGAGGAAGGATGATCAGAGTGAGGATTATGTTGACCAGACTCTTGGCTACTGAGAGTGGACTTGGTGGAAGACAGGGTGGTGCTTAACCGACTGGAAGCAGTATCAGCTGTCATCCAACCGACCACCTGTTCGCACTGGTCGGACCTCGAGAGTGATGTCCTGCGACGCCCTGTGAAATCAGACATGAAGCTAGGTATGGTGGATGTCTTTCTTTCTTGTGCTCTGGCACCAGGCACAGTTTCTCCGCGTCCTGACCCGCGCCCTGAACTTTCAGGATCACGTCCACTTCCCCGTCCCTTTTTACCCGCCTTCTTCATCTTACACGATATATATGACTTTAATATATATGAGTTTGAAAACTTAACAGTATTTCTTACTATTCTGCAACTCTGCAGAGTACACAGAATAGGCTGCTAAACTGCGGTGACACACACTGAATGGAATAAGTGACTTTAATATTTGAGTTTGAAAAATTAACAGTATTTCTTACTATTCTGCAACTCTGCAGAGTACACAGAATAGGCTGCTAAACTGCGGTGACACACACTGAATGGAATATGTGACTTTAATATTTGAGTTTGAAAACTTAACAGTATTTCTTACTATTCTGCAACTCTGCAGAGTACACAGAATAGGCTGTTAAACGGCGTTGAAACACACTGAATGGAATATGTGACTTTAATATTTGAGTTTGAAAACTTAACAGTATTTCTTATAATTCTGGAACTGTACAGAGTACACAGAATAGGCTGTTAAACGGCGGTGAAAGACACTGAATGGAATATGTGACTTTAATATTTGAGTTTGAAAACTTAACAGTATTTCTTACTATTCTGCAACTCTGCAGAGTACACAGAATAGGCTGTTAAACGGCGTTGAAACACACTGAATGGAATATGTGACTTTAATATTTGAGTTTGAAAACTTAACAGTATTTCTTATAATTCTGGAACTGTACAGAGTACACAGAATAGGCTGTTAAACGGCGGTGAAAGACACTGAATGGAATATGTGACTTTAATATTTGAGTTTGAAAACTTAACAGTATTTCTTATAATTCTGCAACTCTGCTGAGTACACAGAATAGGCTGTTAAACGGCGTTGAAACACACTGAATGGAATATGTGACTTTAATATTTGAGTTTGAAAACTTAACAGTATTTCTTATAATTCTGGAACTGTACAGAGTACACAGAATAGGCTGTTAAACGGCGGTGAAAGACACTGAATGGAATATGTGACTTTAATATTTGAGTTTGAAAACTTAACAGTATTTCTTATAATTCTGCAACTGTACAGAGTACACAGAATAGGCTGTTAAACGGCGGTGAAAGACACTGAATGGAATATGTGACTTTAATATTTGAGTTTGAAAACTTAACAGTATTTCTTACTATTCTGCAACTCTGCAGAGTACACAGAATAGGCTGTTAAACGGCGTTGAAACACACTGAATGGAATATGTGACTTTAATATTTGAGTTTGAAAACTTAACAGTATTTCTTATAATTCTGGAACTGTACAGAGTACACAGAATAGGCTGTTAAACGGCGGTGAAAGACACTGAATGGAATATGTGACTTTAATATTTGAGTTTGAAAACTTAACAGTATTTCTTATAATTCTGCAACTCTGCAGAGTACACAGAATAGGCTGTTAAACGGCGTTGAAACACACTGAATGGAATATGTGACTTTAATATTTGAGTTTGAAAACTTAACAGTATTTCTTATAATTCTGGAACTGTACAGAGTACACAGAATAGGCTGTTAAACGGCGGTGAAAGACACTGAATGGAATATGTGACTTTAATATTTGAGTTTGAAAACTTAACAGTATTTCTTATAATTCTGCAACTGTACAGAGTACACAGAATAGGCTGTTAAACGGCGGTGAAAGACACTGAATGGAATATGTGACTTTAATATTTGAGTTTGAAAACTTAACAGTATTTCTTACTATTCTGCAACTCTGCAGAGTACACAGAATAGGCTGTTAAACGGCGTTGAAACACACTGAATGGAATATGTGACTTTAATATTTGAGTTTGAAAACTTAACAGTATTTCTTATAATTCTGGAACTGTACAGAGTACACAGAATAGGCTGTTAAACGGCGGTGAAAGACACTGAATGGAATATGTGACTTTAATATTTGAGTTTGAAAACTTAACAGTATTTCTTATAATTCTGCAACTCTGCAGAGTACACAGAATAGGCTGTTAAACGGCGTTGAAACACACTGAATGGAATATGTGACTTTAATATTTGAGTTTGAAAACTTAACAGTATTTCTTATAATTCTGGAACTGTACAGAGTACACAGAATAGGCTGTTAAACGGCGGTGAAAGACACTGAATGGAATATGTGACTTTAATATTTGAGTTTGAAAAATTAACAGTATTTCTTATAATTCTGGAACTGTACAGAGTACACAGAATAGGCTGTTAAACGGCGGTGAAAGACACTGAATGGAATATGTGACTTTAATATTTGAGTTTGAAAACTTAACAGTATTTCTTATAATTCTGGAACTGTACAGAGTACACAGAATAGGCTGTTAAACGGCGGTGAAAGACACTGAATGGAATATGTGACTTTAATATTTGAGTTTGAAAACTTAACAGTATTTCTTATAATTCTGCAACTGTACAGAGTACACAGAATAGGCTGTTAAACGGCGGTGAAAGACACTGAATGGAATATGTGACTTTAATATTTGAGTTTGAAAACTTAACAGTATTTCTTATAATTCTGCAACTGTACAGAGTACACAGAATAGGCTGTTAAACGGCGGTGAAAGACACTGAATGGAATATGTGACTTTGATATTTTAGTTTGAAGACTTAACAGTATTTCTTCCTATTCTGCAACTCTGCACAGTACACAGAATGTGCTGCTACACTGCGGCGAAGCACACTGAATGGAATATGTGACTTTGATATTTTAGTTTGAAGACTTAACAGTATTTCTTCCTATTCTGCAACTCTGCACAGTACACAGAATGTGCTGCTAAACTGCGGCGAAGCACACTGAATGGAATATGTGACTTTGATATTTTAGTTTGAAGACTTAACAGTATTTCTTCCTATTCTGCAACTCTGCACAGTACACAGAATGTGCTGCTACACTGCGGCGAAGCACACTGAATGGAATATGTGACTTTGATATTTTAGTTTGAAGACTTAACAGTATTTCTTCCTATTCTGCAACTCTGCACAGTACACAGAATGTGCTGCTAAACTGCGGCGAAGCACACTGAATGGAATATGTGACTTTGATATTTGAGTTTGAAGACTTAACAGTATTTCTTCCTATTCTGCAACTCTGCACAGTACACAGAATGTGCTGCTAAACTGCGGCGAAGCACACTGAATGGAATATGTGACTTTGATATTTTAGTTTGAAGACTTAACAGTATTTCTTCCTATTCTGCAACTCTGCACAGTACTCAGAATGTGCTGCTAAACTGCGGCGACGCACACTGAATGGAATACGTGACTTTGATATTTTAGTTTGAAGACTGAACAGAATGTGCTCTAATCTGCAACTTTGCACACTAAACAGAATGTGCTCTAATCTGCAACTTTGCACACTAAACAGAATGTGCTCTAATCTGCAACTTTGCACACTAAACAGAATGTGCTCTAATCTGCAACTGTGCACACTAAACAGAATGTGCTCTAATCTGCAACTTTGCACACTAAACAGAATATATATATTTTTTTTTTTTTTTTTTTGTTTTTTTCCCCCCACACCAAATAACCTGCTGCCCCCACACACAGTAGTCCTAAAAAGGACTTTTGGTTCTTTTTTTTTCACAATTTTTGTTTTTTTCCTCCCTACACTGCCTTTCCCTTCCTATCCTCAGCTCTCCCTGGCTCAGACTGAGCCGAACTCGATGGTCAGGTGCTATACAGCACCTGACCACGGGTTCTGGCCAGCCAATCAGTGTAATGCCAGCAGCCAACATGGCTGCTGGCATTACACCGATGTCAGAGCCTCCCTGCACGTTTATTGGCTGCGCAGCAGCCGCAAAACGTGCGGGGAGGAGACCCGAACATGGCGGGCGAGCACATGCGGTACTCGTACGAGTACCGCCATGTGCCGAGCAGAGCGATGCTCGAGCCGATCCGAGCATCGGCCGAGCATGCTCGCTCAACACTAGTGTTTAACATAAATGTCATGGTGTCTGTATTTATGTGTTTTATCAGGGAGGTTGTGGCAAAGTGTTTTCCCACCTTTCCCCTTCTCACTAACTTGTCACAAATTTTGCTGTACTATTGTTAATGATGACTGCGCTGTGCCTGCTGGAAGAGAATAATAGTCCCACACCCATGACTTCTGGGGGGAGGGATAGGGAACAGGTGGAGAAGAATGGCCTCTTTGTTCTTGTCCTCCACATTCCCCTTCACTTTTTTGTGGCAGCCGATAATGTTGCTGCTACTGCCTCAGATTTAGCACTGCAACAAGGACCAGAAGTATTGCTGGCGCTGGCAAGTGGAACTTGTCCTAGTCCTGCATTACTTGTTGACCTCATTCCCACTGTGTCCACGGTGGTCTGTGGAACACTAGCCTGCCCTTTCATCTCAGCAGCAGCAGAAATTAGAGCACTTGCAATTTCTGCAAATTCCAAAAGCTGATTGCTAGTGGTGGTGGTGATGCCCATCCTCATCCCTGTCTCCCATTCCTTCTCAGTTTCTGGTAAAAAGGCCATCAATGTCTCTTCCACCCCAGCTTCTCCAAAACCACCACCACTAGTCCCTACATGATGCTGCTCTATTCCAGACATCTCACTGCTGCTTGAAGGTGATGAGCAATGTGACAGAGGGTCCCCTGCTGTCAAACTTGGCATCATTTTCTCCTCCCCCCCGAGTACTACAAGAAACACTAGCAGCAGGCAAAGTATTGGTGGCAGCAGGTTCAGCACTGGCAGCAGGTTCAGCACTAGCAGCAGGTTCAGAACTGGCAGCACGTACAACACTAGTGGCAGCACATCTGGCAAAAGGTACAACACTAGTGACTGCAGGTACAGCAATGGTGGCACTGGCAGCAGGGGCAGCGCATCTTGCAGTAGGCACAGGCAGCTAACCTGTCCTGCGCTCACTAGTACTACCCTTTCTTCCCATTCCCTTTTCTCCCTCCCTTCCCATTAAATTCCCCAAGATCCCTTGGGGTGATTTAAGAGGACTGGACAGCATTGGTTCAGTAGTGGTTCCTTTCTCCTCAGACTCAGTGGGTGCATAAGGGTCCTTCCAGCTCCTCCATTGATTATTTTTTACCCTGCTCATAGTGATAGGAGTCACTAAGAGCCTCTCCTGCCTCAATTTTTGCAAAATATCACAGCAGAACAGTACAACACATCTATCTCGCTCTGTAGCTGCTTCTATTGTGTCTGCCTTCAGTGAAAACGTTACGTCTTTATAGAGGAAGTGCGAAAACAACGTAAATGAATGGGCGAAAACTTTTTAGCCATTAAAAAAATGGCAAAAGATTTTGACCAATGGGCGAAAGATGCAAAAATTTTAACCGCTATTTTTAAAACAGATTTTCCTGTGAAAAAGCGAATAACAATGTGGTTTTCATGAATTTTCCCGTGGTAACACGGCGACAAGTTTTTCCCTACTTATGTTATTCTATGGAGATTATGTACTAAGATTATTCTGGTGGCAGAGATCTTAGTAAATTGGCTCCATAGAATAACATAGGAAATGGAGAAGTGAAATCACTAGAATAGTTATCTCAACTATATCACACCAATGATGTGCTATGACCGTAATGGAATTCTGGGCTTCCACCGTGGTGGCACGCCGTTCAGGGAGTCCGGAACCAGAAACTAAAAAAAAAAAATATTCTCCGTGGTCCGGGGCCCATCCTTAAGGGGTTAAGCAGCAGGATGATTAGGCAGCTGAAAGGGAATGGGATTAACAATAACAGTAACATGGAAGATGGATGATGAAGGTTCCACTTGCCACGACTAGCTCCAGTGATGTGCCTGAGGCAGTAGCAGAAGAATAAGTAGCCCCAGTATATGTGGAAAAAAGAAGAAGTTGCCCATTAAATCTTCTCCACCTGCCCCTCCTCCAAAATCATGGGTGCGTTATTAGAATATATATTTTTCCCTTGAGAACAGGAACTGTGGCTTCCATCAGTAACTGCAATGTGCACAGTGTGTGTGTAGTAAATAACATCTGGGGGCACAACTGTATCCAAACACCATGACACCCGAAACCAAGTACTGCCGCTGTCACTGTACCCCTTGTCCAGACCCCGCTAAGGACACATGATAACTTGCTGACAGTTTAATAGTAATAATGAAACCTTCCTGCCAGAATCCTAGCATATTCTTTTGGATGGAATCTCCTCAGGTGCCACCTGATGACCTGGTATCGATTCTCTTCCACCACACTGACATGTGTGGTCAGTGCACCACACAGTGTGCAATGGGTAAAGATGAACTGCCATATCATAACATCAAAAGAATGGCTATCATTTGGCAGGGGAGGTAACGATGAACGAGGTGGATTGGAAGGAGATGTATTTGTTACCCTAAAGGAAGAAGGTGATGTTGATGGCGAGCTAGTTGTTTCGCTCGTCATTGAACTTCCAGTGTCTGGAAGTGAAGAAGTGAAATCACTAGAATAGTTATCTCCACTATATCACAACCAGTTATGTTGCTTTATTTGCGGAGGTTTAGAATTGCAAGCGTTCTTTCAATACTGGGGATAAACAAATGATAAGCAAGTTTGTTCACCTATACTCAAAGGTTAAAATGCAATTCACCAGTTTTTTAATCTTCCTCATTGGATCAAAACGGCACTTAAAATAGGCTCGCTTAGGATCAAGTGGAGAAACATGCATAACGAGTTGCTCTGTGAAACACTAAAATAGTGACTATCAATGCACTATCAGGTGTACAATCCTTCACAACTACTCATATAAGCCCTCATCACAATTGCCATATATATCAGCTGGAGCAGTAGTTAGTTTGTGGTCCCTTAATTAAATTCATTATATTCATAAATCACTGAAACCAAATTAGATGTTTGTCATTTAAAATTGAAATGACTTTAATTTCCTCATTACAACTGCAGTAATTCTCAGTCAGTTCTGAGATTATATAATTTGATAAGATAGACAGCAACAGAGATCACATTAGCGTTCCTACCGGTTAGGGTAAAAAAATCCTAAAGTTCCACCTTCAGCTGTGTTTACTGGTTAAGCTTCATGAGCTGCCTGTCAATCATTTATGCTGAATTCACAGCCAAATAGACAACTTATTGTTCTCTTTTGTTCCTAGTTACTGCACCATAACAGATTATGGTGATATTGCATTGTCAGTTATGTGGAACCTTCATTCAGACCTAAAGGAGCCATGGAATTAAGTTAGAAAATCCATTCATTCACAGTTTTTCACGTTCTAAAATTATTTTCATGATATGATTTGAACACTGCGTTAATGCTGCTTCCCATCTTTTTATGGTCATCTTTAATAAACTCAAAGGATGGAAATGTCCTGATTCTTAGTTTAAATTCCTGATAAAACAATATTAAAATGGATTCTTTACAAAGTAAAATGAATAAATGAACTGAAAAAGCCAGTTCAATATTTGTGTGTGAATCAGATTCCGTTAGGGTCTCTGTAACAGATGCACAACAAGGTCTACTTGATCAACTCCAATATTTACAACCCAAACACACAAGATGGTGGTGGAATCACCAAACCATTATAAAATATCAGGAATTTAAAATTATTACCAGATGGCTAAGAATCAGCACATTCCCATCCTTTGATTTTATTAAAGACAACCATAAAAAGAGCTGGGAAGCAGCATTAACAAAGTGTTCAAATCAATTCATGCAAAGAATTTTAGAGCATGAGAAACTCTGAATTGAACCCACAGATAAAGAACTGAAGGAAGTCCAGATTTCCTCATTACCTATCAGCGAATATTTAAAGAGAGCCAAGAAATTAATCAACTAGATAATTTCATATCTGAACGTACAAAATGTAAATTTTAAAGGAACAAACAAGATTTTGACTACAAAAGAATATACAACTGGCACCAAAGGAAAAAGAACCCACCATCACAGCCAGAATCAGTGGGATGTAATTCAGAGAGTAAGTTCTCAGAGAAACAATTATATACTTTCCACAAGAAAAGTAAGAAAGTATTTTTTTTAAGGAGAACCACAAAAGAAAAAGAACCAGGAAGGGAGGCACAAAAAAGACACAGAACAAAATGAGGATACAAAGAACAGAGAAATTACCAACAGAACAGGATCAACACATCAAAGACATCCAAGAATCACCCCAGATCATAAACGTATGTGATAAATATCTTATCCAAACACATATTTCAGTTTTGTCCAAAGGACTCCACTTCTCACCTACAAAAAAACAAGACAAATTTGAAATTACTAAAGATATACACATATTTATGGAAAACATTACTTAAGAAATATTTCAGTACCAAGGAAAATAAAGAGAGAAAACCAGATGTACCCACTGATGATGATATTGTACTTATACATACATTAGAATGTCTGTGGAGGGAGTCAGCCATGACACTATCACGGTGCCCGTGATTGCTGCCTTTCTTTGTCAGTTACCTGAAGGGGGCTCTCCACTGGCTGTCTTCCTTCAGCCCGCCCTGCATTGCCTTTTTAGACTGAGCTTGGGCACCCTTTGGTTGCCCTTTCGTGTTGTCTGTATGCTGCTTGCACCTGCATTGAGCTCCTGAGCTTCCTGGGCCATTTCTCTGTTCCTGCTCGTCTGTGATCGCCAGAGTTCCTGCTTACCAGCTCCCTGGTTCCTGCATCTGTTCCTGATCCGGTTGGGGTTGCTGTCCCTGCTGCTGTTTCCTGCTACCATTCCTGATCCGGTTGACTGCCCGTAGATCTGTTTCCTGTCCATCCTCGGCTGGGTTCCTGGTCCTGGATCGCCTGCAGTGTGCTTGTCTCCTTCAGTCGCCCTGGCGACATTTTCATTCACTTGTTCTTCTCTCCAGTACGCGGGTACTGGTTCTCTCCACATACAACCGGCTGCTGTTGCACCGGTAGAGATCTTGGTTATTCCAGTGCACGGGTACTGGTTCGCTCCACATACAACCGGCTGCTGTTGCACTGGTGGAGATATTGGTTATTCCAGTGCGCGGGTACTGGTTCGCTCCACTGCCGACCGGCTGCTGTTGCACCGGTGGTGATCTTGGTTTCTCCAGTGCGCGGGTACTGGTTCGCTCCTCCTACAATCGGCTGCTGTGCACCGGTAGAGATCTTGGTTTCTCCAGTACGCGGGTACTGGTTCGCGCCACATTACCAAATGCTGTCTCACCGGTAGAGATCTGGTTACTCCAGTACGTGGGTACTGGTTTGCTTCACATATTTACACTGGCTGCTCATTGTCACCTATAGCACCGGTGCCGGTTGTGTTACTCCAGTACGCGGGTACTGGTTTGCTCCCTGTATACCGGCTGCTGTTCAGTCCTAGACAGCTCCGGAGATCCTCCTGTCACTCCAGTACACGGGTACTGGTTCGCTCCATGTAATATCGATTGCTGTTCAGTCCTAGACAGCACCGGTAGATTGGTTGTTTTCTCCAGTGCGCGTGTACTGGTTCGCTCCTTGTATTTACCGGTTGCTTGTTACAAGATCTATCAGCACCGGGCGAGACTGTGTCTCCACTGCACGTATACTGGTTTGCTCCTGCACTACTGCCTATCCTGTGGGCCTCAGTCTATCATCCTATGTGACTGCTCTATCCACCTAGCCAGTCACCGAGGCCACAGTTGCTGCCATCCTGTCCCGCTGTCCAGGCTGCCTTGCCCGGTACATTGGTAAGGCCGGTAGAACCTATTCCTCGTTATACCAACCTAAGGTTGCCTTACCCGGTATTGACAAGGCCGGTAAAGCCTCTATCCTTGCTGTTTCAGTCTCAAGGCTGCCTTGCCCGGTATATTGGCAGGGCCGGTAGAGCCTATAATATTCATTGTACCAGTCTCCAGGCTGCCTTGCCCGGTATATTGGCAGGGCCGGTAGAGCCTATAATATTCATTGTACCAGTCTCCAGGCTGCCTTGCCCGGTATATTGGCAAGGCCGGTAGAGCCTACACTATTCGTTGTACTAGCCTCCAGGCTGCCTAGCCCGGTATATTGGTAAGGCCGGTAGAACCTTTTCCATCTTGTGCCACCGGAGGATGCCTTACCCGGTATTTGCAAGGCCGGTAGAGCCTGTGTCTCATTCTTTGTACCACTACTTGCTACTTTGTACTTTGCTGTGTTATATGTGTATGCTACCCAATAGGGTTATCTTTAAACTTTTCAATAAAGTTGTGTTTTTACCTAACTCTGTGTCTGAGAGTCTTAACAAACCGTGACAGTCACCTAGCCAATCAATAAATATGGACTTGGAGACATTGTCTATCCCTTCAGCTGATATTAAATATAGATCTGAATAAAAAATGTAACTACAAAAACATTTGACCAAAAGATCCACATTCACTCTATTCCTGGCAATTTGTCCCCAAGTCAAGACAGGTACTGTGTCACGGTTTTTGATGAACATTCAGACGAGACTGATAAGGTTAAAATGACTTTATTGAAAATAAGGTCACACACGTAAATAGGCCTTAAGCCCAAGCCAACAGGACAGCAATATAGGCAGGTATAACAGGAATAGCAAATAGTGATAAGTACAATCGTATGAATAATACAATCACAGGTAAGAAGGCTGAGGCTGGAACTGAACAGGTGGCAAGTAACACAGTCCGAGCACTGACCACAGGACCTTGGCACAGATGGTCCAGGAGGAAGTGATTGGCACCACCCAGACGCCTGGGAGGAATGGAACCCAGAGGAGAGAGGCAACACAGCTGACACAGCCCAGACGCCTGGGCGACACAGAACCCAACGGAATTAGGCAACACTGACCCTGGCACAGGATGCCAATGGACCGGACAACTCTCATTCGGACCCTAGAATGCTAGGGGTGGATCTTAACACAGTAGGATATAGATAGGCAAGCAGTGTCCCCTCTACAGAGTATGGTAATAGCGCAACACTGGCTCTAGAGCCCAAGGCTACTGCAGAATGGATAGAACACAACTGTACCTGGAGAGACCAGGCAATCAAGGGTCAATAGGTAACGCCCTGTGTATCTGCTACTCCCAAAGGGAGTGAGCCCAGTGTAATAGGAAGGTGGACACAGAGAGATCAGAGTAACTCAGTCAGTGCAGAACACTGTACCGGTACTTCGCAACGGCGGTCAGAGAGTAGCCACAGCACGAATGTTAGCAGCCGGTTGAGTATCGCCACACGGCGCAACCAACCAAATAACGGTAATGCCACAGGAAGTCAAGCGCAAGTAACGGAGGCAGCCAAGCGGTAGGATAGATGCACTGACAATATGCTAGACACTGATGGCACTAGAAGCACCGAGACAGCCCGGAATGGTCAGTAACGGAAGCGGGTTCTCAGCCAGATAAGGTCAGCAATGGAAGCGGTTTCTCAGCCTGATACAGTCAGCAACGGAAGCGGATCCTCAGCCAGATTCGGTCAGCAACGGAAGCAGGTCTTCAGCCAGATACGGTAAGCAACGGAAGCGGGTCCTCAGCCAGATGCGGTCAGCAACGGAAACCGGAGAAGAACAGCAACTTCAGGAACGTCGTTAGGCAGGCCAGATCTTACACGAACAGCAAACGTGGAACATAAGTCAGGAACTAGTACACCACGAAAGGGCAACATCATGGTGACATGACAGGGGTTATAAAGGCAATTGCTGAGCGGCGACAAGGATACTGGCCAATCAGATAGCAGAACAGGAAAATAGACAGTCAGAATGTCGCCGCCTGCCACCAAGCAAATCTGGCACTCTCAGACAAAACTGTAAATCAAAATCTAACATGTGATGAACAACAAGCAATACAATGACATAGTCAAGTTCATACCATGTCAAGGAATTATATTGACAACTGCATGTTAAGACATGTTATAAGCTATTATTAGGGGATCCTATCCTACCCCTGATTTTGTTAAGAGCTTTACATTTATTGTTGGTGAAGCACTGAAAGATGAACTAATTTCTCAAAAAGAATATGGATATCTCCACTTAAAAACTCCCACACATCACAAATTATTATATTTTACTGAAAATACATAAAAATACACCTAGACCTCCAGGCTGCCCTATTTAACTGAAAGATCTAGTAAATTTGTTGACCATTAGCCATATTATGAACTTACTGTCCTACGTAAGCGATACATCTGATATAGTCAAGAAAGTACAGCATCTACAAAGTGAAGAAAATACTATTCTAATTACATATGACATTGAATCACTTTACACCTCTATTGATCACAAGATATGGTGTATTGCTAAATGAATCAATAAGACACAAACATTGGGGATGAGATTAATTTCATCATATGGTTACTCTATTTCATATTCAATAACCGTTATTGTCTCCAAACTCGAGGTACAGCCATAGGAACAGCATGTGTCCTATCATACGTAAATCTGTACACCAGGTGGTGGGAGGAGACAATGGTATTTAATAATGAAAATACTACATTTACATCACATATACTATCATGGCACAGGTATATAGATGCTATGTTGATTCTTTGGTCAGGAACAATTGAAAAATTTGAAGAATTCCCTAAGATTTTGAATATGATCGACATGAATTTCCATCTCCCATACAATGCAGATCCTCACTGTGTATAATTTCTAGATCTAAAAATGTATGTCAATTCTATCAGACAGATTGAGACTGATCTATATCGGTAAAAGACAGCTACCAACAAAATCCTATACAAGTCATTACCTTACCTTTGTTATAAAATCATTTCCAATAGGAGAATATCAAAATAATTAGTTCTACCTTAGATTCCTTTAAATCCCAAACAGGACAACTTAGAAAATGGCTAGTACTAAGGGGCTACACTAATAACAACCTTAAAAAGGCATACAGCCGTTCTCTCCATACACAAATGGAAAAACTATTACAGGGAAACAGTAAAATTGACAATGAAGAACAAGTCCCTTGATTCATTGGTACAACCACCAATGGAATAAGATAATTTACATACTACAAAAACATTGGAATATCCTGATGACAATACCTTGAGAAACTGTGTGGTACTTAGGATACAGATTAGCTGTAGGCGAACCCCCAATCTGAGAGACCAACTTGTACATAGCCACTACCAGTCACTTCAAAGAATGGATAAAATCATTGGTAGTTACAAATGTATTGCTTGCAATACATGTGAACATGTCATCCCCAAAAAGTTCATATATGATAGATTTGGTAAAAAATAAATTAATATGCAGTATATCAACTGCAGTATTGAAGGGGTGATTTACCCCTTTATCTTTATGTTGGAATGACAACAAAAGCATTAAAAATTTGAATAATGGGGGGTGGAGCTATGACGTGAGGATGGCACGTACGCTGGCTCTGGTGGCATGGGGGAGACAGAGAGCAGGATGCTGAGTCTGGGAAGTTTTGTAAGGCTCCGACGGAGGTTTGTGGCAGACAGGGCATCTGTTGCTGAGCCATGCCCGTATACTCAGAGCAGATGAATAAGAGTACCAGTAGCTGATAACTGATGAAAGCTGGAAGAGTTTATGGTGGTGCCATTGGATTTGAATGGGTGCTTGTTCAGCAACTATCATGGTGCCCATGTTTTGCTGGCGACATTTTGACAGTATTATTTCCTGATACCTTTTATTGGCTAACGTGATGTTGCTTCACCCAGTGTTAGCCTTTAAGTACTGAGCCCTGTCACTTCTGCAGGGCCCTTTCATGGTGTTCCCATTGCTTAGTGCTTGCTGTGTATATCGTGTGAATCCTGTGTATGACCTGGACTGCCTGACTACTCTGCCTAATTACATTCCTGCTGTGTGTACTGACCCGGATTGGCTGACGTTCCTGCTCTGTGTACTGACCCGGCCTGGCTGACGTTCCTGCTCTGTGTACTGACCCGGCCTGGCTGACGTTCCTGCTGTGTGTACTGACCCGGATTGGCTGACGTTCCTGCTCTGTGTACCGACCCGGCCTGGCTGACGTTCCTGCTCTGTGTACCGACCTGACCTGGCTGATGTTCCTGCTCTGTGTACTGACCCGGATTGGCTGACGTTTCTGCTCTGTGTACCGACCCGGTTTGGAGGACGTTCCTGCTCGTGTATCAACCCGGATTGGCTGAGACTCCTGCCCTGTGTATCACTCAGGCCAGGTTCACTACCCTGTCCGGTTATCCGGTTGGGGAATCTTTCCGGTTCTCTGTCCAGGTCTTGTTTAAGACCCATTTGGTTTCCTCAAATGCTGCTCTAGCCATTCAGCTACTGTGACCCAATTACGCTATTGTGCCTTGTATCTCCATACCCCAGGGTAGGAGCTATTCCTGGTTGCACACTGTACGCTTGGCTTGTTACTGCTCTCCTACTTAGGTTGGTCTCCTGGGCGCCTCAGTTTGTTTCCACTACCTGGCAGTTGCCATCATGCCTGAGTGTTCGTTTACCCCTGGTATGGTGCCTTTATCCTTGGGTCGCAGTTACAGCTGTTTCGGTTTGGCGTTAAACTGCACCTCCGGTTGCAATGACCCTGTGTTGTCCAGTAGTCCGTTACTCTTTCAGGGCCTCGCTCACCCATTGTGGCCAAGTCTCTATTGTATCACTCTCTGCGTAGAGAGTGTTTCTTGGGCCTTCCGATATTAGGGCCTATCAGCCTCCCGACCTAATAGCACCTTCCTATCGTTGTCTCGCTGATTCACACGAACTGTAACCTGACCTGTGTCAGTAATATATATTTTGCTCTCAGATATATGTACTGGACCCATGTGGGTTAATGTTTACTCTGTAACCTGTCCTGTGTCAGTATTACGTGTTATCTATATGCTGGACCCGCGAGGGTTACTTTATTCTGTCTGGTTTCAATAAAACTGTGTTTTAATAAACATCCTGCCTTTGAGTGTACTGAAAACCGTTACAGAGACCCCGGCTCGGGTGCAGATTGAAGGGTTCTGAGGAGGAGATGAAGGAGCACGGCACCACAAGAACATGGGTCCTGTGAGGCGGATGGAGGTGGATGGAGGTATTTTGGAGAGGAGGAGGAGCGCTGAGGTGATATGTGCGGCATCTGCGATGCAGAGCTCCAGTTGGAACAAAACTGTGAAGCGGAATGCGGTGCTGAATGGCTTAGAAGATAATTGCAGCTAATGGACATTGGAACGGTAGAAAAAGTGCTACACCAGATAAGTGCTTATTGTCGTTACTGACTGTGATTTTTGAGTAAATCTGTCGTTGCCTGAGTGAGCAAGTTTTGAGTTCTACAGAAGAACTTTTGGCTGACTGTAAATGAGATGTTATTTAATGCTCAGACAAGATGGCTGACTCTAAATGAGAAGTTATTTAATGCTCAGACAAGATTTAAAGTATGGGTCTGGAGGCAGCTATAGAATTGAGTGAAAGTGAAAATTGTTATATTTGACCCTTTGGGGATATATTTATGATAACATAGTACCAGTCTAGAGGAAGGAATAGAGCTGGTTTTGTATCCTAGATCTGCTTTTTGGATGGCCTGGAGTACCTGGGAAGAAGACTTATGGTCTATGACTAGTAGTAGAGGGTTATAGCTGCCTACCCTATATAGCTCGAATAATTAGATGATCGGTCAGTAGAGAAGGGCATTGTGATAGAAATATTGTTGAATGTATACCATGTCTTCTAAAAACATCACAGGAGTCCAGTCTCTTTGGGAAAAAGAATAAAAAAAAAGATGAAGGATATGAAAGATAATAAGTCAGAAAAAAATGTCTGATTTTTTTTTTTCCTCACACAATCTCCCAGCTAGAATGGGGGGTTGGACATTTCAAATACTGCTGAGGTAGAAGAGGGGAATTTGGCTAGGGTTCATCTGGGCATGATGGCATAAATGCTGGAGAAGGGGCTGCAGGCCCAATTTGTTAAAATCAAACTGGAAATACAAGCAAGTGTGAATGAACTAAGATTAGATGTTGCCCAAATTTCCCAAATGGTTAAGAGGATAGAAAACAAAATAGATGTGTTAGAATTCCAAAGCTCCACAATGACTGATAATTATAGTGCCTTGGTGAAGAGATGTGATGCTTTGGAGGAGAAATTGGTTGACATAGAGGACAGAACAAGGAGCTATAATTTGAGATTTAGAGGTATTCCAGAAGGGATCTTAATAACCAACCTTAGAGATTATTTAATAGAGCTCTCTTCTGGCATGGGATTTAAAGATAGTAGCCGTGAAGAAATCATGGACCAGTTTCACAGAGTTAATAAAACAAAAGGTGCACCACAAGAGGCACCAAGAGGCGTAGTGGTCTGTTTCCACTCTTATTGCTTTAAAGACTATGGAATGTGTATAAGGAGAAAAGAAGCATAGAGGATAGGTTTGCTTTGATTAAGATCGTGCCAGACCTATCATGGTACAATAGGAAGAGAAGAAAGTCTTTCTTTTCAGTTGTTAATGAGCCTCGGAAAAAGAATCTTAAATATAGATGGGGGTTTCCCACAAAATTTATGGTGTTGTATAATAATGAATGGAGTTCATTTCAGGAAACTGCTACTAAATGGTTAAAGGGGCTATAATGGCCCTCTAAGTTCTTACCCAGGAGTAATGTGAGATCCTGAAGTGTTGTAGGGTTTTTTTTATTTTTTTTCCCCTCCTCTCTCACTCTCATTGTGGATTCAGATAAGATAGGGTGTGTGGATAAATACCAGCAGAGGTTATTAAGACCCTAGAGATTTGTAATAAGGGAATTTTAAATTAGATTTTGGGTCAAATGGGGGTAGATAGAATCGTGAAGGATAGTAAGGTGAATGATTATTGAGAAGCACGTCACATGGTGATTAGGATTGTTTAGAGTATTAGATTGAAGGTCGCAGGAGTGGTTTGTATTTTGGATCTTGTGAAACTGCTGGCTGGTGGGCGGGTGCTGCGGGCTCGGGAGAGAGAGGAATTGGGGTCGGGGGGTATAGTAAAAGTTAAGTTAGGTTAGATTTTAGGAGTTTGGGTTATTGAAGTTTGCAATAACAATAAAAACCTCAGGTTGACTCTGTACGCCCTACTGATCTGCATATGTTCTTTTCATTGTTACAAATATCTACATACTTTTGTTGTACTTGAACGATTTTACATGTATCCCTTTTTTTTTTTGTATTTAAAATGTGTATGGAGCAATCTGATAATAAAATATATTTAAAAAAGAAAAAAAAAGATTAAGAGGATAGAGCTAAGGAGTATACATGTATAGATATAGATGTAGTGGTAGTATTTGATTTATTAACTAGTGTAAAAGCCCGTGTACATGGGCCACTTTGCAATGCGTTGTGTACCCCTCTGGTGCTCAAAAGGTTAAGAGGCTGCTACCTCACTGCTCCATGCACCTCTGGCACGCAGTGCATTGCGTACCCCTCTGGCGCTCAAAGGGTTAAAAGGTCGCTACCTCACTGCTCCACAGGATGCAGTCTTGCATCACCTCACTCACACAATGCAATCATGCGCAGTAGAGACTGCCCAAAAGCAGGCAGTCTCTACTGCGCATGACTGCATCGTGACAAATCTCCTAGCGAATTATTATATAGGATGGTAAGATTTTTGGAAATTTATAGCAAAGGAAAGGAAGATTAGTTTAGGAGCACATGGGATGTGTGGTAGAGTTATAGATTGTGGATAGGTTAGTAATAGAGAAGTTGACACATGGGATGGAGAGAAAGAGGAATAGAGTACGCTTTTTTTTTTTCTCCCAAAAAGATATATGTTCTGCTCATTTGATTTCCTCTAGTTGTGCCACCTAACTAGCTACATTTGTTAGCTTAAATCTTTTGTGTACCCAGTGGGAGGGGTACATTAGTGTACTGGCTGAGAGTTAGCCAGTAATGGGCATAGGCGTAGGGGATTGGAAGCATACCCAGAGTGCGAGAAAGTATGGGTATGTATGGTGGCTGTGTGAGGTAGTGAAGAAGGGTTCTCCACAACAAAATTTTGATTTATTTAACCCCTTAACGACATGTGACATACTATGACCGTCACGGTCCTTGAAATACTCAAGGACCGATGACGGTCATAGTACGTCACATACTCTACTGGGAGCGCTGTAAGTAAAAATGTGGCCTGAAATTGACCGCTCCAAGATCGGAGCGATCTCTATCAGGCCCCATAGTAACGCGCCGATACACGCGACAGGTCACGTGTACCGGCGCGTCCACGTGGTCCTATGCAGTCCTTATGGGACAGAAACGTCCCAGGACCTCCGGTCGTTAAGGGGTTAAAGTATGCATTCGATGGTAAGATATATGTCCTTGAATGTCCAGAGTTCTTTATTTTTTATTTTTCCCCCTCAACGATTTCAGTTTGTTTTGCAATTGAATTGTTCACGTTATAGGTCACCTTAAAGGTTGAAAAAGTTCTGACATTTATCTTTGTCTCATTCTTTAACATCACAAGAACCTGGCATTTTAACAGGGGTGTGTAGACTTTTTATATCCACTGTAGATGTCCTGCTGAAATATTAAAGGCAAACATTATCCCAATATTGAAACAGGGAAAAGATCCAACCCTTTTAACCAGTTATATGCCAATCTCGCTTTTGAATGTGGATGTAAAAATCCACGCTTCTGTTATTGCTAGGAGACTGAAAGGTATAATTAATAAGCTTATTCATTGTGATCAAATTGGATTTGTGCAAGACCGGATGTCATATAGCAATATCAGAAGAATGGTAGATGTGATTTGATTTGGTGAACAAAAAAGAAACTCCATTGCCGATATTGGCGTTAGACGCTAAGAAAGCATTCGATCAGGTGAGCTGGGAATTTATGTTTGCTCTGTTGATAAAGATGGGGATTGAGGGCCCTACGTTGAATGCAATAAAAATCACTTTATAGCGAGGTGTTTGCTAGAATATTTGTATGGAATATCAAGGCTGACTGGTTTAAACTGGAAAATGGCACGAGACAGGGGTGTCCTCTATCCCCATTGTTGTATATATTAACAATAGAGATATTGGCCATTAGTATTAGAAACACGGTTGAGATTAAGGGTTGCACTGTAGGTAAGGAGGAGTATAAGACATGTACATACGCAGATGACCTAATGTTAACTATAATAGATCCGCAGAATTCATTGCCAGCATTTTTTAAAGTGATTGCTGAATATTCAGTAGTGTCTAATTATAGACTGAGTATAGATAAGTCTGTAATTTTGCCATTGAATGTGGAGATGAAGATATGTAACATACTTGGATATAAATATGGGTTTGTGTGGAATTTCCAAGAGGTTAAATATCTGGGTTTATATTTAACAGCTAAAGTTCAAGATCTGATGCAGAGGAACATAATAGTCCTACTTAAAGAAACAAATGTTCTTTTAAATAAGTGGAAGAAAGCAGAAATTTCATGGATAGGCTGAATTAATGTAATAAAAGCACATATCTTGCCAAAATTGAACTATATGTTTAGCCATCTACATCTGGCTGTTTCCAATTCCTGGTTAGGGATGATACAGGATAGCTTTAATAGATTTATTTGGAAGAATAAGAAGCCCAGGATTAGCAGCAGAGTGTTGGCGAATAATAGTAGACGGAGGGGATTAGGTTTACCTATTATATCCCAATTTTATAGGGCTAATATAATTAGACATATGTATATGATGCAAGTAGAAGAATATCAAAATAAACCTTGGTATATAATTGAGTGCATTGGGACACAGATGCACTCTTTAGCTCACTTGGTCTGGTGTTCCAATAATGAGTATGGAAAGGGAAAGATAGAGGGGGGAGTTTTATTTTACAGAATTCAGTTAAGGAATGGGTTAAAATTAAACGTATTTTGCGGATAGATAATAAGATTTTCCCCTTCATTCAGATTTCGAATTTAGAGTGACAGATGGAAGATTTTGGTGTGAATTTTGGATCGCAGCAGGTATCAGGAGATAAAGGATTTGCTGATGGGAGATAATTTATGACCTTTTGACCAATTAACATGCTTGTATAAGATACCCAGTAGAGATATCTTTAAGTAAATAAGGATTAAGGGATTCCTGAACAAGAACTTATATAAGGTAGGTAAATATCTCTCTGAGAAACCTGAGCAGGTATTTAGGGGGAATATTGTACCAAAAGTGTTATCTAAATGTAAACATATAATGGATACTGAAGTGGTTAAGGAAGACATAGGGGCATTGGATAAATGGTCCAGGGACGTAGATGTAAGGATAGAAAGATCTGAATGGACTAGATCATCTAAAGATATCTGTGAACTTATCCACTGTTCCAATATTGTGAAGAATCAGTTTAAATGTATGTATAGATGGTATCTGGTTCCCACAAGGATTGTTGTGATTGTCTTCAAACCTGTGTTGGAGATGTGAGAGGGAAATTGGTTCTCTTTTACATGTCTGGTGGTCGTATAGAGGAGTCCAAGAAGTCTGGAGGAAAACTATTGAAATTTTGGAGGTAGATACGGGGGTGAAGCTTGATAGAACACCTGCTATTGCATTGTTGCATTTGAAGTGGCCAATAATGTCTAGGGCTAACAGATTATTGGTGACCCATTTTATGGTGGCCACCAAACTTCTGTTAGGCAGACAGTGGAAAAGTAAGGTAGTTTTTACATGGCCTTGTTATAGCAGCGGCGGCTGCCGAGCCGACAGCAACCTTACCAGCGGTTCAGCCGCAGTCCATGGCGGGCAGGTCCAGCCTCAGGATGGCCATGGGTAGAGGCGGCTGCCAAGCGTTCAGCTGTGCCCGGCAGCCGACTGCAGCTTCTTCCGACGGTTCCATGCTGGTCTTTGGCGCATGTCCTATTTAAATAGACCGGCATCGTTTGGGGTTCCTCCTCTTCCTGGGAGGTTGGGCTTATAAACTTCCTGGACACCACTCTCAAGTGCCCTTTCATGGTGTCCAGTGTTGTTGGTTGGTGTAGAGGTGTTATAGTCTATCTGTTCTGGTTCTGACCAATTGGAGTTGTGTATGACTTCCTGCTCTGTGTATGACCCCGGCTTGTCTGAGAACCATTCTGGTGCAGAAACTGCAGCTCTGGTGGACTATCCTCTCTGTGTATGACCCTTGGCCTGGCTGACTACCCGTACTGGTGCTGACTTGTTGCCCTGTCCAACTACCGCTCAGGGTGTCCCTGGATGATCTGATACCCATCTGGATCAGACCTGCAGCTCTGGCTGCGTTTCATTCTTTCCTTTTTCCAGCCTGTCTGACTACACACCTCGGTGTACCCAGGTTGTCCACTGCGCACCCAGCATACAAAAGCTCCAGTGGATAACTTGTCGGGTATCTCGGTGGATCTGGCAGACTTACCTTGCTCCTGTTCTATACTGCTGCGTTCAGGTGCGGACCTGTAGAGCAGTTCCTGTCTTTAGTATATAGTCTGTACAGGTGCGGACCTGTAGCGCAGCATCCTACTTTGTTACCTTGTCTGTACAGGTGTGGACCTGCAGTAGAGGCTCAGGTGCAGACCTGAGTTGTCTCTCTCCAAGTTGCCGCTGGTGTTCGGTTCATTTCCACTACAGAAGAACATCCCGTCCGGACATCCTTGTATTGTATGGTGTTCTTGCTGTAACATTGTTCTATACGTGTGATATCTTAATAAAGATTGTGTTACCTACTGTACTGGTCCAAGTCTCGTTTCTGAGTCCGTGACAGGCCTCAGTTAAAGAATCAGGTTAGGTTGCAATTAGATATGGAATCGAGTTTATGGTGGATTAGTCGGACCAGTGGTAGAGATTGGCTTAAACATGATATTTTTAAGGAAGTTTAGGGTTATGAGGATAAGAATTAATAAAGTAGAGAATTTTAAACAGCATATATTGGTTGTGGCGGCAAGAATGAATGAATATTTTTGTGATAATGGGTATGTCTATTGCTAAACAGGCTTTTTTATAAGTGTTATTTCGGGGGTTAACTTTGATGGTAAAATGCATTGAGTGTTGTATTATTTGTATTAATTTAAAAAAATGTAATAAAGAGAATTGATATGAAAAAATTTGAATAATGGAATACGTACACAACATCAAATGTGCCCCTCAGATAATTTCAAGTAAAGGAATTAAAGCACTGACATTGATCAGTAAACATTTTTACAAGAACCACTCACATAACCACAAAAGACTCCAAGTATGGAAATTAGAAAAAGTAAGTTTGGGAATATAACTGGGGTATTGTTAAGAAAGGAAAATGTTCTACCTTAAAGTGATAGTAATGTTTCATAATAAAAGCAACTCTAATTAATCTTCATAGTATTTGGGCCATGGAGAGTGTTATTTCATTTCTGTCAGAGTTGTAGTTTAGGAGTAATTTAATGACAAAGTATCCCCCTTCCGCCCCTTTTACTAATGTATGTAACACTGCTCAGCCAGATCAGAAGGGAGGTGCCCAGGTAAACTGCAGAGAGGGACAATCTTCAATTAAGATAAGGGACAAAGCTGAAAAACTTGTCAAGGGGGGAAGGGCTTTCATTGTTTTCATAGAAAGAAAATTGTCCCCTTCTGTTATCTGTCTGGTCATACAACCAGATTCACATCTGAGAAGAGATGGCTTACACTAGGTAAAAGGGGTGGGGAGGGGAAACTTTTCTTGTGAATATCTCATAAACCATAAAGGTTTGAGAGATAAGACTTATATCATTCTTCATGTTTTTTTTAATGCCTACAAAATAAAATAAAGATAAAATGAAGTATTACTATACCTTTAAGTCGATGGATCCCTTAGGTCTGAATGAAGAATTAAGATGAGTTCTACATAATTGACAATGTAACACTATAAACTGTCCCTTAAGCCTAGTGTGGTAATTTGGATCAATAGAAAACAATAAGTTTCCTATTTTGGCTGTGAATTCATCATAAATGATTGACAGGCGGCTCATGAAGCTTAACCAATAAGCACATTTGAAGGTGGGGCTTTAGGCATTTAAACCTACCAATCCCAACCATCAGGTTTCTTTACTCTTGACAAAACTAACAGGCGAAACCAGTTGTGGAAGCTAATTTGATCTCTGTTTGTGTCTGTCTTATCAAATTATATATTCTCAGAACTGACTGAGAATTAGTGTAGTTGTAATGAGGAACTTAAAGTAACTTCAAGTTGAAATGACCAAAAAATAATGTGATTTCAATTATTTAAGATTATAATGAATTTGAATTAAAGAATCACAAACTACTGTCCCAGCCAATATATATGATGAAAGTGATGAGGGCTTACATAAGTAGTTATGAAGGATCTTAAATCTGATAGCTTCATCATAAACACTCCTATTTTAAGAGCCGTTTTGATACAGTATGTAGGACTGACCCAGACAAGAGTGAATACATTTTATATAACTTTACAATTGGTCCAAGATAATTACTTCAACGGCTCTAGCATCAGCAATATAGTGAGGATCGTATAATCCTTTTATTAATAAAGGGTAACCTAACTTTGGAGAGCAATTAATTACACTAATACACATGTGAACAATCACTAATAGTGATGAGCGAGCACCCCAATGCTCGGGTGTTCGGGTGCTCTGACCGAGCACCCCCTGAGGCTCGAGTGCTCGGCCGAGCACCCGAGCCCCATTGAAGTCAATGGGAGGACTCGAGCATTACACCAGGCACCCCCTGCTCTGATGAGGGGAGGGTGCCTGGTCCATAGGAAAAGGGCAGAAAAGGATGGAAACACCACAGAAATGGTTCAGGGACAGCATAGGGAGGATGTCTGGATGCATCTTGGACTCCAACATCGCTGCTGGGAACGATCTTTCGCCCGTAGTACGCCATTTTTACAGACTGACCGTAAAACACACAAAAAGGAAAATAAAAACGACTTTAGGCGAAAAATTGTTACCAAACAGTATTTGCTGTATATTTACTTGTATATCATCTGCAAATTCTCCCAAAAATTTCCTCGATTTTTCTGAACTGAGGCCATGATTAAGAGGGAAACGTGCGCAGAGGCAAATTCTCCCAAAAATTTCCTTGATTTTCAGAACTGAGGCCATGATTAAGAGGGAAACGTGCGCAGAGGCAAATTCTCCCAAAAATTTCCTTGATTTTCAGAACTGAGGCCATGATTAAGAGGGAAACGTGCACAGAGGCAAATTCTCCCAAAAATTTCCTTGATTTTCAGAACTGAGGCCATGATTAAGAGGGAAACGTGCGCAGAGGCAAATTCTCCCAAAAATTTCCTTGATTTTCAGAACTGAGGCCATGATTAAGAGGGAAACGTGCGCAGAGGCAAATTCTCCCAAAAATTTCCTTGATTTTATTGAACTGAGGCCATGATTAAGAGGGAAACGTGCGCTGAGCTGACCATCTAAAACATTATGGGTAAGGGTCTGCTGCAGAGCTGACCATCCTAAACATTATATGCGAAGGCCCGCTAGTGAGCTGACGCTATAAAACATTATATGAGAGGGCCCGCTAGAGAGCTGACCCAATAAAACATTATATGAGAAGGCCCGCTGGTGAGCTGACCTATATAAAAATTGTCAAACAGGGCCCTCTGGTGAGCTGGCCCTATATAAAAATTATATCACAGGGCCCGCTGGTGAGCTGGCCCTATATAAAAATTATAGCACAGGGCCCGCTGGTGAGCTGGCCCTATATAAAAATTATATCCCAGGGCATATGGAAGAGGAGGAGGAGGATGAGAAGATTAAGAGTCAACCATATACCCGTTTTTTGGGTGGAAGGGGTGAATGGGAATACAGAGTATTCACATCATTGTAAATAACATATATAAAGTGAGTTTATGTTCCCCCGGGGCTTTCCTCCAGTGGAGTGGAGAAGTCAGGGTAAATCCAGGCCTTGTTCATTTTTATAAGTGTCAACCTATCAGCATTGTCGGTGGAAAGGCGGATACGCTTATCTGTTATGATGCCACCAGCAGCACTAAATACCCGCTCAGACAGAACGCTGGCGGCAGGGCAGGCCAGCACCTCCAAGGCGTAGAGTGCCAGTATATACCACGTGTCCAGCTTGGACACCCAGTAGTTGTAAGGCACAGAGGGATCATTGAGGACGCTGACACGGTCTGCTACGTACTCCTTCACCATCTTCCAAAACTTTTCCCTCCTTGTGACACTAGGCTGCGCATCAGGGTGAGGGTGCTGGTGGGGTGTCATGAAGGTGTCCCACGCCTGGGAGAGTGTTGCCCTGCCTTTCTCGGAACTGCTGTGTGCTCCCCTTTTCTCCCCTTCTCTGTTGGCCAAGGTAGCACGTACTCTGCCGCCAGCGTTGTCAGATGGAAAATTTTGGAGCAATTTTTCAACAAGAACCTTCTGGTATTGCACCATTTTGCTTGTCCTCTCCACCGGAGGAATGAGAGATGAGAAATTCTCTTTGTAGCGGGGGTCCAGAAGGGTGAACACCCAGTAATCCGTGTTGTTTAAAATGCGTATAACGCGTGGGTCACGGGAAAGGCAGCCTAACATAAAGTCAGCCATGTGTGCCAGAGTACCAACAGTCAAGATTTCGCTGTCCTCACCAGGAGGATGACTCTCAATATCCTCATCCTCTTCCTCCTCTTCTGCCCACCCACGCTGAAGAGATGGAACTAAAGTTCCATGGCTACCCTCTGTAGCGGAGGCAACCGTGTCTTCCTCCTCCTCCTCCTCCGCCTCCTCCAATTGTCGCTGAGAAGACGAAGTGAGGGTGCTCTGGCTATCACCTTGTGTAAGCTCTTCCTCCCCCATTTCCACCTCTTCCACATGCAAAGCGTCGGTTTTAATTGTGAGCAGCGAGCGTTTCATTAGACACAGAAGTGGGATGGTTACACTGATAATAGCGTTATCGCCGCTCACCATCTGTGTTGATTCCTCAAAATTGCGTAAAACCTCGCAGAGGTCTGACATCCATTCCCACTCCTCACTTCTGATTACAGGAAGTTGAACGGAGAGGCGACGACCGTGTAACAGCTGGTACTCCACTACTGCCCTCTGCTGCTCACAAAGCCGGGCCAACATGTGGAAGGTGGAGTTCCAGCGCGTGCTCACGTCACACAGCAGCCGGTGAGCTGGCAATTGTAAGCGCTGCTGCAGCTTCAACAGGCCGGCCGAAGCTGTAGATGACTTACGGAAATGTGCACACACGCGGCGCACCTTGGTCAAGAGATCATGCACATTGGGGTAGGTTTTTAGAAATCTCTGCACCACTAAATTAAATACATGCGCTAGGCATGGTACGTGTGTGAGCTTGCCGAGCTCCAAAGCCGCCACCAAGTTACGCCCATTATCACACACAACCATGCCTGGTTGCAGGTTGAGTGGCTAGAGCCACTGCTCGGTCTGGTGACTAATCCCCTGCAACAGCTCTGAGGCCGTGTGCTGTTTGTCCCCAAGGCAGATCAGCTTCAGCACGGCCTGTTGACGCTTCCCCACTGCAGTGCTACACTGCTTCCAGCTACTGGCTGATGGGGGAGTGGTGCTGCGTGTAGAGAATTCGGAGGTGGAAACGGAGGAGGAGGAGCCAATAACGTAGGTGCTGGCGGAAACCCTGATGGAGGTAGGGCCCGCAATCCTCGGCGTGGGTAGCACCCGTGCCATCCCAGGGTCCGAGTCGCTCCCAGCCTCCACGACATTCACCCAGTGTGCCGTCAGGGAAATGTAGCGTCCCTGGCCACAAGCACTTGTCCATGTGTCAGTCGTTAAGTGGACCTTCCCAGTAACTGCGTTGGTCAGGGCACGGGTGATGTTACGGGACACATGGTGGTGTAATGCGGGGATGGCACACCGGGAAAAGTAGTGGCGGCTGGGGACCGCGTACCGAGGGACAGCTGCTGCCATCAGGCTGCGGAAGGACTCAGTGTCCACAAGCCTAAATGGCAGCATTTCGATGGCCAGTAATTTTGAAAGGTGTGAGGTTAGTGCTATGGCCTGTGGGTGGGTGGCTGGGTACTTTCTCTTGCGCTCAAATGCCTGGGGTAACGACATTTGGACGCTGTGCTGGGACAGGGAAGTGGATGTGGTCGCTGATGGTGCTTCAGATGGTACAGGTGCAGGGCGGGAGGTATGCGGGCCTGCGCCTTCGACAGGCGATTGGCCGGCACCGAAAACAGGGGAAGAGGAGGCAGTGGTGTGGCCTGCAGACACAGATGGGCGATCCAGGCGTTCCTCCCACTTACTACGGTGCTTGGATGCCATGTGTCGGATCATGCTGGTGGTGGTGAGGTTTCTAGTGTTCATGCCTCGGCTCATTCTGGTGTGGCACAGGTTGCAAACTACAATTCTTTTGTCGTCCGCACTTTCCTTAAAAAAACGCCATACCGCGGAACACCTACCCTTTGGCAAGGTAGATTTACGCAAGGGGGTGCTCCGTGGAACATTTGCGGGCCGGTTTGGTGCGGTCCGCCTTCTTTCTGTAGCCACACCACTGCCTCTTCCAGCCTGTGCGGTGCTGCAGATGGCTCACCCTCAGGACTGCTGTCATCGCTCGGCTCTACACCTTCCCAGGTGGGGTCAGTCACCTCATCGTCCACCAAGTCCTCCTCCACTTCCTCACTCTGATCATCCTCCTCAAGTCTTGATCCCACCACATACTCAGTCATTGACAACTGTATAACATTCTCCTCAACAAGGTCTTGAGACGGAAATAGTGGTTGATTTAATGGCAACTGTGTCTCATCATCATCATCATCATCCACTACTTCCTTTGACCTTAAATGCCGTTCACATCTGTCATCTTCTTGTGATTGGGTAGCCTCTAGAGGTTGTGAATCAGGGCACAAGATGTCATGTTCCTCTGCAAGCGTGCTTGGAGAGAGGGTCAAATGAAGGATTGGTGATGAGACGAGCTCCTCACTATATCCCAGTGTGGGATCACTTCTTTGACCAGACCGTGTATGGTGGGAGGAAGGATGATCAGAGTGAGGATTATGTTGACCAGACTCTTGGCTACTGAGAGTGGACTTGGTGGAAGACAGGGTGGTGCTTAACCGACTGGAAGCAGTATCAGCTGTCATCCAACCGGCCACCTGTTCGCAGTGGTCGGACCTCGAGAGTGATGTCCTGCGACGCCCTGTAAAATTAGACATGAAGCTAGGTATGGTGGATGTCTTTCTTTCTTGTGCTCTGGCACCAGGCACAGTTTCTCCGCGTCCTGACCCGCGCCCTGAACTATCAGGATCACGTCCACTTCCCCGTCCCTTTTTAACCGCCTTCTTCATCTTACACGGAATATGTGACTTTAATATTTGAGTTTGAAAACTTAACAGTATTTCTTACTATTCTGCAACTGTGCAGAGTACACAGAATAGGCTGCTAAACGGCGGTGACACACACTGAATGGAATATGTGACTTTAATATTTGAGTTTGAAAACTTAACAGTATTTCTTACTATTCTGCAACTCTGCAGAGTACACAGAATAGGCTGCTAAACGGCGGTGACACACACTGAATGGAATATGTGACTTTAATATTTGAGTTTGAAAACTTAACAGTATTTCTTACTATTCTGCAACTGTGCAGAGTACACAGAATAGGCTGCTAAACGGCGGTGACACACACTGAATGGAATATGTGACTTTAATATTTGAGTTTGAAAACTTAACAGTATTTCTTACTATTCTGCAACTCTGCAGAGTACACAGAATAGGCTGCTAAACGGCGGTGACACACACTGAATGGAATATGTGACTTTAATATTTGAGTTTGAAAACTTAACAGTATTTCTTACTATTCTGCAACTCTGCAGAGTACACAGAATAGGCTGCTAAACGGCGGTGACACACACTGAATGGAATATGTGACTTTAATATTTGAGTTTGAAAACTTAACAGTATTTCTTACTATTCTGCAACTCTGCAGAGTACACAGAATAGGCTGCTAAACGGCGGTGACACACACTGAATGGAATATGTGACTTTAATATTTGAGTTTGAAAACTTAACAGTATTTCTTACTATTCTGCAACTCTGCAGAGTACACAGAATAGGCTGCTAAACGGCGGTGACACACACTGAATGGAATATGTGACTTTAATATTTGAGTTTGAAAACTTAACAGTATTTCTTACTATTCTGCAACTCTGCAGAGTACACAGAATAGGCTGCTAAACGGCGGTGACACACACTGAATGGAATATGTGACTTTAATATTTGAGTTTGAAAACTTAACAGTATTTCTTACTATTCTGCAACTGTGCAGAGTACACAGAATAGGCTGCTAAACGGCGGTGACACACACTGAATGGAATATGTGACTTTAATATTTGAGTTTGAAAACTTAACAGTATTTCTTACTATTCTGCAACTGTGCAGAGTACACAGAATAGGCTGCTAAACGGCGGTGACACACACTGAATGGAATATGTGACTTTAATATTTGAGTTTGAAAACTTAACAGTATTTCTTACTATTCTGCAACTCTGCAGAGTACACAGAATAGGCTGCTAAACGGCGGTGACACACACTGAATGGAATATGTGACTTTAATATTTGAGTTTGAAAACTTAACAGTATTTCTTACTATTCTGCAACTCTGCAGAGTACACAGAATAGGCTGCTAAACGGCGGTGACACACACTGAATGGAATATGTGACTTTAATATTTGAGTTTGAAAACTTAACAGTATTTCTTACTATTCTGCAACTGTGCAGAGTACACAGAATAGGCTGCTAAACGGCGGTGACACACACTGAATGGAATATGTGACTTTAATATTTGAGTTTGAAAACTTAACAGTATTTCTTACTATTCTGCAACTGTGCAGAGTACACAGAATAGGCTGCTAAACGGCGGTGACACACACTGAATGGAATATGTGACTTTCATATTTGAGTTTGAAAACTTAACAGTATTTCTTACTATTCTGCAACTGTGCAGAGTACACAGAATAGGCTGCTAAACGGCGGTGACACACACTGAATGGAATATGTGACTTTCATATTTGAGTTTGAAAACTTAACAGTATTTCTTACTATTCTGCAACTCTGCAGAGTACACAGAATAGGCTGCTAAACGGCGGTGACACACACTGAATGGAATATGTGACTTTAATATTTGAGTTTGAAAACTTAACAGTATTTCTTACTATTCTGCAACTCTGCAGAGTACACAGAATAGGCTGCTAAACGGCGGTGACACACACTGAATGGAATATGTGACTTTAATATTTGAGTTTGAAAACTTAACAGTATTTCTTACTATTCTGCAACTCTGCACACTACACAGAATGTGCTGCTAAACTGCGGCGAAGCACACTGAATGGAATATGTGACTTTGATATTTTAGTTTGAAGACTTAACAGTATTTCTTCCTATTCTGCAACTCTGCACAGTACACAGAATGTGCTGCTAAACTGCGGCGACGCACACTGAATGGAATATGTGACTTTGATATTTTAGTTTGAAGACTTAACAGAATGTGCTCTAATCTGCAACTTTGCACACTAAACAGAATGTGCTCTAATCTGCAACTTTGCACACTAAACAGAATGTGCTCTAATCTGCAACTGTGCACACTAAACAGAATGTGCTCTAATCTGCAACTTTTCACACTAAACAGAATATTTTTTTTTTTTTTTTTTTGTTTTTTTCCCCCCACACAAAATAACCTGCTGCCCCCACACACAGTAGTCCTAAAAAGGACTTTTGGTTCTTTTTTTTCACAATTTTGGTTTTTTTCCTCCCTACACTGCCTTTCCCTTCCTATCCTCAGCTCTCCCTGGCTAAGACTGAGCCGAACTCGATGGTCAGGTGCTATACAGCACCCGACCACGGGTTCTGGCCAGCCAATCAGTGTAATGCCAGCAGCCAACATGGCTGCTGGCATTACACCGATGTGAGAGCCTCCCTGCACGTTTATTGGCTGCGCAGCAGCCGGAAAACGTGCGGGGAGGAGACCCGAACATGGCGGGCGAGCACATGCGGTACTCGTACGAGTACCGCCATGTGCCGAGCAGAGCGATGCTCGAGCCGATCCGAGCATCGGCCGAGCATGCTCGCTCAACACTAATCACTAAGTCTCTCATATTGGCTAATGCAGACCATTGATTTAATTTAGCCAAGCTTTAGATTTTATGATTACTGGTTATCACGTACACAGTCTATACGATCATTCATTGTTGGTTAGGGAGAAATGGGATGCTATTAGATTACTTTATCTTGTGCCCAGATAGTTAATTTCCTGGAATTATTATATTTACATAGCTCTCTCTCTCTCTAATCTATCTATCTAATCTATATCAAGCCCCAACAAGTGGATTCTGTATAACTAATGGATGTTTAGAATCTTAAACCATTATTGAAGGCAATTCAATAGCAGCAATTCATAAAATCTAGTAACACCAGTAATATAATTCATACTATAATGATATAGATGATCAAGAGTAGTGACTTTATGATTCATGAGACATTCCGATAAGAAACTATTGTGTCATAAATTGAACATCTAATTGTACATCACAACTGATATAATTGTTTCAACCCTGCTATGATTTTAAGGGGAGTGCCCACTGATTTGAACTTTTCATATATGTATTTCTCTGTCGCCCAATACAGGTTACTGGTAACTCTGGGTAGGCAATCTGCCCCTTTAAGTAGGCAGGAACAATGCTACAATTGTATGCAAGGGGTAGAGCCTACCTTCCCTCCTTGGCTGCAGCTAGCCAACCAGCTCCAGAAAGAAAGATTTGTTCCTTGGTGAAGATAACACAGGCAAGAGAACAGTTCTGCTGTAGGTTTAGAAGTTTTTTATTTTTCTGTTAGAAATGGAATACCATCATTAGGCAGATTACCATAACTGACAATGCCCTTAGATGTGGCTAGCTCAGTGACCAGGTGCTTTTTGTGGACCTTAAGCCCTGGGGGGGAAAATCTTGGCTACAAGTTCTTTCCTCAGGAGTCGCCCACCGAGGCTCCTTCTTTAAACATGGTAATCTGAAGACAGAAGATCTGCAGTAAAGGTGAGCAACCCTTTGAGTGCTGCAGGTCCACATGTCCCACAGTGCTCCTCCACACAGCGGTTTTTCATTTAGAGTTCCTATTGCATTCTCCAGCACTCACTGGGTCTATCTGTATGTCTGTTGGGTGTTTGGAGCAGATTTATGTGGTATTTAACCCTTTAGCTGTTGGTTTGGCATTCATTTGGGGGGTTTTCCGACACTTTTCCTACTAGTTCAGTGTTTTTTGGGTATCCTAACATGTTTTAGTGATGTTTCATGTATTTTAATATTATACCTTCAATTTTGTAAAAATTGAGTTTGCACGCTTTACCGCATAGGCGCCATTGCTCCATTCACTCCTATGGGACTGTACAGATTGGGACAGATCTCTGCAACCGTTTTACCTAGCGACTTCAGAGATGGCTCATTTTACTTTTCTGCCCTCTCTCTATCATCCGGTTCATGTTTCTAGTGTGTTGGGGGCTCAGGGGGCTTCGGGCACTAATGGGGTACTTTTCTGGGAAAACTGCATTTCCCATGACCGCTTGCTTCACATGCTCATTTCTGATTTGCTCCCGCCGCGGCAGCCATTTTGTGATCTTTCCAGAGCGAGTATCCTACACAGGGCTTGGACTCTTCTTCTCTCCTTTGCTGATTAACCCTTCACCTGCCAGATAAGTCTATTTTAGCGATTTCTGGGGTGAAACTTTAATCATACACGCTATAATTGGGTGATTTCTTATACAATAAGGTTATTGACACTGTGAGAATGTCTATACCATTGGAGCTTGGGGCCAGACCTAAGACTAAGGATGGTGGGATCTCTGTATCCCCTATTGCGCATTTCTCTTCCTGTCATTCAGGGTTACCTAGAGAATTCTCAGGTCATTTATGCCCAGCATGTTCTGATGTCCCTGAGAGTCTTCCAGGGACCTCCAGCCATGCTTTAGAGCCAGTTTGGGTGCAAGAGTTCAAGGCTGCTACTAGGGACCTCAGGTCCACTTTGAAACTCTTTCCATCCCAGTTGCAGGGGGTCCTCCATTCTTGGCAGACCCCCTCTTCCATTAAGTCTTCCCTGCCCAAACCTCAGGGAGTACCTGACGTGTCAGATTCCTCTGAAGAGGAACTCCTGGTGGATTCAGATGTTGAGGAATGTTCTGCTCTGGGCTCCCCTCGGTTTTGTGGGGGATCCTTTTGAGGCTGATCCTGAGCCCTCCACTGAGGCCCTGATCAGGGCTGTCTTGAATACTCTTAACATTCCCTTAGTTCAGGAGGCCATTGCGGTCTGGACTGAACAGTTCACTCTTGCCGTCCGTCAGGGTGCTCCTACTTCGGATAAGTTGCGTGTCCTTGCCAACATTTCTGAGGCACATCACTATGTTTCTGCTGCACTATCTGATGCCATCCGTTTGGTGGCTAGGGTTTCCACCATGTCTGTGGTTGCCAGATGGGCTCTTTGGCTCAAGATCTGGTCTGCTGATACTGCTTCTAAGAAAGCATTGCTCTCCTTGTTTTTTCAAGGCACTTCTTTGTTTGGGCCAGATCTCAAGGATCTAATCAGTGAGGCTACAGGGGGTAAGAGTACACTTCTACCCTTAGTTCCTAGGAAGAAAACACCGCTTAAGTGTAACTGGTATTTTCGTTCCTTTCAGAATGAGACATGTCCGGCGAACCAGACGGTTCCCTCAGATCTGCATACCTCCTCCAAGCCCAAACAGCAACGGAAGCCCAAGGTCTCCTCCAAGCCCAAGGCTTCCAAGCCTTCTTAGGCATGACTCACCGAACCTGGGTCCACACTCTGCTGTGGGTGGTCGTCTGCGTCACTATCACAGCATTTGGGAGGATTCAGTGTCAGACCCATGGGTTTTCCAGGTGGTCATGGAAGGGTACAGGATCCCTTTCATCTCTCTTCCTTTCACTTTCTTCCTTCTCATACGCCTCAGGGCACAGAGAAACGCCGTCTGTTCGACGGCGCTGTTCAGGCTCTTCTGGACAAGGACGTTCTAGAGCCGGTTCCAGTTCAGGACAGTGGTATGGGTTTTTACTCAAACCTTTTTGTGGTCTTCAAGAAGGATGGCGGTTGTCTTCCCGTTTTGGACTTGAAGGATCTCAATTTCTTTATAGCCCGGACTCATTATCACCAGGAGTCTCTACAGACTGTGATTGCTGCCATGTCCCCGGGGGAATTCCTTGCTTCTCTGGATCTTCAGGACACGTACTTACACATTGCCATTCATCCAGAGAGCTGGCAGTACCTCCGGTTTGCCTGTGACCGGGGACATTTTCAGTTCTCATCTCTTCCATTTGATTTGAAGACAGCTCCTCAGGTCTTCAGCCGTGTCCTGGGAGCCTTAGTGTCCGTCCTCCAGCAAGACAACATCAGAGTTACTCCATACATGGACGACCTGCTTCTGAAAGCCTCTTCTGCAGAATTTCTTCATCAGCAGGTACAGCAATGCATTCATGCTCTCAACCATCACGGGTGGATCATCAACTTGGGCAAATCAGACCTTGTCCCATCCCAGCGTGTCATTTTCCTGGGCCTCCTCTTTGATACGCAGAAGAACATGGTTTTTCTCATGGATGAGGTGGCTCACCAGATCGCCCACAGGGTTTCTGCGATACTGGCTCAGGATCCAGTTCCAGCCAAGAAGCTGTCATCTCTCATGGGGAAATTAATTTCCACCATAGAGGTGGTACCATTCGCCATGGCACACACCAGGGAACTCCAGTGGTTTGTGATCCAGGTGTGCAGGGGTCAGCCGGACCTTCTGAAGACGTCGGAGTCACTACCTCTTCATGTGGAACTGAGTTTGTCCTGTTGGCTCGACCTCTCCAGTCTGCTGAAGGGCCAGTCCTTCCTAGTTTCTTTCTGGACCACTGTGACGACGGATGCCAGCCTCTCCGGATGGGGAGCGGTCCTGGGTCCCCTGAGTGCACAGGGTTGGTGGTCTCCGGAAGAATCTCTCCTTCTCATCAACGTGTTGGAGCTTCGGGTGATATTTCATGCCCGTCATTATTGGACATCTCATCTGGAAGACTGTCCAGTCAGGGTAGAGTCCAACAGAGCCACGGCCATGGCTTACATCAACAAGCAGGGGGGAACAAGAAGTCTCTCTGCTTGCTTAGAGGTCAAGGCTATTTTGTCCTGGGCAGAAGATCATGTTCCTGCCATATCCGCAGTGCACATTCGTCGTGTAGACAACGTCATGGCGGACTTCCTCAGTCGACACACAGTGAACAGCAGAGAGCGGGAGCTGCACCCAGAGGTGTTCACCCTCATTGTTCAGAAATGTGGTCTTCCTAACATCGACCTGATGGCGACAAGACACAAAAGGAAGGTTCTGAGGTTCTGCTCTCAATGGAGGGACCCTCTAGCTCTGGTGGTGGATGCAATGTCCATTCCCTGGTTATTCCCTCTGGCCTACATATTTCCTCCCCATGTTGCACAGGGTGTTAAGGAAGTTACGACTGGAGCATTGTCCAGTCATTATGATTGCTCCATACTGGCCTTGCCAGGCTTTGTTTCCGGAGCTTCTGGATCTGTCAGTGGTGCAGCCATTCCGGCTCCCTTGCCGTCTGGATCTTCTTCTACAGGGTTATCTGTGGAAGGAGGATGTTCATCGTCTAGCATTGACGGCCTGGAAATTTAATCCTCAATATTGAGGAAGAAAGGGTTTTCTTCTGGTGTGGTGGCTACTATGCTTAGTGCCCGCAAACCTCTTTCTTCCAAGATCTACCATTGTGTCTGGTCGACCTTCCTATCTTGGTGTGCTGACAAGGACCTGTCTCAGGAATTTGATCTGCCTACGGTCCTGGCCTTTTTGCAGGACAGTGTGGATAAGGGCCTCAGTTTGAGTTCCCTTAAAGTTCAAATTTCTACTCACTTGTTTTGTTTCAGAGGCGCATTACCATCCGTTTTCTTCCAGGACGTTGCTCATACTCGTCCTGCCTTCAAGATTCCTTCTTCTCCATGGGATCTTAACTTGGTTTTAGGCGTTCTTCAGCGCCCTCCATTTGAGTCTTTGGCTACTATTCCTCTATGCATGTTGATGTGGAAAATGGCCTTTCTCCTGGAGATTGTGTCTGTCCTCCGTGTCACGGAGTTATATGCTCTGTCCTTTAAACCACCCTACTTGGTGTTTCACAAGGATAAGGCAGTGCTTCGCACCTCTCAGGAATTTCTCCCGAAGGTGGTTTTGGAGTTTCACATCAATCAGGAGATTGTGGTGCCCTCTTTCTGCCCTGACCCGGCCTCTGACAAGGAGAGGGATCTCCACTTGTTATACGTGGTGCGTTGTCTCAAGTTTTATGTACATCGCACTGAGTCTATCAGATGCGTTGTTCGTCATTCCTGAGGGTCCTAGGGCAGGAAGACCTGCATCCAAGGTGACTATTCCTTCTTGGACCAAGTCCACTATTCATAAGGCTTATGAGCTGATGAAGTAGCCTGTCACTTTCAGGGTCATGGCTCATTCTACCTGATCTGTTGAGGCCTCTTGGGCTTACAAGAATCAGGCCTCTGCTGATCAATTGTGCAAGGCTGCCACTTTGTCATCTGTGCATACCTTTTCGAAGCATTACCGTGTTGATGTGCTGGCATTGGCTGACGCCAGCTTTGGGAGGAAAATCCTGGAGGCAGTTTTGCCTGTCTAGGATTTTCTTTGGTTCTTGGTGCTTCCTTCACTTTTGAGCCCTGTTGGCTCTATTTCAGTGTGCTATGTAACATTTGGGATGTTGTTACCCTTGTTCAGTGTCCGTTGACACGTCATTGTTTGTTGAGCTATCTCTGATCTGATGGTTCATATCTACTCTGGTTATTTTTGGGGGCCTTGCGCCTGGTCCTTGCCTTACTTCCCACCCCTGGGAAACTCAATATTTGGACATCCCAGAGTTACCAGTAACCTGTATTGGATGACTGAGACAAGAGGATTTTAGTCTTACCTGTTCTCTTAGTCCATACAGATTACTAGTCTCCCACCCTGTCAAGGGGCCATGCTTGGCTCTCCTGTGGCAGACTGTGGGGGTCCTCGGGGTCATGCTCACAGGAGTCTTCTTTCCCTTCTACTATCTAATCAATAGTTAGTGTCTCAAATCTTTCTGAAGCAGGTTGGCTAGCTGCAGCCAAGGAGGGAAGGTAGGCTTCACCCCCTGCATATAATTTTAGAATTGTTCCTGCCTACTTAAAGGGGCAGATCGCATACCCAGAGTTACCAGTAACCTGTATGGAGTAAGAGAAAAGGATTTAACAAGTAAGACTAAAATCCTCTTTTAATGTTCTGCCCCTTTTTTCTTTGTCTTTTCCGATTCCTTGTCTAGTTTTCCATTTGTTTTCCCTTGTTATCCAGATCGTGGTTCCCTGTCTTGTCTTGTGGTTGCTCTGAGCCTTTATAGAGCCTCTGTGCTTTTGGGTGGGGCCCGATCAAAGTGTTTTAGGTCATGACCCTGAGTTTCCTATCCTGTTCCTGAGTGTTATCTTGTGTACTGACCTGGCTTTTCCGACAACATCCCTCCTGTTTTGAGATTTGGTTCCATGCTCATCTGATATCCTGTTACCAACCTTGGCTTAGTTGGTTTGACCATTCCTCCATCTGCTGTCTTGTACTGCACTGCCCGCCTCTTCCTGATCTTGCGTGTCTGACTTTCCATTTGCCTTGACCCTAGTGGGCTTCTTCCATCTTGAACACCCTGTCAGACTTCTACTATCCTGTTCTTTGTCTTCTCAGTCAAGCTGCAGGCTTCTGTGTTCCTGTACAACAACTACAACTATATTGCAGGTGGCTTATTTGTTCATTATCCGCTTTGATCCCAATGGGTGGCTGCTGTTATCTGGGTTGTCATCCTGGGAGCAGGCTGGCTTCTCAGGTCGGCAACAATCTGGTCTTGCGGCCAGCATCTCTATCTCAGCCTAGGCCTCAGCAAGGCAACCCAAAGAGCAGCCAAAACCAGTCAGCTTTATACTCTAGTCTTTGCTCCCTAGCATCTGGCCCACTGGGCCTGCCTTGCAGTATACCTGTATTGTCTGTTGTTGTGCTTTTATCATAGTATTTATATCAAATAGCAGTCTATCACATCTTTGTGGGGAATCAGAGTCTACCAGTGGGCGCTTAGTCTGTCAGATCATTACAATATATTGAACTTTTTACAGTGTACTATTCATGTGAATTCTTGTAGATAAAGGAATTTCTGTGATTTTTTATTTCTTATTAATGAGTCACTCATGTCCAACCCTGATTGCGGGGTTAATTTTTTAATATTAGTAAGGGAATTTTCAGTATTTAACCCCTTAACGACCCTTGACGGTCATGGCACGTCATGGGTTGTTTTGAATTAATGACCCATGACGTGCCAGGACTGTCATGGAATTCCAGGCTCCCCGCACGACCGCACGCCGTTCGGGGAGCCTGGAACCGGAAGGAAAAAAAAAAAGTGTGTGCAATCTGTAAATATAGATGTCTTTAACTAAAAGTGATGATTACAATCCTCTGGAACTATCAAATGACTTAATAATTACTGTACACATATGTTCACATTAACTTGAAATTCCTGTAGATAAAGGAATTTCTGCAATTTGTACTTTTGCCAGTTATCTCCCCTTAAACATAATTTATAACTCCTTGTTATACCACGAGATTTATGATTTTAGTATTTTATTGATTTTAACATGTGTAGTAAAGGTTACATTTTAGATTTCTGTCCAGTGTCAAGTGAGGTGCTGCTGAACAGGTTTCTTCTTTGCTTAGCAATGTCTTATCCATTTCAGTGAGTACTCATCTATAATTAGGTATATTTTACACTCTGCAGCAACTACTCCTTTTACTACATAATTGCTCCTCTGGGGCTGGATTCTATTGCAGGTGCTAATTTTATCACTGCTTTTATCTCCAGGTTTCCCCATAGACTTCAACAGGAAATATTTGATAAAACAGGTTTTAACATTTATCCCCAGCAATAGAATCCAGCCCCTGATGCTTTATGCATATGTGCCTTAGTATTGTATATGCTGTAAAAAGAAGATATTCTCTTGAGAAACAGACCTCAACATAACTCATAATATAAATAAAACATAAAACATGGAAATTATGGGTTAACAGGAATATTGTAGAAATGATTTTCTATGATTTCCATTGAAGATTTCCATATAATGCTTTTCAAAGAAGAAAAACAAAATGTAGAATGAAGAAACAGAGGGGAAAGGAAAAAGTATATTTTCAATGGACATTAGTATACCCGTAGAATAAAAGAACTGTGTAGAGGTGCCAGACAACATTCAGACTGGTACATCAAACAATACAATAATGTTAGAGATAATAATAATGTTTATCCAGACCCTACTCGGAGTACAAATATAAATGAGGGGTGGGGTAAGCCCAGAGAGAGCAGACCACCCACATCTTTGTCTGTGTTAAGAGACAGATGACATACCTGTTCATACAAAGTTACAAAATCAAATTAGTGCCCTCGATTGCTTAAGCATTCTGTACAGCAGAACTAAATCTGTATAAAAGAATCATAGGACCCCTTTAAAGAAGCTAATATTTTTCCATAAGGAAAGTGTGGAGAAGCCTGGTCCTCCAGTCCACTAAAGAACGCCACTGGGCAGGAATAGCACATCTGGCACTACAGAAAAAATCCTAAACAGGAGTAGCTACAACATTGCAACCCACTGCATTGGATGCATGTCTGCTACTAAAAGGCTTAGAGTGGAGATTGTAGCCGTATTAGTCCAGTGATGTAGATGTAAAATAACAAACAAAATAAGTATCTTGTAATACCTTTTTTATTGGACTAACAGAATTTTGGATTGACAAGCTTTCGGGAGAACCTCCCTTTCTCAAGTCTAAAGCATTTCTGACTAAAAGGACACAGAATTCACAGGGATACATCATACAGCCGCTTAATAAAGCAAATCTACAAGATGACCAGAAAAGAAATACAGCTCAACAGTGATGTATCCCTGTGAATTCTGTGTCCTTTTAGTCAGAAATGCTTTAGACTTGAGAAAGGGAGGTTCTCCCGAAAGCTTGTCAATCCAAAATTCTTAGTCCAATAAAAAAGGTATTACAAGATACTTATTTTGTTTGTTATTTTACAACTAAAAGGCTTAAAATATTTTAAGTGGAGTGTCCAGCTGCTGTGCTGTGAGGTCACTGATGGCTGAACTCCAGTGCTGAATTTGTTCCAGCCTACAGGTCAAAACTATAAACAACACAAACCTACAATATAAATCTCACTGATCGCATACAATTCAGTATTAGCAATATGGCACCATACTGTAGAGATCCCAAGCGATCTGGCATGGAGAAGAAAACCATGGCCTGGGCTATGAGCTACATTTGTGACCAAGAAGTGGGCAAGCTACATTTGCTTGGTATTGAAAGATCTACAAAGGGGGAAATAGTACACCTTACATACCACTTTGCTCCCTGGGGGACCTCAAGATGGGAAAGGAGGCTGAAAAATGCACTGAGCAGGAACCTGGGAGAGGGCCCGACACACATTGGATACCTTGCCTTGTAATAGCAACCCTGGTGTCCAGGTTAGTGAAGTGGTACACTCTCCAGTCACCACATATAAAGACACAGGAGAAGCTGTATTATTACATTTGTGACCTATACAATCTGTAAACTAGCAGGGGCCAAGGGGGGGGGGGGAGAGGGATGAGCAAGCACTTATTACCTGCCCCGAGCACACCTGCATTTTCCTCATAGGTTGGTTATCAATGCCACTCTTGCAACATCAAAGGCTAAAAGAACATTGGAAATGGAATACTGTTACATTTATCATGTCTGCATGTAGTACATCGAAGAGACCATTGACACCCCCTGCCACAACTTGTCCTTCATCCAGGGCTGGTGCAAGGATTTTTGCCACCCTAGGCAAAACCTAATTTTGCCACCCCCTTGGCTCCACCCCTTTATGCCCCACTCCTTTATGTGTTTAAGTGTCAGTGTGTGATCCCTATACATGTATAACTGTCAATGTATGTGTGTTCCCTGTATGTGTTAAGTGTCAGTGTGTTTGTGTGTTCCCTATATGTGAGTCTCTGTAGGGGTATCAGTGTGTGAGTGTGTGCTTCTCTATATGTGTATCAGTGTGTCAATGTGTATACTTGTCTGTATGTGTATCTGTGTGTGTGTGCTTATCTCTATGTGTATCAGAGTGTGTGCGTGTATCAGAGTGTGTGTGTGTGAGTTATATGCCACCACCAGAGCAATAAAGAGTTTATATATATATATATATATATATATATATATATATATATATATATATATAAATAGAAAAATCAAAGAATGCACTCACAGGACTTCTTCTTTTCAGTGAATAACGGTGAAGTTTATTCCATCAATGTTTCGGCCCTATCGAGAGCCTTTATCAAGATGCTTCTTGATAAAGGCTCTCGATAGGGCCGAAACGTTGATGGAATAAACTTCACCGTTATTCACTGAAAAGAAGAAGTCCTGTGAGTGCATCCTTTGATTTTTCTATTTGGATACAAATTAATTCTTTGGAATTGGCACCCAGGCATATGTACTGTCAAAAGGAGAGTGCACAAACTTGGAAGTTTTTATTGCGCATATATATATATATATATATATATATATATATATATCACCTCTTGATTCCCCCCTTTTGCCTCTTTCACCTGCTCTTGATAAGTTGCCTCTCTTTACCCCTCTTGATCTTCCTTTTGCCATTCTCCCCATCTTGATCCCCACTTTTGCCTCTCTCTCCCCTTCTTGACTCTTGATCCCACCCTTTTACCTCTTGATCCCCCCTCAATTTGCCTCATGATCCCCCCTCTTGACCCCCCTCTGAGTCTTTCACCAGCTCTTGATTCCCCCTCTTGCCAAGTTGCCTCTTTACACCTCTTGATCTTCCTTTTGCCATTCTCCTCCTCTTGATCCCCCATTTTGCCTCTCCCCCTCTTGATCACCCTCCTTTTGCCTTTTTCTCCTCTCCCCCTCTTGATCACCCATTTTGCCTCTTTCCCCCTGTTGTCTTTTCATCTCCCCTTTTGCCATTCTCCCTCCTCTTGATCCCCCATTTTGCCTTGTTCTCTCTCTCTTGCCTTAATCCACCCTTGACTCTTGTCTTGATCCCCCCTTTTGCCTACCCTTGATCCCCCTCTTGATCTACCCTTTTTGCCGGTTTCCCCTTTTTGCCTAAGTTGCCTGTCACTGTGACTTCACCTCACCGTGACTGTCTTGCGTCTCTACCAGTGCTGACTGTGTCTCTCTCTCTACTCCCGGCCTCCTGCTCAGGATCAGCTCTCCGTGGATTAAGTTGGGTCACGGTGCAGCCTTCTTGGTGTGCAGACGCAGTGGTTTTCACACTGCATCTGACGGCATTCTCTGGGTGGCAGCGCTCGCTCTTTTCAGAGCGGCGCCTCTCTCTCCTCTTCTCACAGCAGCCGAGCTGTGTGCAGCTCTGCTCGGCAACTGCGCCCCCATGAGATGTGCGCCCTAGGCCGGCGCCTACCTCGCCTATAGGTGGCGCCGACCCTGCCTTCATCTCAGCAGTATGTAACTGAACTGCTTGCTGCAGTAAACCTGACCCTGACCTTTTCCTTGAATAAACATGGGGCACACCATGAGAGTCTACATTACTACTACCCCTTTCTCATCCTGACTGACGATTGACCATGAGTAGCAAGAATATCCCCACTAAAAGGGACAATAAGAAAATACACACTACGGCCTCCATCTCTGCAGGCCAGTAGAAATACACTCCTTTGTGAAGGAGAACTCACAGGATTCTTCAGACCAAGCTGATTTTTCTATGGCAGATACAATGGCCAAAGCAGTGGTACAGATGCTATTGCCAGTGATGGAGAAGAAATTTGATAACCTGCAAACGTTGGTAGTGATATTCTTGAGGAACTCAGAACTCATGAAAACAAGATTGGACATGTAGAACAGAGTGTCATATGAGGAAGATTTACCCTCCTTACAGCAACAATTAACTTCACTATCTGAATCCAACTAATTCCTCAATGACAAGCTTGAAGACTTGGAAAATTATAGCAGAAGGAAAAATTTGATATTGGTGGGCCTCCCTGAGAAGGTTAGGGACACAGAACTCCTGGACTTTCTCACTAATCTGTTATCTGGACACAGTGGTGCTCCAGCCTGTGATATTGATCAGGCACACAGAATGGGAGCATCTGGGCTCTCTAACGTTCAGAAACCCAGACCAGTTATATTCATACCTGGGAACTCTCTGGTTTTGCCCCGGAGACTCCGGATTTCAAAGTGAATTACTGGGTCTCCGGGGCAATGTGTGAATCACCGGGTGGGCAGAGTTTCAAGTAGAAACTCTGCCCACTTGTGCTCCATCCCGCCCTGTTCCTCCCACTCCCACCCTCTTTACATCCATTTTGCAGGTTTTTTTTGTGTGTGTGTGGGGGGGTTTGTCCCGCCCCCCCCGTGACTAAGCCCCACCCCTTTTATGACGCGATTTGCGTCATTTTCCTCCCCCTGGGCACTGACAGGGTTACCCTCTGGGTAGCCCTGTTTCAAAAGTTCCCAGGTATGGTTATATTTAAAGTCCTCAACTTCCAGGATAAAACAAGGTCCTTAGCGACATATAGGAAACATGGGCTGTGACGAACCACCGCAAAAATGGCACCCAAAAGAGCTAAGCACACTTTGCCTCTACCCCCCCTGACCCTTTTCAGCCCAATTGCAGCCACAGGAGCTGGGCGGAGAACTGTAACAATACAGTGAGACTAACCAGGGCTGGGCGTTGGGATGAAAATCACTTTGTCCACTTTATTTCTGGATTGGTCTGGGACTTAGCCAAAACAGAGGATTTTTGCAGTTGGTTCTCTTTTATTGAATTTTTCAGTACATGGTGTTATGTGATAATTCTGGTAGGTTATAACTAAGTTTAACATGTGATGTAAATGTTTAACTAACAGATACCAGACAGCAGACATTAAGTACAATAGGGTCTCTTAACGGAGGCCGGTGATGTTTGGAGACATTATTTTATCTACACCTATTAATGACATTTCCTTGATTAATCTGGGCATGTCGGTCTGGTGCTCGTTTCCTGACTGAGTCTTGTTTATCCTTTTGATTAGTTGTCTGTGTCGTTAATCTCCTTAGTCGCTGAGAAGTGTGTAGACACCTGTGTTTTCTGTTGAATTATGTTTGACTGTAATGTGTTGCAATGTCTCGACTTAATTAAATTATCTTCCCAGGCAGAGTTGCTGATACCCATTGTATTCAATACAGACCCCCTACTGTTTTTGTCTCTATAAAAGAAGGCCTGTTGAGCAATAAATTTGTAATTTGTGCCAATATTATGTGTCATCTAGTTATTGGTTCTGGGAGCTGCAAAGAGGAAATAATCACTTAGAGCACTCCTTGAACCAGGAGAAGGGAGCCCTTGGCGGAGGTACTGAGACGCACTACAGAGCTCTGTTGCATGGGCCTTTACACCACTTTGAAAGCACCCACCTGCTAGTCCAAGGCTTCTTAACAGCAGTCTCCACAAAGAGAAGGGGATTCATTCTTATGTGTGTGGCTCGATTCTATTACCCCCACTAAAACCGGCGTTACAAGAAAAACAAGTAGCGCGAATTTTGCAAACGTGTTACGTCGGTATTGTATTGCAGAACCACAGTAAAACAAAACTGGCGCAGACAGCACGTTTCAGAGTAGTAACAAAACTGGCGCTGTCTGCTTTTTTCCGCCTACCGCCTACAAAAAAACATGCATAATATCAATGTCCAAGGAAATAAGCGTACATTTGATGACAGAAAGATCAAGTTCAGTGTTAGGTGTGTTCTCCACATAACAAAATCCGACAGAGTGCCCCCCCTCGACATATTAACCCCCACTTTTAAAAGTCGACTTACAATTCTCTCACCACATTAATCCGACAAATATTGTTCATAGTCGACAATGAACCATTCCCCTTCCAAATACGACTTAGTGCTTTCTTTCACCATATTAATTCAACGAATATTGTACATCTGACATTTTAACCCCCCCCCTTGAAAATTCGACTACAGTGCTCCCATGATTTTGTTTCACCATTTTTATCCGACATTTTTCTTCTCCAATTATATTCTACGTGCCCTCATATTTTGTATTGCAAGATTAACCCTATGAGTACCAGAGAGGTATTGTAATGTGTTTGCTACCCCTCTGGTACTCATAGGGTTAATAGGCAACCTGTATATGTATAAAAAAAGTGTTTATTTTTATTATAAATGTAATTTGTGTGAAAATGTAATTAAGTATTTAATTTATGTGTAACAATGATTTTCTATTTTTAAATTATATATGTAATTTGTATTAAAAAAGTACTTCAGACCTCAAGAGGGGTATCATAACCCCTCACGACACCCCCCTAGCATGGTGGCGACAATTGCTCCCTTTATTAATTAAAAAGCATATAACCTATGTGAAACATAGGTTATATGCTCTTTCACATAGCCTATTAACCCTATGAGTACCAGAGTGGTAGCAAACACATTACAATAACTCTCTGGTACTCATAGGGTTAATCTTGCAATACAAAATATGAGGGCATGTAGAATATAATAGGAGAAGAAAAATGTTGGATAAAAGTGGTAAAAGAAAATCATCGGAGCACTGTAGTCGACTGTTCAAGGGGTAGGGGGGGTTAAAATGTTGGCTGTACAATATTCGTCAAATTAATATGGTGAAAGAAAGCACAGTAAGTCAGATTTGGAAGGGGAAGGGTTAATAGTCGACTATAAACAATATTTGTCGGATTAATGTGGTGAAAGAAAGCACTGTAAGTCGACTTTTTAAAGGGGGGGTTATGTCGGATTTCTATGCTGTATACTGTATTATACACTGCTTTTGTTTGAACAACGATGGTTTTGAAACTCTCTTTATGGCTTCTATGCCTCAACCGCTGAGGTGCAACATTTCTGACTTAAATGTAACCACAAAACAGGTGGTAATACTGAGAGTGGGTAATAGGATACTAATTGCACATTGTTTTTAGTTGTTTCCTATGGGCTTTTTTTTTAGACTGGTGGTAAGTATAATTACTGCTGGTTTTGTTTTCACAAGTCGGGTAATAGGATAGGAAAAACTGACTTAAAAAAACCCCCACCTGTTTTATTTTTAGCCCTGGTAACAGAATCGAGCCCTGCATGAGAAAGGGATTAGATTTACAGCGCAATACCTACCATGAGGCGGGAACACCTAACTGTAGCACAAAACAAGCATGAGACTTCCCCGAATCCAAAAATATTGTGTGACTTCATTGGGAGGTCTTTAGTTCATGTAAGGTGAAAGAGAAAGGAATATGATGGGGAAGCTCCAACCTCCAACACTTATTCACATATTCTTGATTCCTCACACTGCTTTCCCTAACATTGTGTCACAGACTCTCAGTAAAGAAACACACGAAACAGTACAAGTGAATTTAAACCAATTTATTGAGCAATAGATAATCAAAATACTAGTAGTAATAATGAACACTTTGTCAGTCAGAGGGGAGATAGACGTGAGGACAGTATCTAGTCCACTACCCAGGAGCTGACACTGAACCACCGTAGGTCTATGGTACTGAGTCTTAGAACAAGACTTGGCTCTACCACAACAGGAAGGAATGATGGGACTAGTACAGGAGCGTACCCAGTGGAGGCACAGAGCGAATAGACCACCGATACCAATAGTTTAATTGGTAGCACCACTCGAGACAGCAGAGTAGGTGCTTAGTTAGATGCAGCCAGATAGGAGCGCACTACTGAGGCAAGGAGCGAGACAAGCTGCCTCTATCTTACCGAAGGCAACTAGGAGGAACAGAGCGTAGGTAGCACTGCAAGTGCTAATCCATGCAACAGGTAATCATAAGAGGCGAGTGCCCAGGAGCGAGACTAAGTTGTACTAGCTGCCCGGAGGCAAACGGAAGGCACCAAGCAGAGGAAACCTGCAAGCGACCAGCTGGTAGTTGAGCTACTAGGTAAAGGAGCACGCCCTGGATCGGCCTAGTGGTAGTCAGACAGGCCATGGTCAGGAACCGAATTGGGTAGTCACCCACAGCAAAGTTCAGCACTGAGTGGGTAGTCAGACAAGCCAGAGTCATACATGGATCAGGAAGTCAGCCACAGCCTAGGTCACAACCAGAGCGAGTAGTCAGATAAGCCAAGGATCGAACACCAGGAGACAACGTAAGCCAAGCAAGGGTCAGAGGAACAAATTAGATGTGCACAGGAACACCACAAAAGGGCAACAAGTCCTAGCCTCAATGAGGTTTATAAAGCTGCAGAAGGAGGCGGGACTCAATTAGGCCTAACAGAATAGGCCCATAAACAGTCATCCATGCCAGTGCGTCAAACATGACTAAGCCATGAGGAAGTAGCCGGAGGCTATGTCGGCCGGCGGCCATACAGAGGTAAAAGCACAGACTCGCTTTAGGCCTCAAAGGGAGACTGTAATAGTACCCCCCCTTTAACGACCTCCTCCCTGCGGAAGAGGACCGGTCTTAAGGGCAAAACGAGCGTGGAATCTGCAGAGCAAAGGAGGAGCGTGCACATCACCAACAGACACCCAGGAACGCTCCTGAGGACCATACCCCTTCCAGTGTACCAGGTATTGGAGGTGACCTTTACTTCTGAGAGAGTCTAGAATTGACTGTACCTCATACTACTCCTGGCCATTGAATTGAACTGGCCCAGGCAGGATAGGTACCAAGGTGTAAAGTTTGTAAACCTTTTAAGCAGGGACACATGAAAGATATTGTGGATACGCATACCAGCCGGAAGCTCCAGGGCATAAGAGACAGGGTTGATCCTACGCAGTACCCAATGCGGGCCTACGAACCGAGGAGCCAGCTTCTTACAAGGCACCTGGAGGTTGAGGTTACGAGAGGACAGCCATACCCTATCCCTCAGTTGAAACACCGGAGTCGGCCCGTGCTGACGATCCGCATGTCTTTTCTTGCGCTTAGTGGACCTTTGAAGGGATCTTTGAACTTGAACCCAAGTGGAGCTGAGCTGCCTAAGATGCTCATCCAGAGCTGGAATTTCTTGTGCCTCAAATGAGTCAGGTAGCAGAGCAGGCTGGAAGCCATAATTAATCAAGAACGGGGAATTCTGCAAAGAAGAGTTAATGGCACCATTCCTGGCTCTGCCCAAGGTAACAAGCTCGCCCAGTCACTGTGATGGTCCGATATAAAACAGCATAAGAACTGTTCCAGGCCCTGATTGGCTGTCTCAGCAGCACCATTAGCTTGGTGGTGGTAAGCTGGTGAAAATGACAACTGAATGCCCATTTGCCCACAGAAGGCCCTCCAGAAAAGGGACATGAATTGGCTCCCCCGGTCCGAGACCAGCACCCTGGGCTCTCTGTGGAGCCTGAATACCTCCCTGGAAAATATCTCAGCCAGCTCTTTGGACAAAGGAAGACCCTTCAGGGGTACAAAGTGGGCCATCTTAGAGAACCTGTCGACAATCATAAGAATGACCGTATGCCCCTTGGAAACCGGCAGCTCAACCATGAAGTCAATAGATACATGAGACCAAGGACGATCACCATTTGGTACCGGCTGAAGCAGGCCCATGGGAAGATGCCTGAGAGCCTTGCTGCGAACACTTGTAGCACATGCTGCTACAGAAGCAGAGCAGTCAATTCTTAGGGTCGGCAACCAAAAGAGCCTAGATATGGGCCAAATCAGTTGGTCGTGCCCAACATGCCCTGCGGCCTTAGAAGAGTGATAGGTAGACAGTAAACAAGTTTGCAGGTGCTCAGGGACAAAGCATCTCCTGCTAGGATTGTCAGTAGGAGAGGTGGTTTGTGAAGCCAAGATCTCCTCCCCCAAGGGAAAGGTAATGCTAGTTCGAATGGTAGCTAGAATGTGATCTGTGGGAATGATAAGCATGGGAACACTATCAGCCTCAGGATCTGATCCGAATTGCCTCGAGAGGGCATCCACCCTGACATTCTTGGTACCCGGAAGGTACGATACCACATAACTAAACCTGGAGAGGAATAAAGCTCATCTGGCCTGCCTGGGCAACAACCTCTTAGCCTCGGAAAGATAGGTCAGGTTTTTGTGGTCAGTGAGGATTAGGATTGGAGAACTCCAACAGGTAGCACCACTCCTCGAGTGCGAGGATAATAGCTAGCAACTCTCGATCCCTTATATCATATACACTCTGAGCCCTGGACAATTTCTTAGAAAGGTAGCCGCATGGCAGTAGGACCTTCCCTGGAGCAGAGCGCTGAGACAGGAGGGCGCCTACTCCTGACTCAGATGCATCGACCTCCAGAATAAAGGGCAGGGAGTGATTGGGATGAGACAGGATGGGAGCCATAGTGAAGCAACCTTCAGATGCTCTAATGCTTGGATGGCCTTGGGGGACCAGTAGGACGTGTCTGCCCCCTTGTGTGTCATGTCAGTAAGTGGCTTGACCAGTTGATGAACCTTCTATAGTAGTTCGTGAAACCCAGAAACCTTTGAATGGCCTTTAGACCCACCGGACGAGGCCACTCCAGCACAGAGGACAACTTAAGTGAATCCATAGCCAGTCCTACAGAGGAGCTCACGTACCCCAGAAACATGAATGGAGACTTATGAAACTTGCACTTTTTCAGCTTGCAAAACAGCCTGTTGGCACGCAGGAGTTGCAAGACGTACCACATCTGCTCGATGAGCCTCTATGGTAGGTGAGTAATCCAGATATACTACTACACATTTCTGCAGTAGATTTCTCAATACGTCATTGATAAATTCTTGAAACACTGCCGGAGCATTGCATAGCCCAAAGGGCATTACCAGATAGTCATGTCCTCTACGAGTGTTAAAGATGGATTTCCACTCATGCCTTTCCTTTATTCTCACCAGATTATAGGCCTCCCTTAAATAGAGTTTGGTGAATACCTTCGAGCCCTTATTTCGATCAAACAACTCGGTGATCAAAGGCATGGGTTATGCTTTTTTTACCAACAACTTGTTTAGGCCTCTGTAGTCTATACATGGTCTTAACTCCCCATCCTTTTTGACAAAAAAGAAACCAGCTCCAGCAGGTGAGGAGGACTTGCGAATGATCCCTCTGGCCAAGGCATCAGACACATACTCCTCCAAAGCACGGTTCTCCTCCACAGACAGAGGATAAATACGTGGTATGGTGGTATGGCTCCGGGAATCAAATCAATAGTACAGTTGTAGGGTCTGTGGCCCGGCAAAGTACCAGCCTCTACCTTATTGAATACCTCCTTGAATGTATTTTGGTAGGCTGCTGCAAACACGTACCAGTGCAATAAGGGGACCAAGTTACAATATCGCAAGTCTGCCAGTCTATCCTGGGATTTTGAGTACTGCATAGTGTGGAGACTTTATTATTTGAAACTGTAGGGTCTCCACATGGAACACCCCTACCCTCAGGAACAATGGCACAGTCTAATGAGTAATATGTGACCGCTGCAACTGCCTACCGTCATTGGTTTCATTAGCTTAAGGAGAAGAGCGAGGCAACAATGGAATCTTATGCTGGGCCACAAAGTCAACATCCATGAAGAAGCCAGCAGCTCCTGAGTCCACCAGGGCCGGAGCAAAAATCGAAGAGGTGGACCAGGACACTACTACTTTGAGAATCTGTTTCCCAAGCAGTGAATCTGGGGACTGTGATAATCGACATAGGGTTTGCCCCTTACACAACCCTAGGTGCAAGCGTTTCCTGGATGGGAAGGACAAGAGCGCAAGAAATGTCCTGCCTTTCCACAGTAAAGGCACAGGCCCTCTCTCCTTTGAAACTCCCTCTCCTTCCCTGAGAGGCACGTAAAGCCCAATTGCATGGGTTTGGAACCAGGAGGCATGGGAGGCGAGGGAGGACAGTGTGGGGATGAAAAGTTAGGTGCTAGTCGACTCGTAGTCTTATGACTTTGACCTCTGAACGCAGGCCTTTCTCTGAGTCTGGTATCGATCAGAATTGTGAAGGACATTAATTCATTCAGATCTCCTGGCAACTTGCAGGCTGCTATTTCATCCCACTTGGTTCAAGAACCCTCTGCAGAGTGTAGGATCCCCCTCATATCGTTGAGGCAAAGGAGCCTGTACCAGATAATCCTCTACTGGTACTACCTTCAGGGTTCGAAGGTACCGCTGGTGCCAATTCTGGGGAGGCAACCGGTTGGCAAGGGGTTTGCCCAAGATGTGCGGTTCGGTTCAATAGCATTTGCATAGCGCAGGACAACTGATCGATCCACTGATCCTGTTAGTCCATTCTGGCTAGAATACTCTAAACTGGTTCACTTGCTCCTTCAGTACTCATGGCCCTTTCGTACCGACATGGACTCTAGTAAAGAAAAACACGGAACAGTACAAGTAAACTTAAACCAGTTTATTTAGCAATAGATAATCAGAATACTAGTAGTAATAATGAACACTTCCTCAGTCAGAGGGGAGATAGACGTCTAAATAGTGTCTAGTCCACTACCCAGGAGCTGACACTGAACCACTATAGGTCTATGGTACTAAATCTTAGAACCAGACTTGGCTCTACCACAACAGGAAGGAACAATGGGACTAGTACAGGAGTGGCCATACAGAGGTAAGAGCACAGGCTTGTTTTAGGCCTCAAAAGTAGACTGTGATACATTGTCCTTTGCCCCCACTTTTCCCTCTAGTTTTTTGCGTGTGTGTGGAGTAGGCCAGAACGGTAGAAGTGGAGGAAATGGATAGGTAAGGATTAAGCTGAGAGAGAGCTTATTAGCTCTACAGAGTTTGGATAGTTTGCAATGAGTTTGGATGTTTTACTGTATGATTCCTTCAATAGAATATATTTGGTTATTGTTGTTAACGCTGTTCTTAAAGTAACTGGTTTTATTCACAAAAGCTCCATGTACTGCATCCTTTGCAGTGCTGGGAAGCCCACCTTTCTGGTCTGGAATTTCTGCCCTAGTTTGGATCATACAGGGGAATTGGCCATAAGCAATGTGGGACTTAAATAGAGTCTACATATATTACACAAATTGACTCACTTAAAATTGTATCTTGGAATGTGTGTGTGTGTGGGGGGGGGGATAAACAAACCCTTGAAAAGAAAACAAAAACTCTTGCACCTTCAGTGACTAGGTGCCCATAATGCATTATTACAATAGACACACCTCACTCAGGAGGAACACAATAAACAAGCAGCAGTGGGTGAAGGATTGTATCACTGCTCTCTATACCTCCAAAAAATGAGGGGTGACCATTCTCATAGGAAAAAATTAAACAATTACAAGACCCAGAGGGTTGCCATGTTATCCTGGATTGATTGCTCAATTGATATAGATGTACCATATGCAACTTTTATGCTCCCAATGTTCCAACCATCCATTTCTTTTCAAATGTTTCATAAACTGTTAGTATTGCCAATGTCTGTCATGCTAATGGGGGGAGATTTTAACAGAGCAGATCAGGTCCTTGACAGAAGAGCTGGTAGCGGGCAACATGAAATCTCAATCTGACAGACAGGTGGAGACTTACACACCTGACAGACTGAAACTATATCTTTTACTCACACATAATAACTTCTCTAGAAAAGACTTTCTCTGTCGTCCAATACAGGTTACTGGTAACTTTGGGTAGGCGATCAGCCCCTTTAAGTAGGCAGGAGCAATTCTGAGAAATGACTGCTGGGTGGAGTCTACCTCCTCTCCTTAGCTTGCAGCTAGCCAATCCACAACCAGTAAGATTTGTTCCTTGGTCAAGACACAAGGCAAGAGAACAGTTCTGCTATAGTTTTAGCTTTTTTATTATTTTTCTGTTAGATATGGAATACCACGATTAGGCGGATTACCATCACTGACAATTCCCATCACCCAAATGTGGGTAGCTCAGTTTACCAGGTGCTTTTCTGGACCTAAGCCCTGGGGGGAAATCTTGGCTGCAAGTTCTTTCCCAAGGAGTTGCACACTGAGGCTTCTTCTTGATATATGGTAAACTGAAGACAGAAGACCTGCTGAAAAAGGTTAGCACCCTTTAAGTGCTGAGGTCCACATGTCCCATGCTTCCCCTCCGCACAGGGGTCTCATTTGGAGTTCCTATTACATACTCATGCACTCATTGGGTTTATCTGTATGTCTGTGAGGTGTTTGGACCAAGTTTATGTGGTAACTTAACCCTTTTACTGCTGGTTTTTTGGGCACTTTCCCTACTGGGACCAGTGTTTATTTGGTCTACTGTTTTAGTCTAGTGGGCTTTTGAGTGGTTTTACGTTTGGTATTCACCTCGTTAACTTTATGTTCCGCGCCTTTAAGGTGCCTTTGCTCCATTCACTTCTATGGGACTTTACAGTTTGGGACATATCTCTGCAACTGTTCCACGTAGCGAGGTCAGTTATGGCTCATTTTGTGGGTTTGCTCTTGCTGTGTCATGCAGTCAATGTTTTGATCATGTTGGGGACTTTAAGGGGCTTCAGGCACTGTAAGGGTACTCCGTTTTGCGAAACTACATTTCCCATGAGTGCTCGCTTTGCGCGCTCGTTTCTGATTGGCTCCCGTCACGGCAGCCATTTTGTGTCTTCGCATATCGAGTATCCTATGCAAGGCTTGGACTCTCCTTCTCTCCTCCGCAGTTTAACACTTCACCTACCAGATAAGTCTTATTTAGCATTTCTGGGGTGCATTTATTTATCATACACACTGTTTTGTGGGTGATTTGATACTTTGATCGTTTGACTCTGTGAGAATGTCTACTCCATTAGACCTTAAGGCTAAACCTAAGACAGGGGACACTGGGGTGTCTGTGTCCCCCATTGTTCACTGCTCCTCATGTCGCTCAGGGTTACCTAGAAAATACTCAGGTCATGTTTGCCCAGCATGTGCTGCTGCCCCTGAATCCCCTGCAGGGGCCTCCGCCATGCACTAGAGCCAGTATGGATGCAAGAGTTTAAGGCTACTACCAGACACCTCCAGTCCACCTTACAACTCCTTCCATCCACTTTACGGGGGGGGTGTTCCACTCATGGCAGGCCCCCGCCCCTATAAGATCTTACCTGCCTAAACTGTCGGGTGTACCTGATGTGTCTGACTCTGATGACTGTTCAGCTGTTCCTTCATCTCAGTTTTTTGGGGACCCCTTTGAGGCTGACCCCATTCCCTTGGCTGAGGGCCTGATCAGGGCTGTGCTTACCACCCTGAACATTCCCTTAGTACAGGAGGCGTATTCTGACCCCTCTGATGTATTTCAGGAGCCTGTTAGGCCCCATACTTGTTTTCCACCTAAACCCACCCTTGACCGTTTGGTGTCTGAGGAGTGGAAATTTCCAGAGAGGAAACTATCTGTGTCTTGGAAGTTTGCTGAGCTTTACCCGTTCTCCGAAACGGCCCTGACACAGTGGGTCCATCCCCCCAAAATGGATGCTCCAGGTTCCAGGCTTTCTATGTCCACTGCTTTAAGAGTGGCTCACACCTCAGCTTTTAAAGACTGGACTGATAAGAAGCTTGAGACCTCTCTCAAGGCTATTTTTGAGATGACTGGCTCTGCCCTCCACCCTGCCTTTGCTGCAGTGTGGGTGAATAGGGCTGTGGCTGTTTAGACTGAAAAGCTCAATTCAGCTGTCTGTCAGGGGGCCCCTACTGCTGACATGTTGGGACTTCTCACTAACATTGCTGAGGCTCAGCATTATGTCTTTGCTGCCCTGTTTGACGCTGTGTGCATGGTAGCCAGGGCATCTACCATCTCTGTGGTAGCCAGACAAGCTCTTTGGCTCAAGATCTGGTCTGTTGACACTGTCTCCAAGAAGGCTCTCCTGTCTTTGCCTTTTAAGGGCTCCTCCCTGTTTGGGCCTGAGCTCAAATATCTCATCAGCGTGGCCACTGGAGGGAAGGATACTCACCTACCAATGGTACTGAGGAAGAAGGTTCCTGTCAAAAAGAATCAACTTTTTTGTTCCTTTCAAGCAGACTCTCGGCAAGCGACCCTGTTGGTCCCTCAGGCTCCGCACTCCTCATCCAAGCCTAAGCAGCAATGGAGATCCAAGTTCTCCACGAAGCCCAAGGCTTCCAAACCTTCTTCTGCAGGACTCTCTGAACCCGGGTCCCCACCCGCAGGTAGGTGGCCGCTTACGCCACTACCTCTCAGCTTGGCAGGCTTCTGTGGCGGATCTGTGGGTTTTACAGGTGGTGGCTATGGGGTACACGATTCCCTTCACCTCACTTCCTCCTCCCAGGACCTTCTCTTCTCATTCTCCTTTGGGAGCAGAAAAGCGCAGCCTTTTCGAGGAAGCTATCCAGGCCCTTCTGGGCAAGGCGGTCCTGGAGCCCGTTCATCCTCAGTAGAGGGGCTTGGGATTCTACTCCAACCTCTTTGTGGTTTCCAAGAAGGATGGTAGCTGTCATCCCATTTTGGATCTGAAAGATCTCAACCCCTTTGTGGTCCGGTCCCAATACTGCCAGGAGTCTCTGTGCACAGTGATAGCAGCCATGTCCCCTGGGGAATTTCTGGCCTCTCTGGATCTTCAAGATGCCTATCTGCACATCACCATTCATCCAGAGAGTCGGCAGTATCTCCGCTTTGCTTGTGACCAAGGGCATTTCCAGTTTTCTGCCCTCCCCATTGGCCTGACCACTGCTCCTCAAGTCTTCAACAGAGTCCTGGGAGCATTGATCTCTGTCCTACATTGGAACGGCAACAGTGTGACCCCATATATGTACGACCTTCTTCTGAAGGCCTCTTCTCCGGAATGCCTTCATCAGCAGATGCAGGACTGCATTCATGCTCTCTCCCATCATGGGTGGATCATCAATTTGGACAAGTCAGACCTTGTTCCTTCCCAGAGGATGGTCTTTCTGGGCCTCCTCTTCGACACTCAGAGAGGGTTGGTATTTCTCATGGACTAAGCGGCTCATCAGATAGCACTGAAGGTCCAGGCTATCCTGTTTCAGGATCTGGTTCCAGACAAGAAGTTGTCATCCTTGGTAGGAAAGTTCATTTCCACCATAGAAGCAGTTCCGTTTGCCATGGCTCACACCAAGGAACTTCAGAGATTTCTAATCCTGGCATGCAGGGGTTGACCAGATCTCCTGGAAATATCCCTATCTCTCCCTCTTCACATGGAAGAGTCTCTCCTGGTGGCTCAATCTGAACAATCTCCTGAAAGGCAGACCCTTCCTGGTGCCCTTCTGGATCACAGTGATGAAGAGATGTCAGCCTCTCCGGATGGGGAGCGGTGCTGGGGCACTTGAGTGCTCAGGGCCCGTGGTCTCAGGAGGAATCCCATCAATGTCTTGGAGCTTTGGGCGATATTTCATGCCCTACATCACTGGACATGGCAACTGGAGGATTGCCAGGTCAGGGTACAGTCAGACAACGCCACAGCGGTAGCTTACATCAACAAGCAAGGCAGCACAAGAAGTCTCACAGCTTGGCTAGAGGTCAAGGCTATTTTATCATGGGCAGAGGAGCATGTCCCTGCCATTTCCGCATTTCATATTCCTGGCGTAGACAACGTTTTGGCAGACTTCTTCAATCGGCACACGATGGGCAGCGAAACGTGGGAACTACATCCAGAGGTGTTCAACCTCATCATCCAGCAGTGGGGCCTTCCATGCATCGACCTGATGGCAACCAGGCACACAAGGAAGGTTCCAATGTTCGGATCTTGCTGGGCATATCCCTGTTACGGTTTTCAGACACTCAGACAGTGGTTAGATAAAACAAATAGAGTTTTATTACAGCAAAATAAATGACAAGGTCACCACTGGGGCAGTACTGGCATAGGCAGAATATAGGCAGAGATACCTGGTTCAAAAGGATGTTGCTGAAGCATTCTCAATACCAGATTCAAATCCCATGGAGGAGTGGGATCCCAAAAGACCGTACAGGCATGAGCCACCCCTTGGACAAAGGTATGCATATCAGGGACCAAAGTGATAAGTAGCTGGAAAAACACAGAAAAAAGCTGAAATCTGAACTTTGCATGGAACTGAGACTGAGCCTTTCTGAATACCATCCTGAAAAAAGGCCAAAGCTACCAGAAGCGTAAAAGGTCATGGCCGAGAGCACCAAATGGCACACCACTTATTGAAGAGGGACCAAACACTATGATAGGCCATAGAAAAGACTGCTTTCTAGCCTTAAGTACAGTAGAAGTGGCAGAATCTGAAAAACCCTTTTTTCTTCAGGATGGTGTCCTCAAGAGCCAGGCTGTCAAAGCTAGCATCTCCACCTGAGGGTGGCACAAAGGCCCCTTAGTTAGAAGTTCCAGATGCAAGGGAAGATAGTCCAGAATGGCGCAATCAGGAAGACATAAGCCAGCTCCATCCTGACTTTCCTCAGAACCCTGGGACTCAGGGGGGTTGGAGGAAACACGTGCACCATAGGAAATTTCTATGTAATATTCATTGCATCCTCAGCAAGAGCCAAAGGATCCCGGGTCCTGGAGCAGAGCTGAGGAACCTTGTAGTTAAGATGAGAGGCGAAAAGATTCACGTCTTCCCATGCTAGAAAACTCCAAAAGCGAGGGCATATGGCAAATGTATTTTTTCCACTCTAAAAATAGTGATGTAGCTCCCCAGCCATTCAAAAATGGCACCCCGCCATTTTTGAATGGGTATGGGTCCCACTAAGCATCCTAACAAAGATCACTATGAGACCACTTACAGCCTCCTGGGGTAACAGGAGGCAAGTTAAGTACCACAGAGGTTCAATGTATGAATCTGAAATGGCCAATGCACAGGCACCCATTCTTAAAGAGGCTATGTCCAAATTCAGTAAATATACTTAATAGGCATAAAAAAATGTTGGAAATAACACTGAAACATGGGCAAATCAATAAAAAAAGCCCACTGCCATAATGGTACAGTCTCCCCAAGTGGGGGAAAAATGTCCAAGTTAATAGCCCCTGCAAAGACACATAAATCACAGAATTAATTACCTTCCTTGTAAGCAGCCAAAGCATACACTGGCAATATAACATACTGAAATGAAAAGAGGGCAGTGGAGACAACATACCACATTCAAGTGGATGCCAGAGAATAGGGACCCACATACAGGACCAGTGGCACTCAAGAAGATAACTCCCCAGAAATGTTCATTCTTCAGGATACCATTGAAATAAAATATGTTTCTTGGAAGCTAAAGTGAGGGAAGACTGAAGTCAAGTTTATCTCCACAGATCTTAAGGTCCTGAAAAAAAACCCCCTGTAAACTGGACAATCCATGATTGTGGAAGCCAGTAATAAGAGCCCACCTCATGGGGAATTATATATCCCCATATAATAAAATATAAAAAAATAATAGAAGAAGGTTAAAAGAGCTGTGCCCTTGCATCCTCCTTACGCGGTCTCTTACAACTGTCAGCAAAAGTCAGGGTAAAGTGGAAGGGAGAAGGGAGTCTCTGCATAGAGATCTTTTTTGAAGTGCTTTACCTTTCTGGAGGAGGAGATTTTTCCCACGGTTCCTGTGTTTCACATTGGACAACAGAGAAAACCCCATTTTAATTTTAAAACACATTACTAGTGGGACATAATACTAACTACATAAGTCTATAGGCCAACAGCTTTGTAAATATTTGTCAAACAATTTATGAGCCACTGTGGCTGGCTTGCTATGTGGTTATCATTTTATCCCCATCTCATCCTATATTATAATTCGCTAAGGATGTTTTTCAGAAGCCGTGATCCGCAGTAGAAACCGCTGTGCGCACTGCAGTCATGCTGAGTACAGTCTGCCTGCGCCACGGCTGATACGGAGCGAGGGCTCCAAATTCAGACCGGAGTCCTCTCTGCACACCTTCCTGGGACCACTCCCTGCGCTGTATCAGCCGCTGCATGTTTGGACAGTCAGTAATGCGTATGACTGCAACGCCGCCAGTGTTGGCCCGTGTACACGGGCTTTAAAACTAGTTTTAAATGAACATATGTTTTCAACTGACTTGAGAGGGGGTTCACAGTAAGAAAACCTGACAGAGAACATTGTACAACAATTGGTCAGTGGTAGTATCAGCATCAGACCCTCAATGCTTTATATCGCACAGTGCTCCATTTACCTTACATAGCTCTGATTCTGACAACACTCACACAAATAAACATTGGCTATTGCATTTTTTTTTATCTTTTACCAATGTGTAAGTAGTTATTTGGCCTCCTGAAAGAAACCAGTTAACTCTTAAGTTTTTATTCTTTTCCCTGGCATTCTGATAGTTGCAATAAAGAACTGGGAAGGGCTCAATGTCCTACACCTCTCAAACATATCCCCAGTCATAACCTCCTCGCCAATGAATGTTGAACAGGGTCAGGAACTAGGAAGCCTCACTAAAATGTGTTTATCCTACAATAAGGCCACACTGCAAAAATAAAGAAAAATAAAGAAAGAATGCAGACAGTAGTTATTCTACAAAAATACATTTTAAAATGCAGTCTTCCTAAGACACAACACAAGAATTCACACTACTATGGATATATAATTGTTCAAAACCAAAGGCACTATCTGGAGAATGTATCAATTAATGCAAGGGTGGCTTCAGCTTTATTTTATGCAGAATTAGCAATAATGTCACCTAACAACGGATGTATAAGTGGTTTACAAAAACATTTATGTGACAAGTGCTATCATAATGATGTAGACTTGCTTTACACCCAGTTTCATCAAATGAATGACAGAAAATGGTATTTAATCCACATTTTTAGAACCAAGGAATTACGAAATAATGTGCAATTTTACAAATATAGTACAAATCAGCAAGCTTATGTATGCAGTGAAAAAAATATAATTTTAGAGAATATACCATTAAATCCTTTTCTTTTAGTCAATATGGAACACAGGAACCAATGGATTGAGCACCTAGTCTCCAGGGAGCAGGGTACTTCAAAAAAGACAGGGTCTTTTTTGGGGCAAAATACTCCCCTCCTGCCCTTCCAGCTCAACCCATCTTAATTTCCCACATTCATGTATCAGGAGTAGCACAGAACTAAAAGAGGGAACAAGAACAGGAAACTCCTGAACCAAGACTCCAAGAGGACTTCTCTCTTCCCAGGGAAGGAAACACAGATATTTTTTTTTTCCTCTGTTTCGGAGTCCTGTGTTTCATATGGACTAAAATCCTGTTTTCTCTTACCTATAATATGGAACACAAGAACCATGTGAATATACCAAAGTATCCTTAAGATTCCTTCGGAGGGAAAAGAAAAAAAAAACCTCTCCCCATAGGATACCAGTATACCACAGAACTAAAACTGGATCTATGTAATCTCGGACACCAAATGTACACACCAGACCTTATATGAACAGGAAACCAAAAGCTTTCTGCTCTCTATGGAGAAAAGAGGAATTAGCAGGATGCATATACAGGTGCCGAAGCATGAAAGACTATCCATCCAAAGCTGGCCTTGGCTGAGGCAAGGACGTTGACGAGACAATGTTTGGTGAAAGTGTGCTAAGCTGACCACATCACTGCCTTACCCAGCTGTTCAGCAGTGGCCTGATTCTTGTAGGCCCAAGATGCATTCACTTTTCTGGTGGAGTGTACCATGATTCAAAAAAGAACAGGTTTCTCCCTGAAAGCAACAATGCCTGTCGAATGGTCTCCTTGATCCAGATAGCAACTGTAACAGTAACACTGGCTGAGCTCCCAATTTCCAGGATCCAGATGTTGCTGCTACTTTTGTATGCCTGGAATGTGAACTGCAGAAAGTGGACATGACCTGTGTGAAGATCCTCAATGTGGATGTCAGGCCAAAAGGGAGGGTAGTGAATTGAAAATGACTACCCTAAAAGGCAAAGTACATGAACCACTGAATATCAGGATTAATCAGATTATGTATGTAAGCATCCTGAGGTCTAGGGAGGCAAGAAACTCCCCAGGACATATAGCCATGATGACAGAGGCTGCATTTTGAACTGTGGCGCTAGCACAAAGGGTTTGAGGCATTTATGTCCAGAACTAGTTGAAGAGCCCATTACACGGGCCACTGTGCCACTGGCAGCCGGTCGCAGGGCAGTCATGCGCGGTATGGGCAGTCACGTGCTCCTTCGGAGCGCCCCACTCTGTATCAGCTGCGGCGTGGGCAGTCTCTACTGCGCATGACTGCAGCACGCGCAGCAATCTCTACTGTGCATGACTGTGGCATTACGCATATTTTAGCGCATTATTATATAGGATATGATGGCACACAGCTTTCTGGGGAAAGATGAAAAGCTTTGAATAGAATCTGGGGATGTGATCCTGTGACAGAACAAGTACCAATACCAGCTTTTCTAGCAGGAAGTATACTGTACTGAGAAACAGACACCCCGGAAACCGGATTCTGAAGAACAATGAGGAGGAAAATACCCTTCTGCAAAACCCACTGATCCCTCACTGATCTTCAAGACGTCTTGAAAGAGACTGAGGCAGCCCCCAATGGGCAGAGATTGACCCTGTGAGTGATACTGAAGTGGGCTTGTAACCCTTAGGCTTCTGAACAGTCTTCTTTCTTAAGCCTCTTTTAGCTTTGCCGTAGGCCATGCTTCAAAAACCTGAGGTGATTGAACCCTAGGCTACCAATTTTGGAAGGTAATGAAAACCAAGGCTTTGGAGTTATCTAAGGCAACAAGTTCCTTTTGCCTCCAGTAGCATGACTGATCACCTTGTCTAGGTTAGAGTCAAACAACCCTTTGTCCACAAAGGGAAACAGACACCATGGACTTCTTAGAAGATTGGTCAGGCGATGAAATATTAAAGCCACAGAGTGGGACACACAACCACTGAAAAGGCTGGGGATTTTCCAGAGAATGTAAATATAATCGAAACAGCACAAAAAGAGACAGAGGAGATATAAGTGCAGCAATTTATTACACATATGAAAACATAACATTCTTATTCCATTCTAATCACATGCCCTTCATATCGGATTAAAAAAAAAAAAATTAAAGCTTTGTTGGGAGAATGCAAATACATGCCCAGCAAAAGATTGTACATGTCTTTGTCAATCTTCATTTTGTATAGTTTTCCCATGATCTCTTCTTGTGTAAAACCAATACTTGATAATGGTATGGTTTTATTTTTTTGCATGTTGAGGCTTCTATGATTTCTTGCTCCCCTGGTATATACCATTGCAAAGAAAGTGTTTAACACATCAGCCTTTTCCTTATCCTCGCTAATAAAAAAAAAAAAAAAAATTTTTTGAAAGGTCAGTCAGTCCCAGTCTGCTCTAAGAGGAGTTGCTAGGAGCCACACGCCACCTGAAGGGACTGACAGCGCAGGCGTCACTATGCAAAGATGTCTGCGCTGTTTCCTGGCTGTCAGTCCAGACAGCAGTAGGAATTCTCTAAAAGGAGGTAAAAATTCTGGCGACTAGCACAACTGAGCAGCTAGTTGCCAGATGGGTAATTCTTTAAGGGCAAATTTAGGTGGGGTGGTAGTTCTGTTTTAAGCTTAGTCGATTACTTTGTTAATGGTGCAGAAAGCGATAACAGGGTTCTAATTTTATCATAAAGTGCCCATCTCCTGCCAGTTTACTTATGTCAATCTTCTGTCTTCTGATCAGAAATCATGACTGGTTGGATAGTGACGAGGGACAATCCTCTATCAGTGTAAGGAAAAACCTGCCCTCCTTCCTCAAGGAAGATTGTCTCTCATAGCAATCTGTCCGATCTGATGAACGAATTTCAAATATGGGAGGAAACTGCTTGACATAATTAACACTTCATAATAAAATTACACATGAAGTAGACTGATTAGAACATTGCCATTGCGCTCTGAGCCGGTAACAAACTATAAGGAATCAACTAAGCTTAAGTTATCATTAGATATTACTATCCCTTTAAGGTAAGTGCGCTACCCTTCTGACTAGAGGATTCTTTACTCCATTGTTCCTGTGCTCCAATTAGATGAAAGAGAAATATCTTCTGCAGTATAAAAACTACCATATAATGATGTATAAACACTGCCATACAGTGATTGGTCATGCTTTTCCCTATTTCTATATTCCCTCCAACTAGGTTTGTCATTCCCCTCCTGAATGTCACTCATGGTGGGGAAGAATACATTAATGACAACATTATGTATTCTTCAGCTTTTCACTCATGCAAAAAGACAGGTAACTTTAATAGATAAAATGAAAATGTACAAACGTGCGCCAACAATAACTTTTAAAACTGCTCTTTTTAAGTAGATGCAAATGTTTATTACTGCTGATTCTTTTTATCAGAGGTTGCACAAATTACTTAAAGTGGATGTATCACCCCAGTACAAATGTGTGTTAAACATTAGATTACTTAGCGATTAGGTGGAGTTCTTGAATAATTTTTTTTTTTTTTTAATTCTACGTTGTCGAAAATTAACGTTTAAAGACTGCACTTCCAGATAGACTGCGGGTACAGCTCTATACCCGCAGTCTGTAACTCTCTGCCTCGGCTCCCCTCTCTCTATCCATCCTCCTCCGATGATGGAGGCTTCTGTCTGTAGGCTGGAGCAATCTCATTGGCTAGATATCAATGTCTGCCAATGAGACCGCTCCGGATTACAGACAGAAGCCTCCATCATCGAAGGCAGAGTTACAGACTGAGGGTATAGAGCTGTACCAGCAGTCTATCCAGAAGTGCAGTCTTTAAACGTTAATTTTCAAGCAACATAGCATTAAAAAAAAAAAAAAAATATTCAAGATTTCCACCTAATCGTTAGGTAATCTAACGTTTAACACACATTTGTACTGGGGCGATAGATCCCTTTTAAATAAATTTTTCTTTGTACACAAGAACAAAAAAAGGAGTAGTATTAAGCTTTTTATTCCACCGATGGACTAGATCAGGGCTCATGAATTCCAAGAAGCCAGTCCACCCTGGTGCTTAGGATGCCTAGATGAACTAACTGGCAAGTCAAGCAGTTACACAGGACTCCACTACCCTGCACCTTACCTGTGGATATAGACTGTCCTTTTGCTGCAGGTAAAAGAGACATAAGAGAAGGAGACACTAGTTTCTGGACCCGACCAAAGTGCATTTATGGTCATTAAATTCAGTCACCCCTTGGCATGATGGATTTAAACAGTCTGTGAGCTCTCTGATCAGGAGTTCTTATATATATGACTCTTTCTTTTTCCATGCTATAGCTCTTGCTTAAACCATAGCACAAGGAAAGTTGTCTATAGGCTAGTGCTGGATGGCTTTTGGGAGCTGGAATTCTTTAAATGTTTATACAATTGCATTTAAAACATTGCATACTTCAGAACATAATTTATAGCTAAGTGCCCAGCAGATGATAAAAATGGATAGAAAGGCTGGAGCTGTGTATGTATAAAGGTATGAAGGCGAGGTGTGTGAGGCGTTTGAGTGTGCTGCTATATACCTGCTAGCCTATTTTTTATTGGAAATGGAAATGTTTGTGAGGATTGAAATGCAAGGTGTTAGTGTTCAGACATTTGATGTAGGCTGTCAGGGACCCTTTCGAGTGAGCTGCTGTGTTCACTTTTGCAATTCTCTTTCTGGACAACATTAGTACGTACCTGTGTCACATTTGAATGAGGTTCTCCTCTGGACTGGCTCCTACATTTTTATGCTGGCTCTTAGAGTCAAACCATATGTGTCAGTGTGATAAAATGTTACTAACAACTTATTGTGTGATCTACGGCAGGGCTGCCTAAGTTCTGTTATCAAGGGCCACCAACAAGCCAGGATGTAAGGATTTCCTTGCTTAAAGGGGAACTTTCACCTACACACGTTTGCTTTAATCCACGTACATTACCGATTCAAACTGTGCTGTGTTTTGGTTTTTAAAAAAAAAGCAATAGAAAATAAGTTTGAGGGTTTACCTTTTCCCTCTTGATGTATTCTCATTCTGGTCAGAACAATTTGTCAGTAAGCTGGAGAACTCTCATTGGCAGAGATCGATATCTAGCCAATGAGAGTGGTCCAACTTACTGACAGACCAGCGGGGAGGAGGATCTCATCGGCAAGATGTTGCTGATCAGAATGAGGAGAAGAGGGATAAAGTTAACCCTCAAACTTAATTTCTATTGCGTTTTTTTTAAAAACCAAAACCCAGCACAGCTTGAATCGGCAATGTAAGTGGATTAAAGCAAACATGTGTAGGTGAAAGTTCCCCTTTAAGCACAGGTGAGTCAGTCAAAATGAATGAGCTACTGATTAAATCATCTGTGCTTAACCAGGAAAATCCTTACATCCTGGCCTGTTGGTGGCCCTTGATGAATGAACTTGGACAGCCCTGATCTAGGGTATAGCAGGTATTTGTGGAAACAATAAAGCAGGGCAATGTGTGATGTATACTATTTTATTTGCAAAAAAAAAAAAAAAAAAAAAAAAGACAAGGACATAATTTGTGAAGGTCCAGAAGCAATTATATTTTTCAACAAATGTAAAAGCGAATAAAAATTATCTCAAATTAATCTGATTAGGCTGCAAAACAAATTGCAGTTGGTTTCTAATAGGTTTTGCTTTTAGATTTTCATTACCTAGGAAACCATGGCTGGTGCAAATTAGAAAAGCAGATTATTATTGTTTTCCCAACAAGGACAAAACATTTTAATGCACTTCTCACTTTTATTTCACTATGCAGAAACAAACTTTCAACACGTGGAGTGATTCAGCTGACAATGTAATGGAAGAGGTACCTAGTAAGCAAAATATTTGCAGAAGAACATGGGGACACAATCTAGAACATGGTGGAATATATGTACAGGTTAAGGCTTGGCTCTCAGCTAGATAATAGATGTACAGTAGATTCTGAAATGAAACGTTTGCCACTAAGAAGTTAACCCTTTGAGTGCCAGAGGGGTACAGAACGCATTGCGCTCAAAGGGTTAACGGAAATCAACAAACAATAACAATCCACAGGACTATGTCAAAGTAATCATTTTGTACTTTTTTAAAAACTAAGAAAATATGAGTGCTGCTTCAATGAACTACACATAATGTACACATTGAATTTTGTGAGAGCTAACAGAAAGTCAGCTGGCTTCAACTTAACATCAATGCTGACAAAAAAATAATAATCTCAATTTCAAGTTAAAATACTAAAATAATTACTACCCCATATGTTATTAAATTGGATATACAAAGCACACTTTATCCGCTTTTAAATAGGTTCACAAGATTAATCCTTTGACTGCCTCTGGCACTTAAAGGGTTAAGGAGTTATTATTATTATTTTTTTTTTCTTTTATCAGGTAATAATAATAAAACCAGATAAAACAAATACAATATTCAAGTTGTGGACCAAATAAAGTGTGTTATTGGCACATATAAGGTGTGATAAAACATTTTACACAGTACCTATTCAGCTTCTAGCATTTTAGGATATTCTTCATTTTCTGTAAACAAAAGCTTGCCACCTAACAAATTTAGGGCCTTATGCAGAAAGCAAAACGTGCAGTTCTACAGCATACCAACTCTCTAGCAATCAGGGGGGAAAAGCCCCACTTAACCCAGAGGAAGCCAATACATTGCAGTGCAATGCATTGGTCACTTCTCTGGCACTCAAAGGATTAAATCAATGGGAATTTTAACCCCCACTTCATGGTACTTTTCTCCAGAACTGTTCTTCTTTAGTTTTCGGCATAAGGTCCGCAGTTTTTTCTTTTATTAGTTATGGGTTGTTTATGCATTACATTAAGTTCACCGTTTATATTATTGTTGCGTGTGAACGTGCATATATTACTGGAAACAGAGAAGGAAAATAAAAAATGCTGCCTTTTTAATAGTTTCTTCATGCAATACTGATTTACTTATGCTGAATTGCATTGCTTTTAATGGGAAGATATGTCTGCCGGTGTCTTTATAAATGGTCAAGCTAAATCCTTCTGGACTGTATATTTTCCACAGCTAGGTCTGCCACTTCGCATAGTCTCTCATGTTCCTAATGGTGGACATGACCAAGCTTGTCTGAAATTTGGCATCATTCCTGCAGGCAAGAAAAAGAACAGTTATTCTGCTTGCAGCAGCAAAGTCAATGTTTTTGTTTATTTTACTTAAAAGTGAACAATACCCTTAGTGGCTCTTAATTTTCATTTCAGAAGGACTTCCTCACTACCTTTTGATCTACTGGTTGCATTTGCATTTGATCTATGTTGAAATTAACTGCTATTTGTTTAAGAGATTATAATATTGAAATACTAATGTACCTTATGAACCATTCAAGACTAATGAAGCACACTGTTTGTTGTGAGGAGGTGTGACCTAGAAACAGATTTCAACAGAGATCACTATAAGCAGGAAACTGTAGATATAATGGAAAACAGACAGATACACCTAACTGCTGTATGATGGGCCTAGGACACACCTCTCCAAAATCATGGATTAAGCTCGACTGCCCCAAATTTGGGACTAGATCATTGTACCCTGCACTGTCTTACTAATGCCAACAGAGCCCTCCGTCCTGTTTCATCCATGTACTAGTGGTCTGAAACAGGACTCAATCTCAACAGGACACAATCTCATAAACAGGAGCCATGCTGTCACACTGCAGCTAGCTGTCCTTTTCTCTCTTTGCTTATAAGATGGACAGGCTGAGACAACCAATTGACAAGCACAATGTTGGTGACATCAACAACCTGAAATTCACTCCATCCTAGCCTAGTAGCATATGCTGCTGATCTCGCAGAGGAGGTAAAGGAAGGAACATGTAAAAGGGATAATAATACTTAAAATGTAAAAATATATACAACTATATCTTATAAGGTTTATCCTCCTGAGTAAAACAAGGGCACTCTCACTCCCGAGAGATTTTTTTATTCAACAGTTACCACAGTTCAAAATTTACATTTTTCAGGTGTAATATCGCAATGGCCTGACATTTTAGAGTGGCGCTGTTGTAACACCATCCAATGGAGGTTTATGGTCAACTGACCATTGGATTTTTTTAGCTTATCAAACAGGCAGTTTCAGACTGCTGGTTTCTGGATGCCTCTGCAGTTTTAGAGATTTGTGACATATTGTGTGTAATTGGGAGCAATGTTACTTTTAGTGACTTTCCCTCAAAGTTCTCATGAAGCACCATAATAAATAATAAGCTAATAACATTCAAGAGTGTCTCTCTATGAAAAATCTGAACATTGGGAGGTATGACCTAGGTGTCAAAGTTAAATTAAGAGCCACTTTTAGGGCATAGTTCTCCTTTAATTTCATGGATGCCAAAAATGCCTATAAAGCATTGTGTTACTGAACATATGTACAAAGAAAAGAGGAGCAATTTTGCACCATAGGGGATAATTTAAACATTCACATTGATGTAACCACCTAGTTGCTACAGACCTTCCTAACACATTGTGAAATAAAGTGTTTGAAATACCCCTGGCATCCAAGGGGTTAAATATGATGTTTATTTGCCCCTTATGGTGCAGTTATTCTTCTTTGTGCACATGGCTTTAAATAATTTACATGATCCATCTATATGTAATTATAGAAAGGGATGTTCATATGGACCACAAAACTAAGAACTAGAACATGTTTCTTCTTCATTTCAACATTATTTAATGCAAAGAGTACAGCAAATAAAAGCCAAAACACAGCCATTCAATTACATTCAGCATCCAAAGCAGTCTGCACAACGCAATAAGAGCTTTATGTAGCAGGTTAGTATGCATGACATATGCAGAACAGGGAAAGCAATCATTGATGTGTTTTGTTTTGTTTTTTTAACATGACAAAAAAGTGATAATTATTCATTCCAAAAGTGGATGAAACAATATACGTTTTTTATAAATACAAAATAGAAAAACATTTATCAGTCACTATTTAAGGTCCTGGTGTTAAAGAAAGGTTGGACTAGCCAGATTAAAACACCCCAAAGTGATGGAACATGATGCAAATGTATACATAAAACCATGAAAAACATGCTACATTAAAGAAGAGTTTTGGTTAAAGGGGCAGTCTCTCTCTCCTTATACCAGCAGCAAATCACAAAAGAAAAAAAATATATTTTAATTATTATGTTTATCTTTAAAGAATCTAAGATAGTGTAATTTTCTGTGCACTATGGGTGCCAGGTTGAATAACAATGTATGTTCTTTTGACTGCTATTTTCATTGCTTGATTTACTTACTTTGCACATTCACCCAGTCCTAAATAACTCTCCCTCCCTGAGTTTACCTTACTAGATTGCTGTAAACAGACTGATGCCTGGTTAAATGGCAGACTTTTCAGCCCCTTTCTCAGACAACTTACTACAGAAACAAAGAAAAGGTAGAGAAAGTACATTATTTTAGAAGGATGAAAACTCACCACAACACAAAACTAGGCGTAACATACCTTTCTACCCCTAGCGTGGTGTTCACAAATGTTTTCAGAAGGTTTTTTTTTTTTTTGTTTTTTTTTCATTTACACCCCTTTAAATGTACCAAAATCTTTAAAAACTATGGACTTACCCACTATATTCATCATATGCTGTTCTCTATATAAAATGTACCCCATTGCAAACGTTTGATATATTGTAGGGGGTGCAAGACACACAAAACTACACTTACCGGTTTTCTTTTTTTAAAGCACTAAAATGGTCATAACTATTAGAGATGAAGGTAACATATAAAAAAGCATACCATTAGGGAAATAAGATATTAACCTTCATCAAATGAGGGGTTGTATTCCTTTTACCTCTAGGCTGGTGTGCAAATATTTCCATAACTTGAAGCTACTTGAAAAAAAGTAATTATTTACCTGTACTAAAAGGGGATTTTTGTGTACTTACTGATAAATCAATTTATCTTAGTCCATGTGGAACACAGAAACCATGGGATAAGTTATCCTCCTGCAGGAGGGCAGGGCACTTGCCATAAAAGGCTCTCTGGAGATGCCTTAGAAGAAACCAACTCTCTAGACTTAGGCTTAGTAGAAGTAAAAGTCTGGAAACCCCTGGTGATTACCTCTGAAGGAGTCTTGAGTAAAAGGTCTTCTAGGTAGGAAGTCCAGAAGCTTCCCTGTGCACTGATGGAAGCTGCCAAGGCGGACATGATGTTTGTGAAGACCCCTGGATTTGACACTAGACTAAAAGAAAGGGCCATAAACTGCCTTGAAACACAAACTACAGGAAGTGCTGATGATCTGAATGGATTAGGGTGTGCAGGTAAGGGTCCTTAGAGTCTAGAGAGACTAAAAACTCCCCTGGACACAGAGCTCAAAGTGTCCATCTTCAAACATGGGACCAGCACAAAACGGTTGAGGTGATGAATAGGACACCATCCACTGTCTTTTTGGGAACCACAGAGATTTGAATAATATTTGGTGAATCACTGCTGAAAAGGAACAGGGATCAATACCTGCATGTCTAGCAGGGAGGAAACTGTGTCTAAGAATAGACAACCTCAATCAGGATCCTGAAGAAATCTGGACAGGAAAAAACAGTGAGGGAGAAGGAACTTGAAATCTATACAATACCCTTCTCAAAGTACCTGCAAAACCTACTGGTTCATCACATAAATGGCCCATATCTTGTGGAAAAAATGGAGGCAATCTCCTATGGTTAAGAGAAGGACCAGGCCTCAGTGAGTTATGCTGAAGTGGACTTGTCAGTCTTAGGCTTCTGAACAGGGCTTTTGCCTCCCCAACCCTGTGTCCATGTGGCCGAAGAAAATGGTGCTCTAGGCACATACCTGAAGTGTCGAGGGTAACAAAAACCTTTCTTCTTTCGTGGGAAAGAACAGTGCATGGGAGTAAACAAGGTACTATTGCCCCCAGTGATATGGCTGATAACCTTCTCCAGGACAGGCTCAAACAATTGGTTGTCTACAAAAGCGAGAGAAACCAGAAACTTCTTAGAGGACTAGTCAGACGACCAGATTTTAAGCCACAGAGTATCACGAGCAGCTACTGAGAAAGCCAAAGCTTTACCTAGTGGCCACTTCATCAAGTTAAGTATTAGCTTCAAGGACCTTAGAAAGCAATGCCACCAAGTCATCCTTAGGATTATCCCCTTGGATAGTATCCAAAAGTTCATCACCCTAGATTGCCAAGACCTAGTGTCACGGGTTGTTAAGACTCTCAGACGCAAGGTTAGGTAAAAACACAACTTTATTGAAACGATTAAGATAATCCCATAGGATTTTAAACACATACATACAATATATAGAATGACCAATGGAAGGACTATAACAATACAGACTCTACCGGTCTTGCCAATATACCGGGCAAGACAGCCTGAGCAGTAAGGAATAAAAGGCTCTACCAGCCTTGCCAAAATACCGGGCAAGGCAGCCTAACGGACACCCAAGTAGTAGGCTCTACCGGCCATGCCAATATACCGGGCAAGGCAGCCTAACTAGATGCTTAAAGACTTAGGCTCTACCGGCCTTGCCAATACCGGGTAAGGCAACCTCAGGATGGAATAATGTAAAAGGTTCTACCGGCCTTACCAGTATACCGGGCAAGGCAGCACAGAGGAATACCAATATAGGCTCTACCGGCCTTGCCAATACCGGGTAAGGCAACCTCAGGATGGAATACGTAAGGTTCTACTGGCCTTACCAATATACCGGGCAAGGCAGCCCAAAGAAGCAGTAATTAATCACAGTGATCTTAATAGCTGTCAGATGGCAATGACAGTCTAATAGTAATCGATAGACTGCAAGATCAGTGGTTTACTCTGGTAGTCTGTACACTGTATCACTCATGTACTGTAGGACTACTAGCTCTCTAGGACTGGACAGCGCACAGTGAACCATAAGATTACCTGGGTAACGAGACAATGTAGTAAACCAGCGCCCTCACGTTGGGAACCTTCTAGCAAGACATAGATTAACCCACAGGCCATGGAGCGAACCAACACCCGCGCGTTGGTATCATACAAGATATAGTGTAGCTTAGCGGTGGAGCGAACCAGCGTCCGCACGCTGGGTACCAACAGACTGTATAGTATACAAAAGAAAAAGTTCACTTCAGCGCTTAAATGCAGTACACCCCGAATGAGAATCCTCCTGCAGCCACTGATGAATCCGCTATCACGGATATAAAGTCAAAAGTATTAAGAGGTTATCGTAGCGCTAAGGTTTCTCATAAATTCTAATTACATATAATAAATCATATGTTAACCATAAGGCATCAAAACTTTAAACAAAATATTATAATAATGTCAGAAATCCAATGTAGGAAAGACATGAATTACTTTACTGTTCAAGATTTCAAAGTAGATGCAAATATTCTTATCGGTTGGGTAACTTTCAGCTCTCAAGATGCTCCCTTATATATTCCTCTTCTTACTATGTATCTGATTCACGATTCCTGATCTCAGATCAATCATGCAACAAGAGAAGATAATGGTCCCTTAGAATATGTATGTCATATAGTATAAAAAACTTAAAGCACTTACGGTTCAGTTAAAGGTGTATCGTCTCACTGTCTGATCCAGGGTTATCTCCAATATGACAGCTCCGAGCGTTTCTATTGTGCGATGTGTTTTAAACAGCCCGCAATTTGTCAAATTCAGTCGCATTCAGCAATAGGTATCCAAACAGAAGATCGCCGTTCTTGATCACCGATATTTTGTAATTCCAATAATAGGGTTAAAACAAATTGTAGCAAAATTCTTTATTTGGCAAAATAAAACCTTGGTACAATGTCACCAAATTACACTTCTCCAAAAACAGTCCGTCTTGAAGTTTTGTATGACGATACACGTCCTTTGATGTTTAAGAAAGCCTCACGATACAATGTGGCCAAAATAGTATGTGAGGACAACAGTCAAAAACGGACAGTAATATTTGAAGTGCTAACTAACTTCAAATATTACTGTCCGTTTTTGACTGTTGTCCTCACATACTATTTTGGCCACATTGTATCGTGAGGCTTTCTTAAACATCAAAGGACGTGTATCGTCATACAAAACTTCAAGACGGACTGTTTTTGGAGAAGTGTAATTTGGTGACATTGTACCAAGGTTTTATTTTGCCAAATAAAGAATTTTGCTACAATTTGTTTTAACCCTATTATTGGAATTACAAAATATCGGTGATCAAGAACGGCGATCTTCTGTTTGGATACCTATTGCTGAATGCGACTGAATTTGACAAATTGCGGGCTGTTTAAAACACATCGCACAATAGAAACGCTCGGAGCTGTCATATTGGAGATAACCCTGGATGAGACAGTGAGACGATACACCTTTAACTGAACCGTAAGTGCTTTAAGTTTTTTATACTATATGACATACATATTCTAAGGGACCATTATCTTCTCTTGTTGCATGATTGATTTGAGATCGGGAATCGTGAATCAGATACATAGTAAGAAGAGGAATATATAAGGGAGCATCTTGAGAGCTGAAAGTTACCCAACCGATAAGAATATTTGCATCTACTTTGAAATCTTGAACAGTAAAGTAATTCATGTCTTTCCTACATCGGATTTCTGACATTATTATAATATTTTGTTTAAAGTTTTGATGCCTTATGGTTAACATATGATTTATTATATGTAATTAGAATTTATGAGAAACCTTAGCGCTACGATAACCTCTTAATACTTTAGACTGTATAGTATAGTCGCAAGGCTTAAGGAGCGAACCAGCGACCGCACGCTGTGACCAACAAACAGTATAGTATAGCTGCAAGGCTTATGGCGCAAACCAGCGTCTGCACGCTGGGACCAACAGACAATATAGTATAGCCGCAAGGCTTGTGGAGTGAACCAGCGCCAGCACGCTGTGACCAACAGACAGTATAGTATAGCCGCAAGGCTTGTGTAGCGAACCAGCGTCCGCACGCTGGGACCAACAGACAGTATAGTATAGCCGCAAGGCTTTTGGAGCAACCCAGCGTCCGCACGCTGGGACTGACAGACAGTATAGTATAGCCGCAAGGCTTAAGGAGTGAATCAGCGTCCGCACGCTGTAACCAACAACCAGTATAGTATAGCCGCAAGGCTTATGGAGCGAACCAGTGTCCAAACGTTGGGACTAACAGACAGAATAGTATAGCCGCAAGGCTTGTGGAGCAACCCAGCGTCCTCACGCTGGGACTAACAGACAGTATAGTATAGCCGCAAGGCTCATGGAGCGAATCAGTGTCCGCACGCTGTAAACAACAACCAATATAGTATAGCCGCAAGGCTTGTGGAGCGAACCGGCGTCGCCACAGACACAGGAACTGGGCCAGGGGACGAACAGGAACCAGCAAGGACGATCAACCGGATCAGGAGCGGCAACAAAGACAGGCAGCAGGAAACAGCAACTTCTGAAGATTCAACCAGAACCGGTACTGGAACCAGCACTGCAGACAGGAGACTCAGGAACAGGATGAAATAAGGAACTCAGGAACACAGCAAAAGGCCCAATAAGCTTCTGAGCATGGTGGAAGTGGCTGCTATCAGAGACACCACGAAAGGGCAACCAAAGGGTGCCCAGACACAGTTTAAATAGGCAATATGATGCGGGCTAAAGGCAGACAGCCAATGGGAGCCCCCTACCGGTAATAGACATAGAAATGCAGCAATCACGGGCACCGTGATACCTAGTTACTCAGACAATGGCAAAGAAGTAGCAAAAATAGCTTTAGTCGTTTGCAACGACTTTTCAAAATACAGTGTCATTGAACTCATTAATATTTTCAGAGAGAGTCGGTTGTGATCAGAAATATGTCGTTTGTCCTGACTGAAATTGTCATATGTAAAGACAAACGTCGTATGTAAAGACAAAAATGTCTTACCTAACGTCAAAATTGTCTTCACTAAAGACAAAAATTCTCACATTCAGAAGTTCACATTCCCTCCACTTTCTTAATGAACAAATTTTGTCTTTTGCAAGACTTTTTTTGTCGCTTTATACGACAAATTTTCTTTTCCTCTATATGACAATGGAGAAAAGTTTAGCCCTGCCTCTTTGTCCAGCAATTCTGGAGTTGTGTCGTACACAACGGACATTAAAAATCTTTTTTTTGTCAAAAATATGTTGTTCATGCATACAATTACTTATTTTTATCGTTAATACAACATTTTTTGTTTGTTATCACTTTGAACATACGGCCCTATAAGGTAAAAAGTAGCAGCGTAGCCCCATAGAAAAACAATCTGACATAAGGAAGAAAGGATTCATAGGGAAACCCCTGATACAGTGGTGGTCTAAGGCTTGCCCCTATCTCCTTGAGCTCAGATACAGCCAGGAGACCCCCAAAGAAAGAATGCAGGACATAAACATAATATAAACCACTTATCTGTCTGAAGGGGTTAAAGCAGAAAGCCAGGAGGGTGAATCCAGACTCATGAGACTAACCCAGCAGGAACAGTGGGAGAAGTGTAAGAATACAACATTCCCTTATTCTATGAAGGCTGGGAAAGAAGGTCTTATGGAAAAAGTAGTTCCATTTTTCCTCCACAATGAAAATGGCTTGGTGGTTCTCCAGATATTGCATCCAACTGCAATCCCACAGCGAGGTGGGTCCCTAAAGGCATCCCTTCACTGAAGTAATAAAGAGTAGAAGAATAAGTTTCAATTTGCCCAGAGGAATCCACATCGTCCTGCAGAAATCACAACTGTACTGGTTATGCCACTTCCAACAAGACTGTCGTGCGTGTCCGTTCTTAAAGGCACTTTGGACCCAAAAAAACAAAAATATCTAAACTGAAGTAACTTTTTGTAAAATCCCCACCAAAGAGGAGAGGAAAAGTAGAGCTGAGTGCAAAGCTAGCAATTTTACTAAAGACAGAGTGAATGCGGCTGCCAGACAAACAGACTGGTTTACATTCATAGGACCTGTGCACTCTGAATACTGGAGGTCTTGTCCTCTTTAGTCTTCAGGATCCTCTGTGCATAAGCAAGTCCTGCTCAAACAAGCAAAGCAGAACTGAGATTAAAAAGGCTGATAATGCAAGTCATCTTCGAGCAGACCCAGGTTATGAGCAATATGGACTATGGATCAAACCAATAACGGAGGCCAGAGATAGGAACAAACCTAATGGGGGATTCCCTTCAGACAGGAAAAAAAACAAGGCTAACTAATTGTATCTTTTCCTGATCCATCTCCTTTGAGGTCACTTTTAAAACAGATTGGTGTAGGTTAAGTGAAGTACGGAGGGAGTCTCCACCATAAGAGAGCCTTTTAAGGAAAATGCCATTTCCTCCTGCAGGATGATACATTACCTTATGGTTACTGTGTTCCACACTGGATGAAAAAAAACATGGTCATAACCATTACATATATGAAAAAAAAGATAAGCAAGGCGTACCATTTTGAAAAGAACAAATTTATCCAAATCAAATAAGTTGTCCCTTTGAATTTTTACCCCATGGCTGGTGTGCAAATTGTTTGCAGAAGGTGGTGCTATTGGGAAAAATAGAGGTATTTTACATTTCTACCCTCTCAGGACAAAGCTACACCAGATACTATCATTTTTCAAATATGACTTGCCTGTACTAAACTAGTTATAAAAACTATAGACTTGAAGAAATGGTATTAGGAAAGTGGACAACCAGCTGAATTCAATAAGGTGTCACCTGCCTTTCATAGTGTGAAAAACTGTTTCCAGAATGTGGTGATATAGGGAAAAAAACATACTTTTATATATTTCAATTTGGTATCCTTTAAAAAATGTTGCACGCAACAGAGCATGTGACTACATGGCGCATTAACCTGATTAAAAGGGCGACATGAGAATCTTGCGGCATGAAATGTCGCCTAAAACTACCATTATCCTTAGCCACCTGGTGGCCGCTAAGGATGATGATAGTTGTATGCTGTAGGCTATTTCTGGCAGTGTTCCTTAAAAAAGAAATAATGCTATAACTAAACCTTTTAGGTATACCTGCCCACTTCTCACCAATACTCATTTAGTATGCCCACTAAGTATGGCTTCCCATTTCTCAAACCAGGCATGTCACCCAACTGACCACATTGGACTTCAGCATCTAGCCTGACACCGGTTTATATCCTGAGCCTGGCATGGCTGTATCCTGGAACAGCTCTGGGGCATATTCAGTGCCAAGCATGGGTATATATCTTAGGTCCGGCTCTGTTTCCTAGGTCTGTATTTCCTTTACCTCGCTTGTAAGAAGTGGGCAGGTATACCTAAAAGGTTTAGTTATAGCATTATTTATTTTTTTAAGGAACACTGCTATCATAACAAGCCAGAAATAGCCTACAGAATACAACTCTCATCATCCTTTGCAGCCACCAGGTGGCTAAGGATGATGGGCATTGTAGGAGATGTTTCATGCCACGATTTGAGAATTTCAGTCTTTTCTGCAGTGCGAGAGCCAATGGATTAAATGGGTGACATGGTTAATGCGCCATGTAGTCGCATACTCTTTTGCGTGCAACATTTTTAAAGTGAACCAATCATTTCAACGATATCACGGGAGATTTTTCAACACCATGAAATTTCCTACTGTATTCAGTATCCATTGCCAGCTTAGAAAATGGTACCCCATTGGTACGGACTACCATATTGTAGTGGGTGCCAGGAGCATGGCTACCTATGGAACAAGGCTGAGGATGCAAACAGTGTATATGTGATTCTATGGCTATCAGTGGAACAAGACAGACAGTTAATGTGTGGTTCTGTGAATTCCAGCGGGATTTGGAACTGGAGGGAGTCAAACAGTGTGGAGATCTGTAACTACAAGTGGAACCAGGGTGTGGGGTCAGACACTGTACTACGTGGGGATCTCTGACTTCTAGTGGGCATTGGAACCACCCTTGGGGGGGGGGGGAATCAGGCACTGTATGTGGTCAGTGAATCTAGGCTGGGGAAGCTGACAGTATATGTGTGTGTATGCCAAAAGGTTGTCCACACTCTGCATGACAATAGACACCCCTGTTGCTTAATTTTTTTTATTTGTTCAGACCGTGTTGGGCGGCATCAGGATCCCGTCTGACACCCCTCAGTACTGACTGTTTACACGATTGTATAAGTGATCAAAATGGTGACAAGGAGGCACTCTCTGTTTTCCTTCCCTTTGCCTCATTCAAGACAGTACTGCCCAAAGTCCTGGCTTTATTGGGAGGACTGAGACACCACATCATTGCTGATATCCGTGATGATATGAGTGGTAATATCCCACTCCTCCCACTCAACCTAGAAGTTTGGGAAACTCTAGGTTTCAGAGCAAGGGAAGGGAGGAAGTAATTGACTTCTTATGTTGCCAGTATTGATCCCCTATCACAATTTAATACTTGCTTAATATTGGGTGCGTTGGCATGAATTAGAAAGGTGCATATTCCCAACAAACAAGGTTTCATTTATATTTTTTTAATTAAGGAAGGAATGGAGGGAAATTACCAGGCAGTATGCAGTATGGACTTTGAAAATTGGAAACATTTTGCCAAATGGTACGTCATACTGTCCTGGCACTGAAAATGTTAAACTAAGCACTTGAATGCTAATCTCTAATGCATTGCAAATCAAGGCACTGGCCCTTCACTCCAAGGAGTATAAAGGCCTTTTTAAATAAACAGGAAGTGTGGGATATTTGTCTTCTATGGTGCAGCTCTAATGCATTGCAAATCAATGCACTGGCCCTTGACTCCAAGGAGTATAAAGGCCTTTTTAAATAAACAGGAAGTGTGGGATATTTGTCTTCTATGGTGCAGCTGGTTTGCCCCATAACCTCACCTCTTTAGCTTCCCTTAATTTAGTAATAAACTATTTTATCAAAACTGTTGGATATTTAGGAATGTATTAAATGTATACTCTTATTTAGTCATTAGTAACAGTCTAATAAAGAGACATAATTAAAAGACCCTAAAAATACAATGTAATTTTCCAAGTGAAACTGCCCCTTTAAGGTGAGTAAATGAAAAGTATTCACACTAGTAATTTAAAGATAGTCAAAGTGCAGTGTATATCCACCATTTGTTGATCGCCGGCTATATAAACAAGCTCTTATAACTTTACAGCAGGGGTGGGTAACTTGTGCCTCTCCAGCTGTTGTTGGATTTCCATTATTGTTATGCTCAGCTAACCAAATGGGGTGAAGATGGGGTTTAAGCCCAACAACAATTGAAGAACAACTAGTTGTACACTCCTGCTCTACAGCATACAATACCTGGCATGCATAAGATAAGTGTAGAAAATAATGAGTGCCTGTTACTCTTTTTAGGAGTACATTGAAGTTTAATTGGGTCATGCAGAACAAAGAAATAGGTAGGAATAGAACTATTAAGCGAAGGGGAGGATGCCTTTTGCACATGCTAGCCTGAATAGTGGACAGGAAAACCATCTATTCTTCTTACCTGTGGTCAGTCCTCCCCATCTTCTGGTGTAATCTCTGTTTCTTTATGTACCACTACTTTGGTCACTGACATGTCAGGGTGCTGCTCTTTGGCTTCTTTAATTGCCTGAGCCAGCGCCTAGCGCAAGGAAAATCACAGAAGGGGCAAAAACAAAAAAAGGAGGTGGAACATGCATGATCAGTGGCAAGGTGAATATTCATGAGCAAAATTACACCGTTTACAAATGAGGAAAGACAATTAAAACAGAATTAAATTGACAATCATGTGTGTTGCAGGCAATCAGACAGTAGAAACTTAACCTGTTCAATCTGACCTTTGATATTTGTGAAACATAAACCTTCTGAAAGTTAATGGAACTGTTTGCATTAACAGTTTGCATGATGGGGAGTGTCCAAAGTATTGCATTGCAAAGTGCTGGACACACCACTGCCACACAAAGGGTTAAAACTGGATTAATTACAACTGCTTTGCAGGATTAAAACAGCAGTCTTAAAATTGAATTGTTCGACTTGTGGTTAGTCAGAGACGAAAGGGTTAAGTGCTTTAATTTTTTTTTTTTAACCCATCATATTACCCATTCCTTCATTGGTGTGTTACATGTAACTCTGGCAAGTATGGAGTTAAGTTTGTTTTTCACTAACTGTATATATGCAGAAGAAGATTTATCAGTAAAATTATTTTGCAAACACTCACTCAGACCAGCATCAGAGTTGCTAAAAACTAGCAACAATGCTAAGAAACAGTGCGAGATCCAATTATTCTATGCATCAGCACCATTAATGCTGTTTAAGAGAAGTATTAGCAAAATGATCTTATTAGTAAATTCTCCTCTCAGAATGTTTAGCCAGGTAACAATTTACCTGATCATGGTCAATATCGGCATCCCCTGTAATCACTATCCGCTTCTCAATCCTTGTCTCCGAGATGCCTCCTTTCACAGTCTGCACAGAGAAGAAAACAATCACATCAAGGCACAAAAAGCAGAGAGTCCCAGCATTTCTTATTTACATTATTAAATCTGAACATTAATTGATAGTTACAGCTCCCGATAACTAAACAAAATGGGCAGAAATCGAAATAGACAACAAAGGCCTTAAAGCTAAAGAACAGAAATACTTTCAATGTTTATTTACATAAAGTTTCCTGACACATACTTAAAGACAACTATTTTAAGTTGCCCTTATTCTGTAGGAACCACTTTTCTAGCTAAAAGCTATGTTGGACCTAAACAATTCAATCTCTTTTTAATCCCTTGACTGATCAAGGGGTTTAAGTTCACTGCAAATCTGTTGTCTACTAGGGTAATTTATTTAGGACTGGGTATCATCAGTACATGATCTCAGAATAATCCGACTGGAGCATCTCTGTACATGGCCATAAGTAGTACATCTCTTCTGGTTTAGCTTCCCCTGTTCACCTCTACGCCACCCAAGTATCCTATCCCCTAATGAAGTTGATTAACTGGAGATCTGGCACTGTTGCTCTATAGCTCATAGATACCATCTCTATAATAAGGAAATTCTCACCCTTTTTTTACCACTAAATATATGTTTATATCTTTGTTCAAATTTTTTTTAATTGTATATGCACTTTTTTGCCTGTGGTTTGAAATTGGGCCTCATATCACTCAGTACTCTACGTTTATTGTATTTAGCACTTTATTACTATTTTGAACCTCCATTATTATTTTTTGAGGTGGTATCTTGTTTGACTATCTTGATTTTCCAATAAAATATGTTGCAATGTACTAATTATAAAATTACTGAATTTCTGATAGTAACCCTTTCAGTTCCAGGGGGTACACAAAGCATTGCAAAGCAACATGTTGTGTGCCCTTCTGATACTGAAAGGGTTAAACATTTTTATTGCAATCTTCTATTATGCGCTTCCCTGAAAGGACTTGACTTGAAAAAGGGACTGTTACTCTTGAAAGCTTGTCCCAAAAATGTAATGTTAGTCCAATGTAAAAGGTATTATTACATACTGTGATGCTCATTAATTTGGAATATATATATATATATATATATATATATATATATATATATATATATATATATATATAAACTTTTAGAAATGAGCACTCAGACTTTATAAATCATGGTGTGATGTGAAATGTAATCACAACTTTTCAGCCCCCAGGTCTTGAAAAAGGCCCTTCAAGGTAGCTGAAATGGTAATATTTATTTTGACATCACACCATCATTTATTAAGTCCTTCTGAGTGCTCATTTCTAAAATGTGTTTTTATAATTGGATTTTAGTGTTCTTGCCTGTTAAATCCCTTTCTTTTTAGTCCATATGGAACATAGGTACCATAGGGGGGAGGTGAGTCCTTCCTCCTGGAGGGCAGGACACATCTCAACAGAGTCTTTGGGATTGAGACTCCCTCCTCTCCCTGCTCAACCCCCCTTCCTACAAATGCCCGTAATTCGTACGACTGAAGCTACACAAATAAAAGTAAGTGCTGAAGAGAAGAAGAAATTCTCCTGAAAGAAAGATTCTAAGAGGACTCCTCAGCCCTAGAAAGCAATACCAGGAAAAAAGTGTCCCATTCTCTGGGTGGGAGACTGTATTCCATATGGACCAAATAGAAAGGATTTAACAGGTAAGAACACTAAAATATTATTTTCTCTTACATCCAGTATGAAACACAGGTACCATGGGAATATCCCAATGCTAAGATCTCAAAGCTGGGAAAGAAGAAAGGACCTCACACATGTTCCCATAATACCAGAGTTCCTAGGACTATCCAGTATCTGAATAACCCAAGCAACAAGTGTCAATGGACACTGAATTTACACAGAACATGAAAACAAGAGCCAGCAGGGCTCAGAAACTACTGAAAAACAACTGGAAGAAAAAAAGTGTGCATGGCCCTAGACAGGCAGAACAAAAGAGGCCAGGATATTGACGCAGTAGTGTTTGGTGAAAGTATGCAACCAGAACAAGTTATTGCCTTGCACAGCTATTCAGCAGAGGCCTGGTTCTTGTATGCCCAAGAGACACCACAGACCTTAAAAGGAACAGGTTTCTTCTTGTACTACATCCAACAAATGGAGATCCCTCTCCTTAACAGACCTGAGAGAAGGAAGGCACATCAATCTTCTTACTGATATGAAACGCAGACCACCTTGAGAAGAAACTCCTGGGAAGTATGAAGTACCGCCTTATACTGATGAAACACCAGGAAGGGAAGTTTACAAGACAGAGCTGGCAGCTCAGCGACTTGCCTCACCAAGACCAAAGCTAAAACCAACTTTAGTGTCAATTGGCGCAAGGAGATGGAAGCAAGCTGCTCAAATTGAGGCCTCACCAAAACTCCCAGAACTAGCTTAAGATCCCACGAAGGAAATTAATGGAAGGCATGAGCCACCCCCTGAAGAAAAACCTTAACACCTGGAAGTATGGTAACACGTCTTTGAAAAAGTACAGATAGTGTGGATATCTGAACCTTAAGGGAGCTCAAACTGAGTTCCTTGTTCAGGGGAATTCATACATACACACACACAAAAAGTACAAGACTGAAGTTGTTGAAGCTTGATGAGGATCAACAGAGGATGAAGATGATGATATACAAACACACTCACTACATTATATGTGCCTCACTTTATGAGATTTATTTATCAATTTAGTCCCTTCTGAGGGGATTTAAGTCATATGGTGTTTTCTCTGCCATCCAGTACAGGTTACTGGTAACTTTGGGTAGGCGATCAGCCCTTTTAAGTAGGCAGGAACAATTCTGAGAAGGGACTGCTGGGTGGAGCCTACCTCCTCTCCTTAGCTTGCAGCTAGCCAATCCCCAACCAGTAAGATTTGTTCCTTGGTGAAGACACAAGGCAAGAGAACAGTTCCTCTATAGTTTTAGCTTTTTTATTATTTTTCTTTTAGATATGGGATACCACCATTAGGCAGATTACCATCACTGAATTCCCATCACCCAAATGTGGATAGCTCAGTTTACCAGGTACTTTTGTAGACCTAAGCCCTGGGGGGGAAATCTTGGCTGCAAGTTCTTTCCTCAGGAGTTGCCCACTGAGGCTTCTTCTTGATATATGGTAATCTGAAGATAGAAGACCTGCTAAAAAGGTGAGCAACCATTTGAGTGCTGAGGTCTATGTCTCATGCTTCCCCTCCGCACAGGGGTCTCACTTGGAGTTCCTATTACATACTCATGCACTCATTGGGTTTATCTGTATGTCTGTTGGGTGTTTAGAGCAAGGTTCTGTGGTAACTTAACCCTTTGCTGGTTTGGCATCTTTTAGGGGGTTGTGGGAACTTTCCCTACTGGGATCTGTGTTTATTGAGTCTACTGACATGTTCTAGTGGGCTTTTGAGTGGTTTTACATTTTGGTATTACATTTGTAAATTTGTGTTAAAGGCGCGCTTTTACCGCATAGACGTCATTACTCCATTCACCGCTATGGGATATATCTTTGCTACTGCTCCACGCAGCGAGATCAGAGATGGCTCATTTTGTTTGTCTGCCCCTGCTCTGTTATCCGGTCAAAGTTCTTGGCATGTTGGGGGGCTCAGGGGGCTTTGGGCACTGTTGGGGTACTTTTTTTTAGATAAACTACGTTTCCCATAAGCTCTTGCTTCGCGCGCTCGTTTACGATTGGATTCCACCGTGGCAGCCATTTTGTGCCTTCTCTGAACGGGTATCCTATGCAGGGCTTGGACTCTCCTCTCCTCAGCAGATGAACTCTTCGTCCGCCAGATAAGTCTATTTTAGCATTTTCTGGGGTCAATAGTTTGTTATACACTCTGTTTTGTGGGTATTTCTGATACTTTGACAGTTTGACTCTGTGAGCATGTCTATTCCATTATACCTTGGGGCTAAACCTAAGACTAAGGACACTGGGGCTTCTGTGTCCCCTATTGCTCATTGCTCCTCATGTCACTCAGGGCTACCTAGAGAATTCTCAGGTCATGTTTGCCCAGCATGCGCTGCTGCCCCCGAGTCTCTTGCAGGGACCTCCAGCCATGCACTAGAGCCAGTCTGGATGCAAGAGTTTAAGGCTACTACCAGGGACCTCTGGTCTACCTTACAACTCCTTCCATCCACATTACAGGGGGTCTTCCACTCGTGGCAGGCCCCCAACCCTATCAGGTCTTCCCTGCTTAAACTGCCGGGTGTCCCTGATGTATCGGATTTCTCTGGTGATGAATTATTGGTGGATTCTGATGATGAAGACTGTTCTGCTGTCCCTTCCTCTCAGTTTTTTGGGGACCTCTTTGAGGCTGATCCTGTTCCCTCAGCCGAGGGCCTGGTCAGAGCTGTTTTGAACACCCTGAACATTCCCTTGGTACAGGAGGTTTCCTCTTATCCCTCTGATGTGTTTTAGGAGCCTGTCCAGCCCCATACTTGTTTTCCACCTAATCCCACTCTTGACTGCTTGGTGACTGAAGAGTGGAAGTTTCCAGAAAGAAAACAGTCTGTCTCTAGGAAATTTGCTAAGCTTTATCCTTTCTCTGAAGCGGCCTTACCTCAGTGAATTCATCCTCCAAAGGTGGATGCCCCTGTTTCCAGGCTTTCTCAGTCCACTGCCTTGCCTGTGGCTGATGCATCTGCTCTGAAATACTGGACTGACATAAAGCTTGAGACCTCTCTCAAAGCCATTTATGCGACAGCTGGTTCTGCCCTGCACCCTGCATTTGCTGCGACGGGGGTGAATAGGGCTGTAGCTGTTTGAACTGAGCAGCTCACCTTAGCTGTTCATCAGGGAGCCCCTACTGCTGACACGTTGCGGCTTCTTTCCAACATTTCTGAGGCCCAACATTATGTTTCTGCTGCCCTGTTTGAAGCCGTTCGTATGGTGGCCAGGGCATCCACCATGTCTGTGGTAGCCAGATGTGTTCTTAGGTTCAAGATCTGGTCTGCTGACACTGCCTCCAAGAGGGCTCTCCTGTCTTTGCCCTTTCAGGGCACCTCACTGTTTGGGCCTGATCTCAAGGATCTGATCAGTGAAGCCACTGGGAGAAAGAGCACTCACCTGCCAGTGGTTCCTTGGAAGAAGACGCCTGTTAAACGGAATCGTTTTTTTTGTCCCTTTCAGGCTGATTTGCGCCCGGCGGCCTAGGCAGTGCCTCAGGCTCCGCACTCCTCATACAAACCTAAGCTGCAATGGAAGCCCAAGTCCTCCGCTAAGCCCAAGGCTTCCAAACCTTCTTCTGCATTGACTCGCTTAATCCGGGTCCCCACCCGCAGGTGGGTGGCCGCTTGCACCACTACCTGGCTGAGGGGTACAGGATTCCCTTCACCTCCCTCCCTCCCACACCTTCTCTTCTCGCTCTCCTCTGGGCACAGAAAAGCACCACCTTTTCGAGGGACCCGGTTCCTCCTGAGGAAATGGGGCTGGGATTCTACTCCAACCTCTTCGTGGTTTCAAAGAAGGACGGAGGCTGTCATCCCATTTTGGATTTGAAGGATCTCAACTCCTTTGTGGTCAGATCCCAGTATCACCAGGAGTAACTACGCACAGTGATTGCTGCCATGTTCCCTGTGGAATTTCTGGCTTCTCTGGATCTTCAGGATGCATACTTGCACATTGCCATTCATCCAGTGAGCCGGCAATATCTCAGTTTTGCCTGCGAATGAGGGCATTTCCAGTTTTCTGCCCTCCCCTTTGGCCTGACCACGACTCCTCAAGTCTTCAACAGAGTCCTAGGAGCCTTGATCTCTGTCCTGCATCGGGACGGCATCAGAGTTACCCCATACATGGGCGACCTCCTTCTGAGTGCATCTTCTCCAGAACTACTCCATCAGCAGGTGCAGGACTGCATTCATGCTCTGTCCCGTCACGGGTGGATCATCAATCTGGACAAGTCGGACCTTGTTCCTTCCCAGAGGATGGTTTTTCTGGGCATCCTCTTCAACACTCAGAGAGGGATGGTGTTTTTCATGGACGAAGTGGCTCATCCGATAGCAATGAAAGTTCAAGTTGTTCTGAATTAGGATCCGGTTCCAGACAAGAAGTTGTCATCCCTGGTGAGGAAGTTCATTTCCACCACAGAAGCAGTTCCATTTGCCATGGCTCATACCAGAGAACTCCAGAGGTTTCTAATCCTGGCATGCAGAGGTCGACTGTATCTCCTGGAGAGGTCCCTATCTCCCCCTCTTCACGTGGAGCTGAATCTCTTGTGGTGGCTCAACCTGGACAACCTGCTGGAAGGCAGGCCCTTCATGGTGCCATTCTGCACAACTGTCCGAATAGCAAGCAGTCCTGGGGTGCTTGAATGCTCAGGGACGGTGGTCCCAGGAGGAATCTCTCCTTCCCATCAATGTCTAGGAGCTTCAGGCGATGTGTCATGCCCTCCGCCACTGGACACGCCAACTTAAGAATTGCCGGTCAGGGTCCAGTCGGACAACGCCACAGCGGTAGCCTACATCAACAAGCAAGGCAGCACAATAAGTCTTGCAGCCTGGTTAGAGGTCAAGGCTATTTGTCCTGGGCAGAGGAGCATGCCCCTGCCATTTCCGCAGTTCATATTACTGGCGTAGACGTTCTGGCAGACTTCCTCAGTCGACACACAGTGGACAGTGGGAACTGCATCAAGAGGTGTTTGAACTCATTGTCCAGAGATGGGGTCTTCCATGCATCGGCCTGGTGGCGACAAGACACAACAAGAAGGTCCTAACGTTATGCTTCCGCTGGGCGGAGCCCCTGGCATTAGCAGTGGATGCCTTTTCGATCGCATGGATTTTTCCTCTGGCATACCTTTTTCCTCCCATTCCCCTGTTGATAAGGAAATGGAGACTGGAGCGCTGCCCAGTCATTCTTATTGCTCCGTACTGGCCTCGGCAGGCTTCATTTCCAGAGCTTCTGGATCTCTCAGTTGCGGAACCTCTTCGGCTCCCCTCCTGTCCGGATCTTCTTTTACAGGGTTACCTGTGGAAGGAGGATGTTCATTGTCTGGCTTTGATGGCATGGAGGTTGAATCCTCAATTTTGAAGAAGGGTTTTTCTTCTGGTGTGGTGGCTTCTATGCTTAGTGTCCGTAAGCCTGTTTCCTCTAAGGCCTACCATCGGGTTTGGTCTAATTTTCTCTCTTGGTGTGCAGTTGGGACCTGTCTCAGGATTTTGATCTTCCTACGGTCCTTTCCTTCCTCCAGGATGGTGTGGATAAGGGTCTCAGTTTGAGTTCTCTTAAGGGTCAGACCTTTGCCCTGTCTGTTCTTTCAGAGGCGCCTTGCTATTCTTCCTGATGTCAAGGTTTTCTTCCAGGGTGTTGCTCATACCCGTCCTGTGCTTTTAAGTCTCCTGCTCCTCAGTGGCACCTTAACTTGGTTTTGAGTGTCCTTCAGCACCCTCACTTTGAGTCATTGGCCACTATTCCTCTGTTCTGCTGACGTGGGAGATGGCTTTTCTCCTGGCGATCGTGTCTGTTCGCCGTGTTGTGGAGCTGCATGCCCTGTCTTGTAGACCACCCTTTTTGGTATTTCACAAAGACGAGGCAGTTCTTCACACGAGTTTCTCCTGAAGGTGGTGTCTGAGTTTCACATTAATCAGGAGATTGTGGTTCCTTCTTTCTGCCCTAACCCTACTTCTGACAAGGAGAAGGATCTTCACTTGTTGGATGTTGTGCATTGTCTCAAGTTCTATGTGCATCGCACTGAGCCCTTGAGGCAGTCTGACAAACTTTTTGTCATTCCTGAGGGTCCCAGGGCAGGGAAGTCGGCTTCTAAGGTAACCATTGCTTCTTGGATCAAGTCCACTATTCGTAAGGCTTACAAACATCGAAAGAAGCCTGTTCCCTTTTGGGTCATGGCTCTTTCTACGAGGTCTATTGGGGCATCTTGGGCCTACTAGAAACAGGCCTCAGCTGATCAGTTGTGCAAGGCGGCCACTTGTTCATCTGTGCGTACATTTTCTAAACACTATCATGTGGATGTGTTGGCATTGGCTGATGCCAGTTTTGGGAGGAACAGCCTTGCTTGTCTAGGATCTCCTTTGTCTCTTCAGTACTCTTTCACTCTTGAGCCCTGTTGGCTCTAGTTCAGTGCATTTTGTAGCATCCCTGGGATCTGCTATACCCCTGTTCAGTGTCCGTTGACACTTTGTGGTTATTGTTGCGCTATTCATGATCTGTTGGTGCTTTGGTGACTTTGGGGGCCTGCGTCTGGTCCTTGCCTTTCTTCCCTCCCTGGGGAACTTAATGGTTGGACATCCCAAAGTTACCAGTACCCTGTATTGGACGACAGAGAAAAGAGGATTTTTAGCCTTACCTGTTAAATCCTTTTCTCTTAGTCCATACAAGTTACCCGTCTCCCACCCTGTCAAGGGACCATACTTGGCTCTTCTGTGGCAGAACATGGGGTTCCTTTCGGGTTCATGCTCACAGGAGTCTTCGTTTTCCTTTTTACTACCTAGTCAATAGTTAGTTTTCAAATCTTACTGGTTGGGGATTGGCTAGCTGCAAGCTAAGGAGAGGAGGTAGGCTCCACCCAGCAGTCACTTCTCAGAATTGTTCCTGCCTACTTAAAGGGGCTGATCGCCTACCCAAAGTTACCAGTAACCTGAATGTTCTAAGAGAAAAGGATTTAAAGGCAAGACTAAAGGCAAGACTAAAATCCTCTTTTACAGCTATCCTACATGGCACCTGACAATTGAAATTCTCTATAAGAAAAGCCTTCATTATTGATTGGTGCAAGCTGCTTTTTTTTTTAACAGCAAAAGACCTATCATTTCTGTCATAGCAAAGGAACTATTCATGAGATTGGAGCAGAGCCCAATGCCACTGAAGGCTGGAATGGAGATCTGTTTTCTTTACTAATCAGTTATGGTTCTATCAAGGACATCATGATGGGTAGATAATGGTCTGGAGGAGTGCTAATCAGCAAATGCAGAAATGTATAATGTCAAATGCCACTGCTGGGCAACTCCGCATACAACGGTGTGGAGTGGCATCATACATAGCAGATGCACACTCCTAATACACATTCCTGGCATTCTCACAGCCCACCAATATGTAGACATGACTGTAAAACTCATCATTAGACAATTTCTAAAGAGTGTTTCTGGTACTCTACTGCAGCAGGACAATATCCTCACCCGTCTCCATGGACAACTTTGGTGACTGACACACACTGGAACCTTGTAGTTCTCCTGCATCCACTCTACTAGAGTTGTGTGCCTAAGTCAAAGCTGCATGGACTAATATTACTCAGGAAGCTACTGACCCCCTTATTGATGGTATGCCTTGTCACCCAACTGCCTGTATTGCCTCCAGAGGTGTGCATACTTGCTACTGTATGCACATTATGGTATGCACATATATGTCTGAAATATTAATAATTTGTGTCTCAAGATGCTTCCATCTATATATGAGATTTCATGCAAATCATGTGATTTTTCTGGAAGTTCAAAACTGACCACAAATGCACGTGCACACACACTGATACACAAACTAGTTTCCATTTAAACATATGCTGTGTATTGTCAATAGGAAACCTGAAAATTAACCAAAAGGTCAAGAAATGACATTGCTAACACTATCATTCTGTCTGTGTTGGTTAACACTAAAGTGCTCCTAGCCAATTTGCTTCACACCAAGTTAACATTTGCCATGAAGCCATCAAGATAAACTACAAAGAAGCCATGCTAAGTGATGAAGTATAAAAGGAAAACTGATGTTAAAATAAAAGATGCTGCTACATGAAAATATCTAGGCAAATGCTCCCTGGCATTGTAGAATTGAAGATACTGTATATCACATTGCATGTTCTACTCTTATCTGGTTGGGAGGAGCAATTGTCCTTTTCATTCAATACTTCTGGGTGAGGTGGTTGTATTCTACTGTGCAAGACAGAGTAGGAAGTGAGGAATGCAAGGAAGACTATTTCCTTCTCTTGCTCAAATAAACCAAAAAATCTATAGTTCAATATCAATATACTGAACATTTTACCACTGTATCTATGAATATTACAATATATTATTTCATAAAATATTAGATTGTAATTTAGCCTGTGTTCTTTTAAAGGCATAGTAACCTTTACTTTATATATATAGCAAGTGCATGAAATGTAAAGTCAAGTTTAAATAAATTATAAAAAGTGTATGCGATTTGACCTTCCATAAAATGTATAAATGGTTAGTATCACTTTAATTAATAATTATAAAGAACCACAGTAATGCATTCATGTCTATTCATCTCAAATTAGATGCATACATTCATTTTAAGAGATTACAAAAGGGACATTGTGGCTATGTATACGTGTTCTTACTCTGTGATCAATAACATTTCCCATGTTAAGAATCAGGGTGGATGAAAATCATGGCAAAAATAAAAACACAAATTTGAATTTAAATATATATTTTAATAAAATGCATTTTGAGGAAAAAACTAAAGGTAATTTTAATTAAGAAACACCATAGCTCAAATATATTTCATCTTGTAATTTGAATTACAAATTCTGTAGTATGAGAGGATAAAAATGTAAAACAGAAAAGATTTGGAAAGGAGTCTGAGTAGTTCATGGAACAGGGATCAAGCCTTCTTATTGTGTGCCACAGGCTTCTGTACATTATTTAGGGTAATCTTCCTATCCATGCCATCAACTGTTTTAGTTAAATTAATTAAAAAACAAAAAACAAAAAAAAACCTGTTTGGTAATGCTCTCCAAGGGCATAACTACAGGGGGTGCAGAGGGTGCCGTTGTGATGGGGCCCAGCATCCAATGGGCCCCTTGGTCTGCACTATCCTTCAACTGCTTGCAATCAGACCAGTTTACTATCTTGGCTGGCAGACTAATATCACACACCTCATGACAGATAATAAAATAAGAACAACAACATTGGTGAGCTCCTTCCCTTTTCTTTAAGCCTGTGTTGGCATGTGTTACTCAGACCTGCTCCTGATCATTCTACCGTCCTCCAAATATTAATGATTATAGTGTTGAACTGAAGGTAGTTTGCCTCTCAATTAATTTATAAAGCATCTGATTCATTTGGCTATAGTAAATTAAATAACCTTGATAAAGGTCTCATTGAGGACAGAAACACTGAAACTACCATAAGTCTGTGCTCATGCTTTCTCGTCTGACACCCAGGTTATAGTGAGTGTGTCCTATCATCACAGTGTAATTAAATAATTTAATAACCAAACATACATTCTGATATATTACTAATAATGATCTTGAAACAAAAACAGTAAAAAATTAATAGTGTTCACTTTGTACAAATGAAACCTATATCCAAAGTGAAGATTATGTAGTTAAAATTAAACTGTCACCTTGCAACAAATAGGTGATTTTGAAAGATATTTCAAAATCCCTTGTATTTGTGTTAGACGTTTTTACTTAAAAGAGTAATATAACTTTTCTATTTAAACAATATCTTATAGAGTTTTTCAGATGCGTAAAACAAAGGAACTCTCACTTTTGGCAACTGTTTTATTCAAAAGTTTATTTTTCAAAATGTCAGTAAATTCTGAAGTTCTGACTTAGTATCGTATTCTGCAGCCAGCCATGAAACCAGGGCAAAGTTAACCCCACCAGCAAACAAAAGTTTAAACATATATAACTTTGGATCAAAACATCTTCCAGTTATGGAAGTACCTTTATTTATTTTTCCCCAACTTGACAGGAAAAGGTCAACATTATAGGAATTTTCCTACTAAACAATATTTTAATATATTTAACTTTCTGTATTTGTAATTTAATGCAAATCTGTCAGTTTTGACTGCCAGATTCAAAGTTTACACACTGTTCTACATTACCAACTGCCACTTACTGCAGGCCAGTACGAGGTGTATTTGTTGAAACTGACAAATAAATATCTTAAAAACAATGGCCAACAATGTAATCAGTTTGAAAGCTCTTTCGGAATCACTTGTTTTGTACAAAGTAACACTAAGGAGAACTATCATGTCTGCTCCATTGCTCTGTGCAGCCCTAAAGCATCTTCTGTCAGCCAATCAAGGGGTCTGAAAAACTGACCCTCCTTGGCTGACATTTGGGCTGGAAGCAACCTGGACATTAGTGGTTCATAGCCACTGAGTTGCCCAAATAGCCCCATAGATCGCTATGGTTGGTTTTGAAGACCCTTCCATAGTAGTTTAAGTGGACTGCTGGGTCAGGTATGACATGGCTCTGAACTGCATGATCCTTTTAAGATCCTTGTTCTGATCTCTGGTTGATCTACCAGGGCTCACAATACAGTCGTGGCTTCACTGGCAGGTCTGTTCAAACTGCAGTAGACCTGCTGATGGGCAACTATCACATGATAGTTGCCTTTAAAGGGGAATAATATCTAGAGAACAAGTGTCTGAATTATTTTAACATAAGGATTTGGGCCTCAATACCATTCTGGATGGCTATTTTGTTCCACCTATGTAGATATTTTTGTTGGCCTACTCTAACAATTACATCATGGAAGAGGGTAGAAATCAGATTCCAGATAATTGGTTTTATTTTTTTTAAAGTGCATGTGTGCGCGGGGACTACTTTACAATCATTTTAGGGTGCTGGAAAATGATTCAAAATTATTCCAAAAAGTCCTCCAACGATGCAAAGAAAGCAGGTGGACAATTGCCTGTCCTGTTGTGAAGGATCACAAAGGCAGGGTTAACCAGGAACAACAGCCTGCCCAGTCCCCTGTTTGACCCAACAGTAAACCACCAGTGTCTCCAAGAACCCTTGCCACAGCTACACTTTCCCTAGTTAACGTTTAAGTTGTTGGACTGCAGCAGTTTCAGAGCACAGGAAACAGAGGCATTAACCCACAATAAACCAATAACCAATCCCTCCCCCAGTTATCCTTTTTTAAACATCCGATTAACTCCTCCTAGAGTTAAAAAAAAATAAAAAAATAGTAAAAGTAATCCAATAAAAATGATGGGAGAGTATTTAACTTTTTAAATACTGAAAAAAACCCTAGCGTTCCATATATCCCATATTAACTTAATAACATACAAAATACTAAAAAAAATTATATGAGCCCCCCCTATCCATATTAGCTTTGAAAGCTGTCAAAGGACCCCATTCTCTACTCTCCTTATGAGGAGAGGATGTGTTATCTATCAATATCGGGTCTGCAGATCCATATTAATAGATTAAATAACCCATGGATGAGTAATGGAGTTCCTTTCAGCTACCCCACATAAGGGAAGAGGAAGTATAATAAAATATTAATAGGGGATCTGGAACCTTCAGTGATCTATCCCTCTACCTTCCCTAATGGAAGAGGAAAGGTAAAGATAAATTAATATGATATGGGGTCTGGAGTCCCCACATTAATTTAAATGTGCCCAAGGAAGTGATCCTAGAACCCCTTCCACAACTCCCCATGAAGAAAGTCTAGAGAGTGAGTAAGTGACTGTGTGTGTCTTCCAGGTTGTAGTTAGACCTTCATCGTCATTCCCGAGCTAATTCCCAATCCAAGTTTAAATTCCTCCTAGCCAATCACTGGCAAACAGGAAGGGATCATGCACTGTGCTGTGTGCCCTGTAGTAACCTTTTCCTCTTAGCCAATTAATGATGGAAGGGGTCAATTAATGGAACACTTTACACAATCAAAGAAGGAAGATGCCATTCATATTGTTCTTTCTCAAGCCTAGAAACATATGCAAATATTGCATGAAAACTTACTTTGGTGATGTGTGTAGTAGTTGTAGTGCCAAGAGTTTCTGAAGTAATTGTCTGAGCGCTCATTAATACACCAGGATCTGTGTCAGCACGGGAAGTCATCTAAAAAACAAACACATGCTTTTAAATAAGATAAATATGAGTAATCATTACTGAGGCAGACCATTGGTTGACACAGGGACATAGGCCCTACTATCACCTTGACGGCACATAAAGAAAAACGGACTAATAGGAAGACACTAGAAGGTGAAATAGGGTTAGGAAGTGGCAACAACCAAGTTCTTTAGATAATTATCTTTTTAAGTGACCTGTCTCCTGGTAGAGGGATGTTTACGCATGGCCCTGTTGTCCCTCGTTAGACACAGAAAAACAATTATATGTATACATTTATTATAGTTGCATTAAAACAAGTAGGACCTACTATTTGCTATACGTAGGTTATTTAAATTCCAAACCTTTTATATTCCATGTGCTCCTTTTGCTTATTTTTACCCTTACATTTTACTCTCAAATTCAACCATATATGTTTCTTTACCTACTCCCCATCATGCTGTGCATGTAAATGCACTGCAAGCAATGACAGAGAGTAGTCTCTTGTTCCCTGGATACATTTCTGAGGCTGTCCAGTCAACACGATACACCGATCAATGTCAAAACCTTAGATCATGGACATTTCCCTGTATCTGCCGCTACAGATCTTATACCCCATTAGGAAGCTTTTAAAGCTCCTCTAACATGGAGTGATTTTTGGGTTGATGATCATTTTGCACTTTTTTACCTTTGTTTACACTCTTTGGTGTCCCCTTCATTTCCTTTTCTGTTTGTGGACATCTAGATGGATGTCATTGTTTATCTGGCAACTTATTTGCATTCCAAATTAGGACTTTATAAAAAGTGAATTTAGATTTTCTTCTGTACACTAACAGAAGTGAAAAATATGAGACAGAAGAACTGATCAACATTTAAATAGATTCAGCATTATAATTTAATATTGAGTGCATATCCTTCTGTTTCTTTCTGTGAGAACATCATTATAATGCTATTTACAGATCTTAGTAATAAGATTTAATTGACAACGAATGTATGATTAGGTACTTAACATTCATTTGCTTACATGTCTGAATGACTATTGAAACAAAAATGTATCAGTGTATTAACAGCATGATAACACTGCCATAAATACAAAAATACATTACATTTTCTCTGCTTAAATGCTAAAAATAGCTGTCAAGCATTTAGTAAATTTGCTTCTAAGTTGCACAACAGCTAGCTTACTTTCATTTGCACTGGCTTAATCTCACGAGCATGGGGGGCCTTATTGATCAAGCTAAAAATGAGCAATTTTGGAGAAATTCAACAGTACAATGGGAGGGTGGAGATTAACCCTTTCAGTACCAGAGGGGTATGCAAAGTAATGCGTTGAATACCCCTCTGGCACTGAAGTTAAAATGTATTTTTATTTAAACTTAGTAACCCTTTGAATGATACAGGCCTCCAACGCATTGCTAGTCAATGCACTGGAGACTTGTCCAGCATTCAAAGGGTTAAAAATGCCCTTTAAATCAATGCCCTGTCCTATATAATAATTTGCTAGGATGTTTGTCAGAAGCCGACACGTGCAGTAGAGACTGCCCGAACGCACAGAATGCTGGGAGTTCTGTGCTAAGAGCACAGAATGCTGGGAGTTCTGTGCTTCCGGGCAGTCTCTACAGAATATGACTGCGTCAGCAGCAGGATGCAGAGTAGGACTGGTTTCTTAACACTTTGAGTGCCAGAGGGGTATGCGTACCCTCTGGCACTCAAAGGGTTAACATCACCCGGACCTTGGCCCGTGTACATGGGCTTTTACACTAGTTTAACCTAATTGCTAACATGTTTCCTTTCTGCATATCGTCCTATGTTTGTAATAATGATAGCTTTTGCAAAATACATTAATATCAGCATAGTATTCAATTTCTAACCACATTATATTATCACAGTTGAATATCAATGTCATTAGCGCTGTTCAAAAATACATGCACTTAAAAACTAGTCCCATTGTTTGTTTTACCTCAGATGATTCGTAGGTTATTGTTTTTGTCTCTGTGTGTACTACTGGCACATCCTTGGTAGAAATATCAGGCAATTCCCCTTCTGCAATAGTGCCAAAGGTGATGATCTCTGTTTTCACAAGAGGTGACTGAATTCAGAAAAAGAATGACATGTTTAACAAAGCTCATGTGCATAGTTACAAATTAAAACTGCAGCAGCAAAAAACAGGATTTTAGTCTTACCTGTTAATTCTTTTTCTCTTAGTCCATACAGGTTACTGGTAACTTTGGGTAGGCGATCCACCCCTTTAAGTAGGCAGGAACAATTCTAGGAATGACTGCAGGGGGTGGAGCCTACCTTCCCTCCTTGGCTGCAGCTAGCCAACCAGCTCCAGAAAGATTTGAGACACTAATTATGACTAGATAGTGGAAGGAAAGAAGACTCCTATGAGCGTGACCCCGAAGGACCCCCATGGTCTGCCACAGGACAGCCAAGCATGGTCTCTTGACAGGGTGGGAAACCAGTAACCTGTATGGACTAAGAGAAAAGGATTTAACAGGTAAGACTAAAATCCTCTTTTCTCTGTCATCCAATACAGGTTACTTGTAACTTTGGGATGTCCAACTACTGAGTTTCCCAGAGGCAGGAAGTAAGGCAAGGACCAGGCGCAAGGCCCCCAAAGTCACCAGACCAGATATGAACCATCAGATCACAGACAGCCCAACAAAACAATGAAGTGTCAACGGACACTAAACAGGGGTAACAACACCCCAAACCTGGGCTCAAAATTTCCACTCTTCACTAGCCAATGGCGAGTGAAAATTCAGCCCTGGTGAGTAGAAATTCAGCCCTGGTGGGTATGTTATGGCTTGCAGTGGCGAGTAACTTTTCAGGTCTGGCTAGTAGCAAAGGACTTCACAATTTAAGCCCTGCCCCAAACTGTTCCACAGCACACTGAACTAGAGCCAACAAGGCTCAAAAGTGAAGGAAGCACCAAGAACCAAAGACTGCCTCCAGGATTTTCCTCCCAAAGTTGGCATCAGCCAATGCCAACACATCAACACGGTAGTTCTTTGAAAAGGTGTGCCAGATGACCAGGTGGCAGCCTTGCACAACTGATCAGCAGAGGCCTGGTTCTTGTAAGGCCAAGAGGCCCCAATAGATCAAGTGGAATGAGCCATGACCCTGAAAGGGACAGGCTTCTTCCTCAGCTCGTAAGCCTTACGAATAGTGGACTTGATCCAAGAAGCCATAGTCACTTTGGATGCAGATCTTCCTGCCCTGGGACCCTCAGGAATGACGAACGGCGCGTCTGATTGCCTGATAGACTTGAGACAACGCACCATGTCTAACAAGTGGAGATCCCTCTCCTTGTCAGAGGTGAGGTCAGGGCAGAAAGAGGCCACCACAATCTTCTGATTGATGTGGAACTCCGAAACCACCTTGGGAAGGAGCTCCTGAAAGGTGCGGAGCACCTCCTTGTCCTTGTGAAACACCAAAATTGGTGGTATACAGAACAGAGCATGCAACTCCGAGACACAGCTAACAGACACATAGTAAATTAGGCTGAAAAAAGACACAAGTCCATCAAGTTCAACCTTCGCCTCATACCTCAGTAACTGAGAATTTTATAGCTTTCCTGCTACCAATTAAATTAGTCTTTATCAGACCTTCCTGATCAGCCTACTGATAAACAGTATAACTCTCTATGTTCCCTTTTGAAAGAAATGTATCTAATCTTCTCTTAAATGTATCCATTGTATCTGCCATAACTACCTCCCTGGGCAATGAATTCCACAATTTGACAGACCTTACCGTACAAAAAACCCTTCCTCTGCTGAAGTTTAAACCTCCTTTCCTCTAATCTCAAGGGGTGTCCCCTGGTCACCTGATCAGGCCTTGGAATAAATAGCTCACCGCAGAGATCCTTGTATTGACCTCTCATATACTTGTACAGTGTGATAAGGTCTCCTCTTAGTCGTCTTTTCTCTAGAGTAAATAAACCAAGTTTGTTTAGTCGTTCCTCATATGTCAAGTCCTCCATTGCCTTAATTAATGTTGTTGCGCTCCGCTGTACCCTCTCTAGTTCTAGTATATCCTTTTTCAGAACCGGTGCCCAAAATTGCACTGCATACTCAAGGTGAGGTCTTACCAATGATTTGTATAATGGCAAAATAATGTTATCCACTCTTGCTTTGATACCTCTTTTTATGCAAGACAGGACTTTGTTTGCCTTTGCTACTGCTGTTTGACACTGGTCACTGTTTCCAAGTTTGTAGTTGACAAGGATACCCAGGTCTTTTTCTAGCAATGAGTCACCTAAAATTATTCCATTAAGTTTATAAGTAACCTTGGGATTGTTTCCTCCCAAATGCATGACTTTACACTTCCCCACATTAAACTTCATATTCCACATGTTTGCCCAATCTGACATTGTATGTAAGTCCCTCTGTAGAGAGAAAATATCCTGTTCTGAACTAATGACTTTGCATAATTTAGTATCATCTGAAAATATTGATATTTTGTTTTCTATATCTATTTCCAGGTCATTTATAAACATGTTAAAAAGCAGCAGACCCAATACTGAACCCTGAGGTACTCCACTCTCTACTTTAACTGTACTGGAGAATTTTCCATTTACAACCACATACTGTTCCCTATCCTTCAGCCAGTTTTGTATCCAATTGCAAAGGTTATCTCCTAGCCCCAATTTCCTTATTTTATACACCAGCCTTCTGTGTGGCACTGTATCAAATGCCTTTGCAAAGTCTAGATATACTACATCTACTGCCTTGCCATTGTCAAGGTTGCTGCTTACCTCCTCATAGATGCTGAAAAGATTAGTTTGGCATGATCTATTCTTCATAAAACCATGTTGATTCGTGCTAATGATTTTATTTTTTGTGTTGTAATCCTGAATATAGTTCCTTATTATCCCTTCTAACAGTTTTCCCACTACAGAGGTCAAACTCACTGGTCTATAATTCACAGGTTCTGTTTTAGTTCCCTTCTTAAATAGAGGCACTATGTTAGCTCTTTGCCAATCCTGTGGCACTAAGCCTGTGGTAATAGAATCTTTAAAGAGTAAATATAGGGGTTTTGCTAACACTGCACTAAGTTCCTGAAGAACCCTTGGATGTATACCATCAGGACCCGGTGCTTTGTCGGTCTTAATTTTGTTCAGTCTTCCCATGACATCCCCTTGAGTTAACCCAATATCTATTAATTGTATTGTTTTATTTGTTACTTGCGGAGGCTCTTCTACCATTCCTTGCTCCCTTGTCTACCATTCCTTGCTCCGATTGCCAGGAGAAAGGCCATTTTCCACGTCAGAAGGCGTAGAGGAATAGTAGCCAAGGACTCAAAGGGAGGGTGCTGAAGAACACCCACAACCAGATTAAGATCCCACTGAAGAGCAGGAACCTTAAAGACAGGACGAGTATGAGCAATACCCTGGAAAAACACCATGACAACAGGAAGGATAGCAATGTGCCTCTGAAAGAATACAGAGAACCTGAACCTTAAGTGAATTCAAACTGAAGCCCTTATCCACACTGTCCTGCAAGAAGTCCAAGACCGTGGGCAGATCAAATTCCAGAGAAAAGTCCCTATTGGCACGCCAAGATAGGAAGGTCGACTAAACACGATGGTAGGCCTTGAAGAAACTGGCTTGAGAGCACTAAGCATGGTAGCCACCACACCGGAAGAAAAACATTTCTTCTTCAATATTGAGGGTTCAATTTCCAAGCCGTCAAAGCTAGACGATGAACGTCCTCTTTCCACAGGTAACCCTGGAGGAGAAGGGGAGTCGGAACGGCTCAGCCACTGACAGATCCAGAAGCTCCGGAAACCAAACTTGTCAAAGCCAGTAAGGAGCAACCAGAATGACTGGACATCTCTCCAGTCTCAATTTCCGTAACACCCTGTGCAACATAGGAAGGGGAGGGAAGATGTAAGCCTGAGGAAATAACCAAGGAATGGACATGGCATCCACTGCTAAAGCTAGAGGATTCCTTCAGCGAGAGCAGAACCTTGGTTGTGTCTTGTCGCCATCAGGTCGATGCAAGGAAGACCCCAATTCTGAACAATGAGGTTGAACACCTCTGGATACAGTCCCCACTCTCCGCTGTCCACTGTGTGTCGACTGAGGAAGTCCACCATGATGTTGTCTACACCTGGAAAGTGCACTGCAGATATGGCAGGAACATGATCTTCTGCCCAGAACAAAATAGCCTTGACCTCTAACCAAGAGGCGAGACTTCTTGTTCCGCCTTGTTGATGTAAGCCACAGCAGTGGCATTGTTGGACTGAACCCGGGCTGGGCATTCTTCCAGCTGGGGCATCCAGTGACGAAGGGCATGAAATATCGCCCAAAGATCCAATACATTGATGGGAAGGAGAGATTCCTCCAGTGACCAACGTCCCTGAGCACTCAGGTGACCCAGGACCGCTCCCCAGCCAGAGAGGCTGGCATCCGTCGTCACCGTGGTCCAGAAGGATGTCAGGAAGGACTTGTCCTTCAGGAGATTGGAGAGGTCGAGCCATCACGACAAACTCAGTTCCACATGAAGAGGGAGGGATACTGATGTCCGCAGAAGATCTGGCTGACCCACAGCTGGAACTCCCTGGTGTGAGCCATGGAAAAGGGGACTGCTTCCATGGCAGAGATGACTTTCCCCACCAGAGAGCATAGCTTCTTGGCTGGAACTGGATCTTGAGCTAGAACAGCCGAAACCCTATGTGCGATCTGGTGAGCCACATCCTCCATGAGAAACACCATGCTCTGCTGAGTGTCGAAGAAAAGGCCAAGGAAGACCAGACGCTGGGACGGGACAAGATCCGACTTGTCTAAGTTGATGATCCACTTGTGATGGGTGAGAGCGTGAATGCATTGCTGAACCTGCTGATGAAGAAGTTCCACAGAGGGGGCTTTCAGAAGCAGGTCGTTCATGTATGGAGTAACTCTGATGCCATCCCGGTGGAGGACGGACACTAAGGCTCCCAGGACATGATGAACACCTGAGGTGCTGTAGTCAGACCAAAGGGAAGAGCTGAGAACTGAAAATGCCCTTGGTCTCAGGCAAATCTGAGATACTGCCATACTCTGGATGAATGGCGATATGTAAATACGCGTCCTGAAGGTCCAGAGAAGCAAGAAATTCCCCCGGAATCATAGCAGCAATCACCGTCCTTAGGGACTCCTAGTGATAATTAGACCGTATCACAAAGGAATTGAGATTCTTCAAGTCCAAAATTAGACTACAACCGCCCTCCTTCTTGGACACTATGAAGAGGTTTGAGTAAAAACCTGTACCTCTGTCCTGAACTGGAACAGGTTCCAGAAAATCCTTGTCCAGAAGAGACTGGATAGCGCCATTGAAGAGATGGCATTTTTCCACGCCCTGGGGTGTATGAGATGGGAAAAGTGAAAAGGAGGAAGAGAGGATCCTGTACCCTTCCGCCATTACTTGTAAAACCCACAGGTCCAACACTGAATCCTCCCAAATGCTGTGATAGTATTGAAGACGACCACCCACAGCTGAATGGGGACCCGGGTTCGGCAAGTCATGCCGGAGAAGTCTTGGAAGCCTTGGGCTTGGAGGGGGCCTTGGGCTTCCATTGCTGTTTGGGCTTGGAGGAGGCACGTGGAGCTGAGGGAACCGCCTGGTTCGCCGGACGTGTCTCATTCTGAAAGGGATGAAAAAAACATGTTATGCTTGAGTGGAGGTTTCTTCCTGGGCACCAAGGGCAAATGGGTGCTCTGACCCCCAGTGGCCTCACTGATCAGATCCTCAAGATCTGGCCTAAATAAGGATGTACTCTGAAAAAGCAGGGACAGCAAAGCTTTCTTAGAAGCGGTGTCAGCAGCCTAGATCTTGAGCCAAAGAGCTCATCTGGCAACCACAGACATGGTGGAAACCCTTGCCACCAGATGGATAGCATCAAATAAGGCAGCAGAAACATAGTGCTGGGCCTCAGATATGTTGGCAAGAAGCCTCAACATATCCGAAGATTAATCACCCCGACGTACAGCTAGGGTGAGTTGTTCAGCCCAGATCACAATGGTCCGGTTAACCCATGCCGCAGCAAATGCAGGACACATGGCAGTACCAGCAGTGGCAAAAATGGACTTGAGGGAAACCTCAAGCTTCTTGTCAGTCCAGTCCTTCAGAGAGGATGCATCAGAAACTGATAAGGAGGTAGACTTAGATAGCCTTGAGACAAGAGCGTCCACCTTAGGGGGATGAACCCATTGAGCAAGCGCCGCTTCAGAAAAGGGGTAAAGCTTAGCAAACTTCTTGGAGACAGGCTTTCTGTCCAGAGATTTCCACTCATCAGCCACTAGGCGGTTCAGAGTGGGGTTAGGTGGAAAACAAGTATGGGGATTTATAGGCTCCTGGAACACATCAGAGGGATCTGAGGAAACCTCCTGAACTGGGGAAATGTTTAGCATGTTTAAGACGGCCCTGATCAGGCCCTCAGCTGGATCAACCTCAAAGGGATCCCCAAAAAAGTGAGAGGAGCCCACAGCAGAACATTACTCAACATCTGAATCCACCAACAGTTCCGCTTCAGAGGAATCTGAAACGTCAGGTACTCCTGGCAGGGAAGCTCTGACTGAGGAAGGGGTCTGCCAGGAATGTAACACCCCCTGTAACTGGGATGGAAAGAGTTGCAGCGTAGATCTGAGGTCCCTGGCAGCAGCCTTGAACTCTTGCACCCAAACTGGCTCTAATGCATGGCTGGAGGTCCCTGGGATAGTCTCAGGGACATCAGAACATGCTGGGCATAAATTACCTGAGAATTCCCTAGGCAACCATGTATGACATGAGGAGCAATGTGCAATGGGGGATACAGAGACCCTAGCGTCCTTAGTCTTACGCCTGACCCCAAGCTCCAACGGAGTAGACATTCTCACAGTGTCAACAATGCTCAGAATAATCAATCACCCAATTTACAGTGTGTAAGATTAAAATTTCACCCCATAAATCACTAAAATACACTTATCTGGCAGGCGAAGGGTTAATCTGCAAAGGAGAGAAGGAGAGTCCAAGCCCTGTGTAGGATACTCATTCTGTAAAGCTCACAAGATGGCTGCTGCGGCGGGAGCCGATCAGAAATGAGCACACGAAGCAATCGCTCATGGGAAATGTAGTTTTCCCAGAAAAAGTACCCCAACAGTGCCCGAAGCCCCCCAACACACTTACAATGTGAACCGGATGATAGAGCAAGGTCAGACAATTAAAATGAGCCATCTCTGAAGTCGCTAGGTTGAGCGGTTGCAGAGATATGTCCCAAACTGTACAGTCCCATAGAAGTGAATGGAGCAATGGCGTCTATGCGGTAAAGTGCGGCTTAAAGTCATGGAACTCAACTTTGTCAAAGTTAGAACTGAGAAATAAAAATACATGAAACATCACTAGAACATGTAATCAGACCCAGAAAACACTGAACCCAGTAGGGAAAGTGCCAATAACCACCCCAAAAGATGCCAACCAGCAGTTAAAGGGTTAATTTACCACATAAAGTTGCTCCAAACACTGACAGACATAACAGAAAGACCCAGTGAGTGCAGGAGTGTGTAATAAGAACTCCCAGGAATAACCCCTGTGAGGAGGGGCACTGTGGGACAAGTAGACCTGCAGCACTCAAAGGGTTGCTCACCTTTCCTGCAGATATTCTGTCTTCAGATTACCATGTAGTAAGAAGTAACCTCAGTGGGTAACTCCTGGGGAAGCACTTGGAATCAAGATTTTCCCCCTCAGGGCTTAAGGTCCACAAAAAGCACCTGGATACTGAGCTAGCTACATCTAAGGGCATTGTCAGTTATGGTAATCCGCCTAATGGTAGTATTCAATATCTAACAGAAAAATAAAAATGTTTCTAAAACTATAGCAGAACTGTTCTCTTCCCTGTGTTATCTTCACCAAGGAACAAATCTTTCTGGATCTGGTTGGCTAGCTGAAGCCAAGGAGGGAAGGTAGGCTCCCCCCCCTGCAGTCATTTCTAGAATTGTTCCTGCCTACTTAAAGGGGTGGATGGCCTACCCAAAGTTACCAGTAACCTGTATTGGACGACAGAGAAATACTATTTTTGATCTTTCAGAAAAGAAATAACATAAATGATCATATTCAACCAATTGGATGCTAGAGGTCTCCAGCAAACTGAAACAATGCAATGGAAATGTCTTAGCACCCATGGTCTTAAACTGAATGATTTATGAACTAATAAACATTATCAGCAATTCACATGAAGCAATGTTGATTATCTTAGCTTTTCTCAGCAGATTTCCAACTCCTTAGTATAAAGGGAATATGTAACCCAATGCAACCCACCTGGCATTCAAATCATTATGGGAGGATTGCATTACTGAATGTATAAACATACTCATTCAGTAAAACACAGCACTAAAACAAAAATAGGGGAGATTTACGGTTAGTGTAAAAGTCAAGATGACTCTAAGGGCATATTTATGCTTCCAGAGTCCCAAAGTCTAACCAAAAAATAAGTTGTCAGGGCTGGAAAAATACCATATGTTAATGATTCATTTTTCTACACAATAAAGTAATAAAGGATGTGACTGATGTTCGCTAGTTTAAAGGAATATTAATACTTAAAGGGATAGTAATACTTTAAGTGTAAAAAAATATATGTTGTAGGGTTTATCCCCCTGAGTAAAACAAGGGTACCCCCACTGCTGAGAGATAGTTTATTAAAAAATTATAACAGCTCAAACTTGAATTTTATTAGGTGCAATATCACAGTGGCCTGAAATTGTACAGTGGCTCTGTTGCTACACCATCCTATGGACAGCTCTGGTCCCAGGACCATAAATCTCCATAGGATGGTGTAGCAACAGCGCCACTGTATAATTTCAGGCCACTGTGATATTGCACCTAAAAAGTTCAGCTTTGAGCTATAATAACATTTGAATAAAACACCTTTCAGCAGTAGGAGTACCCTTGTTTTACTCAGGGGGTTAAACCCTTCAACATTTTTTTTTACATTTTAAGTATTACTATCCCTTTAAAATGTAAAAAAAATATATGTTGTAGGGTTTATCTCCCTGAGTAAAACAAGGGTACTCCCACTGCTGAGAGATATTTTATTAAAAAATTATAACAGCTCAAACTTGAATTTTTAGGTGCAATATCACTGTGGCCTGAAAATTGTACAGTGGTGCTGTTGCTACACCATCCTATGGACTCCTCTGGCCTGTAGACCATAAATATCCATAGGATGGTGTAGCAACAGCGCCACTGTAAATTTTCAGGCAACTGTGATATTGCACCTAAAAAATTCAAGTTTGAGCTGTTATAATTTTTTAATAAAATACCTCTCAGCAATGGGAGTACCTTTGTTTTACAACATGTATTTTTTTTACACTGTAAGTACTACTATTCACCATTTGAATAGCTGACTGACCATTCAGACAGTTCTCTGGAGAACAGGATGATATCAGGGAAATGGGTGGGAGTCAGAATTCCTCAAACTAGACAGCATTAAAGAGTGTGATGAGTCAGTTTAAACTTAGATTTTATTTTACTCATCTTCTGGATTTTCTTTTTTTTACTAGTAAAAGACTAATAATGACAATTTCCAGCCCAGTGATAGAGAATTTAAATGATGAGAATCCTTTAGTTTAACGTTCTTTTTGTTCTGCAGAATTCTCATTTTTGTTTTGGAAAGTAACAATGTGAATAGAACCATTTTGTTATCTAAAATGCACAGAGGAAGGAATCCATATGTTATCTCAAGTAAGTAATAAATCCCGTCTCTTTCGTAAAATGATATTGAAATTATCGGATAATGGTGTAGCCGCTTGAAAATCTTTGACTATTGCTTTCAAGCTACTGAAGGTATAACTCTTCAGTATATTCACTTAAATGCACATATTCATAATCACATTAGTAAGGAAAGGTTGAAAGATAACATTATGTTATTATTATGGCCTTATTTAAATGAAACAGCTGAAAAAAACTAAGTAGCATACACAAGACAATTAAGCAGCAACAGCACCATAATAGTTCACAGAATCTGTTAGCTTCATAATTCAACTGATTTTTAACCCATTTTGTGCAGTCTCTACAATGTGAGTTTCTTTAGTGCAGGACCCATACTATGAAATGCCAGCCACCAAAATAGCAAAAGCATAGCACACAGAAAGCAATAAATGTGCATTCACTATCGGCTGTAACAAGCTTCAAAATCAACATTTAGCTGTGAACTGTATTGATTATAGCTATTCCGGGATACATTTTGCTTACAAAAAGAAAAAACATAACCTGAAGGGGTATACAAAGCACTACAAAACAATGTTATGTAGTCATATTAAATGGGGCATTGCCTGCATTCTATCAGTCTCCTGCAGCATAGGCTGGGATATGGTGCAGAGGAAGGGGTTGATACTTCTATTCTTTGACAAATACAAGGAGGACACCCTCAGGGAGTCCCTCTGCCACCAGGGTGGTGAACAGACTGAAAGATTGGAGAACCACCTCTCCATTCAGAGGCCTTTTGCAGGGAAAATGTTTCCAGTGAGGCCTCTTTTTTTTTCCGGGCCTCAGGGAAAAGGAAGAAGATGCCATGCCTTTCCACATCGTTTTTTTATTGAAAAGAAACCCTTAAGGCACCTTCTTTTGAGCTCTCTAGTCTGGTGATTGAATCTCTCTCCTGCCACCCTGTGTTAAACCCCTTACAGATAAAGTATTTCTGACTTCTTTTTTGCCCTATATTTTGTCTTTGTGGGGTCTCTTGGATGTCTGAGCACAAGAGAGATATGAGCAAGTCTAAGAACACAAGGGTTTCAGAGGTTTCTTTGTTAACCCTTTGCTACTCATGTCAGACCCCTCTTCTCCTGAACAGTGGCCTGCATGGGTTAAAGCCCTTATTTCTACTATGAAGAACATTCCTTCCTCTAATAATGAGGTCCTTGAGTCCCTGACTGCCCCATCCCCCTTCCAAAATACCATCAAGTAATTTCATTGGGGGTGGGAAGAGGGGGATTCATCTGCTAAAGAAGGGTAAACTGATGAGGATACTATTGATTCCTCATTTACACCTGGGGATTCATTTGCAGTTCACTAGGAAATCCTGGTCACCCCTTACTGGCCTCTCTGGGTGTGGTTGTATTAATTGCTGAACTAATTCGTCTTCCACTCCTTTTGGATCTCTTGACCCAGTCCCAGGGTAGTCTGTGTCACCCAGACCTGGAGACATTAGCTTTGATGACCTGGTTCTTGAAGCATTATGCGGACAGAAGGTTTCTCTGACTCTGCCATTGATACTATGGTGAAGGCCCGAAAGCCATTTTTATCCAAGGCATATCATTAGGTATGGTCCTTGTTTTACAAGTAGTGTGAAGACCAGGGGTATTGGTTGTGTCCCATGACTCTTCCAGCTATTGTGGCCTTTCTTGAGGATGGGCTTCAGAAAGGACTTTATGAGTTAGTCTTAGCAAAGTCCAGATTTCAGCTCTATCTGTGCTTCTCCAGAGAAGTATTGCTTTATTGCCAGTTATGCAAACCTTTGTATAAGGGAAGGCTCATGTCTACCCAGACATATGGGATCCCTCTTCTCTGTGGGACTTGATTTTGATCCTGAGAGTGCTGCGGAATGCTCCCTTCGAGCCTCTTCCTTCTGTTTCCCTTCAGTTTTTGACTCTTAAGACAGATTTCCTAATTGTGACTATGTCTGTCTGCCATGTTGCCATAATGCAGACTTTATCCTATAACCATCCCTTTCCGATTTTTCATCTGTAAATGGCAGTTATGCAGCTTCCTGTAGGGTTTCTCCAGAAGGTTTTTTCTGAATTTCAGATTAACCAGGAAATTGTTCTTCCTTCTCTTTGTCCATCTCCATCTAACAGAAGGAAGGAGGAGCTTCACTCTTTAGATGTAGTTCTCTGTTTAAGTACTAAATTCATCGCATGAAGTCCTTCTGAAAATCTGACTCACTTTTTTTCATTCCAGAAGGTTGTTGTTCAGGCCAAGCAGCGTCTAAAGTAACAGTGGCTTCTTGGAGCAAGATGACCATTACCAAAGCCTATATTCTCAGGAAAAAGGCGGAGCCCTTGAAGTAGAATGGTGGGTGCTTCCTAGGTCTACAAGAACCAGGCCTCTGAGGAGTAGCTGTGCAAGGTTAAACACTAGTGAGTCAATGTTCTAACTCTGGATTAACCCAATTTTGCACAGAAGGTCCCACGGGCTGTCCCTATCCCTCTCTGGAATCTTGGTGGATAGCGTTGTTATATCCCCTTGGCTCCTGTGTTCTACAGTGGACAAAAGATAAAAGAGGATTTTTGTGTACTTATGGATACATTTTTTTCCCTCTTAGCCCATATTAAACACCGGACTTTTTTCTAAAGCTATCCACCAAGATTGCAGGAAGGGAAAGAGAAAAAACCCTCAAAACACAGATCAGTTCCAGCAGAGACAAACTGAGTCAGTATGAACCTCAGATGTTAGTGGACACCTATGCACCAAAACAAGTAGCAAAGGAAAATGAATACTGGTGAAAAAAACAAAAGAAGGATATGTATAGGGGAACAAAGACAATACATTGACATAGTAGTGTTGAGGAATGACCACACTGCCGCCTTATACAGTTGCTCCACAGAGGCCTGGTTCTTTATGCCCAGAAGGCACCCACCGGTGGAATGGGCTGTGACCCTAAACGACACAGACTTCTTCCTGGGAATGCAAGCCTGGCAAATGGCTCCCTTAATTCAAGAAGCCACCATCACCTTAGACGCAGTTTGGCTTGCACAAGTACCCTCAAGAATGACAAAAGCGAGCCCAGTTTCTGGAAAGGCTGCTTGAGGTGAACGTAGCAATTCAAACACCTACCCATGTCCAAAAGATGAGGCTCTTGCTCCTGTTGGGTGGAGCTAGACAAAGAGAAGGAAATACAATTTCCTAGTTAATGTGAAACTTCGAAAACAACCTTATGAGGAAAGCCTACAGGAGTTCTCAAAACTATCCTATCAGAATGGAAGATCAGAAACTTGGGGGTTTACAAGACAAGGCATGGAGGTCCTCAACTTGCTACACAATCACCAACAGGAAAGCTGTCCTCAGAGTCAAGAACTGAAGGGAAAGAGAAGAGAGGCTTGAAGGGAGCCTTTTGAAGCAAACCCAGGGTCAAGTTCAAGTCACACAGATGAATGGGCTCCCAATGACTGGGTAGGCATGAACAACCCCTTGCACAAAGGTATGCATATCAGTAATAAGGTCATACACCTTTGGAAAAGCACAGCTAGCTCTATTAAGGTTCAGATTTCTGCTCTAAGACCAAGCCCTTTCTGAAGACCATCCTGAAAAAAGGCTAAGAAAACTGAAAGATGAAAGGACACAGCCACATTCTTTTCAACCCCATTTATAGAACAAGGACCATATCCATGTACTTTGCAAGCCTTCATCATAGTGGCAACGACAGAATCAGAGAAACCCTTCTTCTTGAGGATGCTGGCTTAAAGAGCCAAGTCATCAAAGCCAATGTTTCCACTTCTGGGTGGGTGATACAGAGGACTCAGAGATAAAAGGTCTGGAAGCAGAGGAAGCCGAAATGGATCTGTTACAGACAGAATGAGCAGATCTGAGAACGAGGCCCTGCAGGGGCAGAATGGGGCAGTCTTTTTACTCCTCTTTTATTTAAAATGATAGTAATGTTTCACAAAAAAAGCCACTCCGATTAATCTTCATAGTATTTGGTCCACGGAGAGTGTTATTTCAATACTGTCAGAGTTGTCGTTCAAGAGTAATTGAATGATAAAGTATCCCCCTCCCACCCCTTTAACCTAGTGTAAGCCACATCCCCTCAAAGGAAAACCCAACCCCCTTGACAGGTTTTTCCTTATGCTCACTGAAAATTGTCCCTTGCTACGATCCATCCAGACAGTCTTGCTGTTGTGAGGTGAGCAGTGTTAAAAGGGGAGAGAGGAAGATACTTTATCATTGAATTACTCTTGTACTACAACTTGGACAGTATTGAAATAGCGCTCTCCACTGGCCAAATACTATGAAGATTAATCTGTGATGCTTTTTTTGTGAAATATTACTACCCCTTTAATGAGGCCTGTTTACTCCTCTTTTACTTAGTAAGGCCCACAGTGAGTTGTCATACATATTTTTGTTACATCTGAGCATTTGGGGGAATTAACCAGTTACCTCCTCATGAGGCTTCACATCCAATAACACTGAGTCAAGAATCTTTGCGCCATACTGCTCCTCTTGCTGATAACAAGCAGAAGCATCAGCAGCCATCTCTTCATCTTTATCAGCCTCCATTGTTGGGGTAGAGCCTGCATTCCATTTTAAACTAGAAGCAATGACTGTAATTGCCTGAGCTTCAGCATCCAAGCTCACTGCAGCCAGCTCAGCAGCATCCCTGCTTGCATGCATATTCCCCACTTCACTCTCCTCCAAACTGACTATGCCCTGCACAACCTTCTCTTTTGTTTTCTTCTCTGTGTCCTCTTCTACTTTGCTCGTGACAGTGGAATCACACTCTGTTTTTGTTTCCATTTTCTGTAAGTAAAAAAGAACATCCCATTACTACATTACTTGCTTTAAACAGATTATTCAGATCAAGGCACACCAAGTCTTATGCTGCAGATGCATGATTTGTGATTATGCATGTGTACCCAGAATCTAAAAGTTGTTTTTTAAAATGTCCTTTAAATCTTTATTATTTAGCTGATGTTTAAAGAAAAACCACCCTCATGATGGAATACCATACTACTGGTTTCTTACATTATGTATTGTAATGATATGCCAGGATGGCTCCTTGCTTTTCTAAATGAAATAACACAAGATGCTAAAGTTTACCTTCCAAATATTATTTGAACCTTTTGTCAGATTTTCATTTTATGAAATTATGTAAAACTCAAAATGCATAGCAATATCATACAATTATGTAACCAGAATTTTAATGAAAATGCAGACTCTTGTAGTGCTGCAGTGCAAAGCAAAAAATATTGATTAGTCTACATTAGCATTCAAAAGTTTGGGGTCACTTAGACATTTCCTTGTTTTTGAAACAAAAGCAAATCTTTGCCATTAAAATAACATCAAGTGGATCAGAAATACCGTGTAGACTTGTTATTGTAGCTGGAAATAGCTGATTTTTAATGGAATATTTACATTTGCTGCAAATGGAGGATTATTCAATGAAAGCAAAGTTTGAAGGACACAGTTACTATTTAAATTAAAAATCATTATTTCTAACCTTGACAACATCTTGACTGTATTTCCTATTCACTTATTTGATGTATTTTTTCATGAAAACAAGGGAATTTCTGAAGTGACCCCAAACTTTTGAACAATAGTGTACATATATGAATTCCTCATTTCTGTGTAACACCTATCCGTAAAGAAGTATGTGTAGTAAGAAAACGCATAAAGCAAGTTCATTCATCAGCCACCTGAGCCCAGTTTTGTGAAGTTGTTGTAACACCTCCTATGAACTCAGATGGCTTTCTTGTAGATTCTAACAAACTGTAGATATCTGAACCATCCATGGTTTTTTCACCAGATGATTGTTTGGTCTAAACAGACAAAGAAATGAAATGTCATATAGAGAACACAAGGAGACACATGAACACACTTAGAATGAAAAGGAAAGTAGAGGAAAGGGACAACGAGAACAAGAAGAAAGAAATAATAAAAAAATTGCAGGAAGAAAGGGATACAACACACACATTTAAATTAGTTGGAGCACAATACACACGGATAGATAAAGGAAAGAAGCCATGAAAGTTATAAACATGGCAAAACGGAGGAAAATAAAACTAGCACACGCTGTAGTGCCTGTAAGAAAAAGCTGAAAAGCAAGAGGGCCCTATTCAACAACCTAGGATTAAAGAATAAATAATTTTGGTGTCGTCCATTAAAACAATCTGTAGAGAAATAGAGGAATGAATGAACGCATACAGTGTTGTCCTCATTGAACTTATTGTTTCATGTAGTGGACGTACCTGCCAATATTACCTTTAAATGAAATCTGCTGATAACAAATCTAGCATCGGATATCAGCTATTATCTTATTATCAATACTATTCCATAAAATATCATACAGAAAAATCTGGCAAATGTGTATTTTACTTTGTCTTTTGTTGTGGCAGATACCCTATGGCAGAGCTGTCCAAGTTCAGTCCTTAAGGGCCACCAACAGGCCAGGATTTAAGGAGTTCCCTGATTAAGCGCATGTGAGCTAATCAGTGGCTCATTCATTTTGACTGACTCATCTGTGCTTAATCAGGGGAATTCTTAAATCCTGGTCTGTTGGTGGCCCTTGAGGACTGAACTTGGACAGCCCTGCCCTATGGAATAAAACTTTTTAGTAAACGTGTGCCTTTATACTCCTAAATACTGAATAGATCACAAACCTCATCTCCATGGAACAGAGGAGTAAAACCTCATCTCTATGGTCCATTTTGCCAGTATCGGATTCCTTTATTAAATTAGAAGCACATCATATTATTCATTTTAGCACAATGCAATGAGGACAGAACTGTATACTTTGCCTTGTTGTGTCAAATACATCTACACTGCTATGTCAGTGATTTCAAAGACATAATTACCAATAAAAATTATTAAATTCAACAGAATATTTGAATTGTATTGATTACTTGATTTGTAATTTCTTACTAGATGCCTTTTTGAGAAACTACAAATTCAATGCCATTTGCAGTTCTTAGGTTAAGATCTCTACTGAACTGCACTGCAGAGGTTTTGCAAAGGGATATGCAGAGTGGCTTTTCACAGCAGCGGTGCACAAGTCTCAGACCTTGTTGAATAGGGCCCATGGTTGTTAGATCTGGGAGATTGCTGGGAAAGCTCTTATTTATGTGTACCGCAAGCAGGTACTGTGCATTTTTCAGTCACATGACTTTTGACTTTTCTGTTAGATAATTCAAACTTTGCAAGGCCCTCTTTGGGTGCAGGGCTATTAAAAATGAAAAATAAAAATAAAATAATTAAAATCTAAGTTGGCTGCCAACATAAAGCCAAGCAGCAAGTGAACAAAAAGGTATTGTGAAGCAGGGAAATGTCTGCAATTCATGCTTTTAATATTTAAAATGGAGGACAATGTCATTGGCACTTGTTACCACCACTTTAGATGCAGATGATTCAGTAACATAGTGAGCAGTAGCAATAGTAAATGGTTGATCTCTTGTGTATCTCCATTCAGATAGCTTTTTATCTTTCCAAATCGGAGCATCTGTTTTAATGATTTCGTAATCTGGAACTCCATCAGCCTTCTGAACTTTCACACTTTCAATCAACTTCATTTGCATGTCTATATCTTGAACTTTCTTCAGGCTCTCTTCTATCGGACTAGCCAACTGAGAGTCTGACTCTTTAATTGTCGCCAATGACTCTGACATTCTTCTCTTTACGGCTGGTCCCTCTGGGACTTTCCTTCCCTTATCATCACTAACAGGCTCTAGGATCTCATAATCTGCAGTAACTGGAATTATTTTCACAGTTTCAGAAATGTCCTTTTCCAGCTGTTGGATGATTTCAAAGGATATGGGCTGTAATGCTTTTTCTCCTTCTTTAGCTTTACTTGTCATTGTTACAATTTTACCAGATACTGCGTCATAAGACTTTCCTAAAGTATACATTTTCTGTCTGTTATCCTCTTCTCTGGATCTAATTTCCATTTTCAAAGCATCCAGACTCTGACCTCCCACAGGGCTGGTTTTAAATGTTTCAGCTGGGATTTCAGTACTCACAGATGTCACTTTGTAAGTCACAATGCCTTTAGATTCACCATCAACTACCTTAGTAGATACTTTGTCTACTATAACCCAATCCTCTGTGCCCTATATGTGAGATATAAAAACTAAATTAGAACACCTGGACATACAAGGCATATTTTTGGGTCACTATAAGAACAGCCTTTATCTAGGTTAATGGATTTGTTACTCTACATTTTGCATGACTGTATCAACTATTAAGTCATGTTTGAGGCAAATCGATGATAACCAATTGAATCCAAGCTTATACTGAAGATATTGCTAAGCTAGGAAACAATCCTCTTTAAAAAAAAATTATCAATAATTTATAAAATCAAATTCACTGAATGAAACACCTGTTTAACAATTACAGCAGAGGATTTGTTCAGATTAAATGAATAAAAAATAACCTCTGGGGATGATGGGATAGTTTTCTGCATAATGATTTGATGAGAAGTAGCCACAGGGCTGGTGGCTCTTGCTTCCCGAAGTTTCTTCACTATGTCCCCTGGCTAACAGAAGAAAGACCAATAAAAAGAATCCAGAGATCAGAAGCATTGTAGTAGAATTTCTAAAACAAAAATGCATTCAAGGGTGCAAGAATGAGCAAGATAATCTGTACCTTAAAGGAAAATTCACCATCCTATATGGAAGAGGCGGTGTCTGCCCCCTTAACTTAAGTAACAGAGTCTGATAAAATCAAATTAAATTCACACACAATTATACTAGTGGCACACATCACATAAATAAAGTGTATATAGGTATACCCCAGCCTGAGGTGTCCAGGAGTTGTATAAGACAGTGCACACTCTGATTTACTAATATAATTAAATGTTTATTGCATCATATCCATTTTTACAGTCCAGTAGGGACCTCCCTTAGGGCTAACAAAAAGATAGGTGGAGGACAAACATTTATATAGGGGAATAATCACACACCCTAAAGTTGCCCACTGACGGTGCCAAAAACCAGCATCCCAACTTATTTAAACCTGGGGGCGGGGGGACAGCACAAGAATCTTGGGTAACCAAGCAATCTGTTCCCAGAGACTAACCTAAACCACACCCCCATCACACAGCATTTCCACCCTCCAAAGGCAGAGGGTGACACTGTGAAAATACAACTTCAACACAAATAGTGAAACTAAAACAAATTATGATGAAAAATAAGAAATTAAATGTATCAAAGACAAAACATGAAAGGCATCTGGTGGTCACTAACAGACAGCATACACATCCTGACAGCATGTCTACAAGATAAATACTGTAGCTATGCAGCCTTAAAAGTCTGCACAATATCAAATAAGGTACTGGTATAGCCCAAGCCCTCAACATCGTGCCCCACAAGATTACTGTTGATGACTTATGAACATGATAGTCCCCATGTGTAAATAAACCAGTAGATGAAGAACAAATTACAGTCCAATCCCGCAGGAGCATACAAATAGGGAGTGTTAAATTCCCGCTTCAAATACTGTCAAATTCGCCGATCTAGGATTTTATCCCATCATCTAAATAGATGATAGAATGAAACCTAAACCGGTATAAGCAGAAAGATACCTGCTCTATAAAGATGCTGAACAAACCCAGAGCAAACACCAGAGGTGTGTAGGATCCCAAAGGCAGACAGAGCAAGCAAACCCCAAATACAGGCGAGTGTACAGTAAAGCAAACTCCAATGTAGGAGAATTAGTACCTTTAGTGACAGGCAATGGAGTGGTCAGGCAGTCCAGGGTCAGTAAACGTATACAGCAGTGAGGTACCAAGGGAGCAGTCAGAAGAATGGCCAGGTCTCAATCCAGGGTCAGGGTAGGTAGAACTGGTTCTCAAGCGAATAATACAAGCAGGGTCAGATGAAATCAAAAGAGGCACTCAGAATAATGCTGTAGCTTAGTATCAGGAAGCACCAGACCCATCCAACGGTAGACATTTAAAGTTGAAGGCACTAGGACATCATTAGGACGGAGCCTCACGTGATGCGCCACATCGACCGCCAGAACATGAAGAGCAGGCAGTGCCCAAAGCATTAACCCTAACCCCCATGCTGGAACGCCGCAGAGTATGCCTACCCACGCGTCGCTGACAGCCAAATGATTCTCAAACTTTTTTGCTAGAGGCACTCTTAACATGCAAAATGGAACTTTTAGGGCACTCTTAACATTTGATTCTAATATAGCTGATGTAATTTATTAAGGGCAAAGGGAAGTAACCAGTACAAAAATATAAAGCTATTAATAGGTCTCAGGCCTCACAATCATAATAATAAAAATAAACATTGTCCATAAATCTATATTTTAAAAGTTAATATTCACATTTTTTCAAAATTTTCATAGAAAACATGGGGCATGCTATGTTGATGGCTTTAGCACAAAGTGCAACTGCACCCTGGTTGAAAATCATTGACCTAGCCACTAATTTACAGCGATGTGCATTACAGCACTAGTGAGCAGTCACAAAGATCAGTTGGATCAGCGAATCTGGAAGTATTAGAGATGAGAGATGAACACCCCCTGCGGGATAAGCTCCTGAGGGAGTGGACTGTAAATTGGTCTTCACTTATTGGTTTATTTACGATGGAGACTATCATGCTTATAAGTAATCACCAGTAATCTCATGGGAGATGATTTTGATGACTTGGGCTATACCAGTATGTTGTTTGATTTTATGCAGACTTGTAAGACTTCGTTTGTACAGTATTTATTTTGAAGATGTGTAGTCAGGATATGTATGCCATCTGTTAGTTATCACCAGATGCCTTTCATGTCTTGTCTTTTGATGCATTTAATATCTTATTTTTCCTTTTCTTTATACTTTGTTTTATTTTCACTATTTGTATTGAAGTACTATTTTCATGAACAGTGTCCACCTTCGGCTGGTGGAGATGCCGTGCATTGGGGCCATGTTTTAGGTTACTATTGAGTACAGGTTACTTAGTTACCCAAGATTCTTTTGACATCACTCCCCAGGCTGACTGGGACATCAGTTTTTGGTGCCTTTGGCAAGTGGATTATTTTCCTGTTTAAATGTTTGTCCAGCAGCTATGTGTCTTTGTCCTGAGGAAGGCCCTAGTAGATTGAGAAGGTTTGGATATGATGCAATAAACATTTAGCTCCATGAGTACATTGGAGTGTCTCAGGTTGCTGTCTCATACAACCCTGGACATCCTAGAGTGAATATATATTGACAGTACCAGTCAAAAGTTTGTGTACAGTTGCTGGAAAGTAGGTTTATCTCACAGTTGACAATTGAAAACATGATACAATAAACAAAACAAAAACATAAGGGTATCAAAGCAATGTTCAAGAACATTTAAAACTGTTTCTAAATCTTGGATTCCTCAAAATTGCGACTCTGCCTTGACCGCCTCACGAACATGAGGTATTCGTTTCACCAGTTTCAGCAGGAAATCACCTGACGTGTTCCCAGCAATTCCAAGGGATACAGGCAACTTGTGTGTAGCTCTGCTTTGACTCTTCTATCCATTTCATCACATGCAATTTCTGTGGGATTGAGGTCTGGAGTCTGGGCAGGCCAGGTCATTAGACAGAACTGTCCTAAACTCCTTCTTCAACAGATAGTTCTTGCACAACTTTGAGGTGTGTTTCAGATCATTATCTTGCTGAAGAATGAAGGACTACCCATCTAGCCATAATCTTAATGGAATGGCATGCCTTTGATGTATGTTATGATAGCCATGCTGGTTGTGCTTGCCATGGACTTGGTAAAGGTCACCTACTCTGTCACCAGCAAAGCAACCTCAGGTATAACACAACCTCTTGCTTGATAGTGGGAACCACACATGCAGATCTCAAGCTTTCATTCTCTTTAAGTCTTACAGATACTTTGTGGTTGTACCCAAATATTTAATATTTTGACTCACTGGTAGACAAGACCGATTTCCACTCCTCAAATGTTCAGCTCTAGTGTTGTTTGGCCCAGGAAACTATCTTCCTGCACTCATTTCAATGGTTTCTTTGCAGCCATTCTTTCAGTTAGGTCCGCTTCACACAACTTCCTCAGAACAGATGAGGATGAAACATCCGTATCTCTAGCAGCATTTAGCTGAGCTTGTATAAATTGCTGGTTTGGTAGACTTCTAACTCAAACAAACTAGTTCTCCAGTTCTGCGGTCACCCATGGCATGCTGCACCTTGTTTTGTCCTCATGAATGTCCGTTTCTGCACATCGTTTAAAGATCTATGCCGAAGAAGTTACAGACACTTGGACAGTTCTTGCAATATGTCTTAAATATTGACTTTTATTTCTTTGCTTAATTGAGCATATTTTATCATTCTCTGCTCCCTTCCATTCAGGAAATTACAAACTTGTGCCTATGCTGCCTATATTTATAGTAATCATGGACCCTCACCCATCAACAATAATTGGTGACTAATGGTTACTAGGCACCATGCCTAGTAACACAGAGGACTTCTAACAAGGACACTTTTATACTTAGGTCAGTGTTCTAACACCGTGTTATAGACATCTCAGATGTTTAACTGACTTGGGCTGCAGATTGGAATCCCCTTGTTTTGGTTGATCATTTTAATTAAAATATTTAATTCTTGAATGCAGTTCACTTATGATTATCAACTTATTTATGTTAACATATCATACTGAAATACTGAGTGTTACTAGACAAGTGTATACAGTTAAAACCACAGATAAAAACCTGGTTTCAAGTAGATGTCCTCAAACATTTTGACTGGTACTGTGCGCATGCGCACACACAATGGGAATATATATATATATATTTTATATATCTATATATAAAGCGCTAGCCTGCGAAGCTCCCAGTGTGCGTAACAGCACATGCGCAGTAGAGACTGCCAGAACAATGCAGTCATGTGCTAGATACTTGGCGAACGCGCCGATCCAGACCGCGGTGCTCTGGAGGGCTCACCACCCGTCTGTGCTCCCAGCTCCGGGGGAGCAGCCAAGGCTGCAGGGTGGCACTTTAGCCTGTATATACGGGCTTTCATACTAGTATATATATATAATTCCAACATTTCCATTGAATTAAACTGGGATCTTATCCCAATTAATGCAAGGGTCTCCAATGCATTGCAATGTATTTGAAACCAAATTGTGAAGTGTTGGAAACCTTTTCTAGTATTCAGAAGTTTACAAGACCTATTTAACCCTTTAATGACTGACGCATGAGCGGCTGGCACTTGAGGACCATGGGGCATTTTTTTTTATTTGTAGATCCGATTCTGGGCCCTGCGGAGAGCCCTGAATTCAGTGACGTGCCATGACCGTCACTGGTCCTTTAGTGCCAGACAGCTGTGACGGTTCTGGCACGGCACTGGATGTTAAGGGGTTAAATTAATGGGAATGTTTATATCCTCTATATGGTAACAGCTGGTTTGCTCCAGAATTGCTCATCTTCTGTGTTTTGCATAAAGTACCAAAAGCATTAATCCAGTGGATGACATACACATCTCCAACACACAGGAGCTGTCTGTAGCATCCAATGAGTAAACCAATACATATCAAATAAAAATAAATACCCATGTATATACTTTAACTACCTTGAGTTCTCCAAGTGGTGTCCAAGACAACTCTCTGACACTAAAAGGCCTATTTCACATGGGCTGCATTTAAGTGGAGCACTTCTGGAGCAAACCAAACGCATCATAGGGGAAAAATACACATTCCCCAAATACTGACTGGATTTAAATTACAACTCCTTGAATGCTAGTAAGGTCTCCAAATTTTTGCTTCAGAAAACTCTCTAGAATTCAAGCCGTTTTACTTCTCCTCCCTGGCACAGTTTATTTCCCTAGAACTGTTCCTCTTTGCTTTTATACACAAGGCCTTTGCCCCATATTTATAAAAACAAACTAGAGTTATTCAGGGTTAAACCAAATGCACTATAAGGAAAAAAATATAAATTCCTAAATTCCCATGCACTTGAATAGAACTTTTTAACTCCTTGAATTGCAGAGAGGTATCCATCATTCAAAGGGTTAATTTAATTTAACATTGCGTCTTATGGGGAATTTCACATGAGTAACAATTGCACAGGACTCCCCAGAGAGATGCAGAATGCTGCAATGTTCCCAGGCAGTGCAACTAGACACCTATATGCTTGTATCACGTTGGAATCATATAAATATCACAGATTGTTCTGATTTACCTGCAATTTTGTCACTGGTGTTTGTAATGAAAGAATGAAAAGCTGGGAGAATCTTGCTACACTACTGCATTAAAAACAAACCAATATTTTCATGTGATTTCTACAAAAAAATTGGTACAAAACAAAATTAGTTGCCCATGTGAAAGAACACAAAGGTTTAAACTCTGAGTGCCAGATAGGCGCACATCCGTCTGGCACTCATAGGGTTAAAGAAAAAAGGGAAAAAAAGAATCATAATGATAATCCTATATAATAATTTGTTAGTATATTTGTCAGAAGCCGTCATGCGCAGTAGAGACTGCCCGAACGCATGGAATGCTGGGAGTTCTGTGCTGGGAGCATTCTGTGCTTTTGGGCAGTCTCTACAGAGCATGACTGAGTTGGCGGCAGGGCGCAGAGCAGGACTGGCCTCTTAACCCTTTGAGTGCCAGAGGGGTACGCCACACATTGCAAAGCACTTAAAGGGTTTACATCACCCGGACCTTGGCCCGTGTACATGGGCTTTTACATTAGTGGTAAAATAAAATGTGTTACAAGTTACAGCATTATTTACCTGAGATTCTAACATTGAATAGCTTGTCCTCTCCAAAGCCGTTAGTGTTTCTGTTTTCTCTCTCTCTTCTTTGGTCTGTTTGGGAAGAAACACACAGCTTAGAATATTAAAAGGAATAAAGCAACAAATAATAAAAAAAAACCAACCCCCCCCCAAAAAAAAAAACCCAAAACAAAACCACAGTAGCAGCAGAAGCAGCAAAGCACATTACCCCTTCCCTAATTTGTCACTTTTTCTTGCACACTCTGGAAAAAGATGAATTACTAATATGCAGACAACCCTGTCAAAGACAACATTCTGCTTATAATCTTGCTTTAAAACAAATGGATTCACTCTGGGACAAACCATTTGCACAACTGGGAAGAAATTATTCTCATGGGACTTCTAATCCCATGAATGCATGAGAGGTCTACAATGTGATACCTCAAAAAGTCCCATTTAAAACAGAGGCATTTTGAGGAACTTATTTTTTATCCGTTATGGGATGGACAAAATATTGCTTGTGGGATGTATTTGGCCCACAGGCTGAATGTGCCCCTGTGGCAGAAGTGGCCCTGGCTGTACACAAACAGCAGTTCTGCTATACTGGTAAAGTATTACTTCTGATTTTCTATGCACTGGTTAGAATGACACATTTACAACAATGCCCATGTTTTATATAATGTATCATTCTAACCTGTGCAGAGAATGCAAGAATGATGAAACCACTTTAAGATTAACTTCTCGGTGGCTACTCCTAGCAGCTGATTCTCCAGCCTGGGAAAGGGAAAATACAAAAGGGACAAAGAAAAAAGTACTTGACTGAATACAGAATACCTAAATCATAGTTGACGGGGGGATGAGAGAAGTAAAGAGGTAGAGAGTGTAAGGAAACTGTAACTGTTGCATAGTGTTGAATGAGGGTGGTAGGCGTAGTTAATGTAGATACTGTTGCATTCTATAATGTCCCTGCTAAGATAATTAGATGCAAGGTGAGAAGGTGTGATGCAAGCAGGGTACTTAGTAGGATATCTTGGAATGGAAGAGAAAAAGGAGCTGGAATGGACAAGGTGGCTGATGATGGTGGTTTGAACTGCTGGGACTGAACTGAATGTTTGTAAACTACTGAAGTGAGTTTGGAGAGGCGTTAAGTAGGTCTGGGAGGCAGTCTCCATCTGCAGAGAGCTTTAGTTTGCAGGTGCCCTGCCTGCTTGGGGTAGTTACATAACCTTTTGGTCCCTGTGTTCCACAATGGACGGAAGAGAAATGTATATTTTCTGAGCATGTACTTATAAACATTATTCTCAAAGTGCAAACACACAGCAACAGCTACACAACTGACCTCTTCAGGCACTAATGGTTCAATCATAGGGGCTTCTTCCTGCCTCATGACCAGTCGGACTGGAGATGTAGAAAGTCGTTTCTCCCATTCACCAGCTGCTGTGGTATCTGTTGATTTTTCCAAGAATGTCCTTTTAAGTTCACTTATATTTGTCTGGTGTTTCATCAAATCTTCTTGATTCCTGTCATACTCCTAAATGAAAATATGAAAGAATTATTGAAATATACTATCTAACTAATTGAAATGTGGGCACTGAATTAATTAAATCATTTTCCAGTTGCTTGTTACTCTTGCAAAGTAAAGAAAAGAAAGGAAAAATACATAGGTTAGTACAAAGCCAACTACGCAGCACTTAGATAAAGCTGCCATTATGTTTTTATTCACAAAACTAGAACAATCTGTGAAGAGTGAAATATCAAGGGAAATTACAATAAAGTGTGAGGCTGTAAAGTGAATACTTAGAAAAGAAAACTAAATAAGTAAATTGCTTAGTCTGTAGATTAAATATAAAACTTTAAAAGAAAAGAAAATTAGAAATACACTTTTCTCCAAGAAAATTAACATCACCGAAAAAAAATATAATCCACTCAATTAACTGGGAGGTGGGAATACTCAGACCATGCTAAAAACCCAACACACAAGGGCATGCAGTGGTATGTACCAATACCAACCTCTAACATAAGATTACTATGTTTGACATATACATTTTCACCCTGTATTCGTTTAATGAGACTATTCTGAAAAAAGTGAAAAGAAGGAACAGTAAGAAACAGACAATGCTGGAGAATGAGAACGATGATCTTAGCAATGATTTACTGCACAAACTGGAAGAGTACAAAACAACATAAAAACACCCCTCTGTATATCGCTGTAGAAAAAAAATTCAGTCATGAAAGGTCTATACCTGGGTTTTTGCATCTGTCTCTTCTTCTTGATCCGACTGGCAGAAAAATGAAGAAAAGAATGGAAATGTTGTTGTATGAGTCTTTTAGAATACTCTCTAACACATACACTAATGTCAGTGGCAAATACCCCCACAGCACTCAAAGATAGCTGCCAAAGCATCTAGATAAGGCATTGCTGGCCTTTTTTGTGAATATAGAGGTTAAAAGGATTCAGTAGCAAGGGTTTCCACAGGCAACTTTCACTGGAATGATCAGCAAGGAATAATATTAACATATCAATGAATTGTGCACTACTATACACTGATTTACTCTCCTGTAATTGGTTCACAAGCATCTTTAAAAGGGCTTTTTATCTCTAGCATCTCTAAGCATAATTATCAATATTGGGTATTTCAGAAAAGTACTAAAAAGCTAATGTTTTATGTATAAATGAAACAGTTGTTAACACTTGCTAATTGAATGATCCTAAGTCAGTAAATGAAAGAAGAAAATGGACCTACATCTTGTCAAATTCTGCATTTAGGAATCCAGTATTCCTAAAGGGCCAAGATGACCCTGATCTTAACAGGTGTTGCATTCAAAAGGACTAAATTAATAATAGCAATACCCATGGAAAATCTGTAATATAACCAAACCTGCAGTTCGTTCCTCTGCTATTAAAGAATGCAGTTTAACACCCCTGTCCTAGATTGTTTGATAAAAAATGGTAATTGGTGAAAAGTCTCATCAAAAATTAGAAATCAGCTGGTCTAGACTGGATAATTCAGCGTGTTTAGAAAATACAACACACAATAATTTTCAATATCACTACCACTCTGAAAGGCCAGACATACTCATATCTAACTTCAAATAACATACATATTCATTTCTGTTAAAAATATATATCTTAATAAAAAAAAATTGTTTCTCATAAATGGCATGAAGAGCTCTGTACTTTTAACCTGTCGAGTTCCAAAGACACGCAGACTATACATCAACAGCAAGGTGCTCCCCTCAGGCTGATGATGTATTCCATATCCCTGAATGAGATATATTTCCCCCTCCATAACTACTTCTGCAATAAAAATTGGACTTCACTGGGGGCATCAGGACCTTCCTTGTGCCCATCCTACTACTTATCACCCAGAGGATAGTGTTAGGCAATTTACAGAGAAACCTCATGGAGACAGAGCATTCCCCTGCTCCTCTTGATGAGCCAAACTTAGGGGTACAAATGGGGGGCATGGGGAAACAACCCTCTTATCGCTAACATCAGCAATGACACTGCTGGATTCCTAAACCCCCGCTCAAACCTGAAGACTTGGGCCATAGTGAAAAGAAGGAGAATTGTGCTGCTGCCTGCTTTCACATCTACTGATTGCCCAGTCACTGGGACTAGGCAATCAATAGCAGGGGGAGCATCAGGATGGTCCTGGTGCACCCCCACATTTACATTATGACATACTGATCAAGGCTCTCCTACGTGTTTAGCTCTCTTTCTGAGCGCTCACCACTGCTTTGCCTGTCAGGCGTAAAGGCAAAGCAGTGATGAACTATACTTGAGGCAGGTGATCACATTCATGAACAGCCAGAAATGATCAGGGTCTTATTAGATCCCGAATAGTTCCTCATGAATGAATGGACTCCATGGATTCCAATAGTAACAAATAAATAAAATAATTAAAATAAATAATCTGGGGGAGATTGCTTTACGCAGGAGGCTTCCAAGATGATATAGTTGACATGCACCAAAAGATACAGTACACTCTCATCTCCAAGCCGCCAGGGAGTTTCAGTATTGATGGCATGCATGACTGCTTATCGCCCATCATGTAGACCTTTCACAAGTGACTGAATCAAAATCACCCAATCACTGGCTGACCCCCCCCCCAGGGGCATCAGTAAATACTCTACAGCCAATAACCACATGAGCCAGCAGTCTCCCTGGAAGCATAGTGCCCTGGTAGTTTTGCCTCATAAGCCATATCATCCTTTGTAAATTTTGTACTGTTCCTTATTTGGCATCCCAGAGGATAATACTGTGTTTCTCGAATTTAGAACTCAGGACATACCAACAAGTATGCTTTCAAAGATATCCCTGCTTAATCACAGGTGAGTAATCAATGACTTAGACACAGTGATTGAGCTGCCTGTGCTTAATTTTGGATATTCTGAAAGCCTGAACTGTTGGTATATCCTGAAGACTCTGAGAATCATTCAGATAACAGAGGTATGTGGCAATGATATTTTATACTTTGAACAAATAACTCACATTGCTAACACATCATAAATATACATATGCAATATAAATTAAATTAAGATACAAAGTTAATAGATATGGAAAGCAGCAAGGAATAAAAGGATTCCCCAAGTTTCCAAGCTAAGAAAAGACCTAAGCAAAAGCAAGAAACAAAAATAACCCTTTGCTAATCCATACAGATTATCCAAAATGATGAACCCTGTGTAAAATATATATATTATACCTATTTGTTAACATATTTCAAACAAATGAGGGTTTTGATGCATAATTTGGCCAATATATGTTTATGCTCACTTACCTTGCCATGGTATCCCATTTCAAGTAAGTCCGATCCAATAAATTAATATAATAACTATCAAAATTACAAATGAATCTTGATGAATTAAAGACCTAGCTAAAAATATCCAACCCACCACTCAAATATATCTAGTATTTTTCTGATAAGACTAGCTTGCTTTCAAACAAGGAAAAAATCGCAGTAGGTGGGTAGGGATCAAAAGGGACTGAACACTGCACCAGCCTCTTTATATAGTTTTATCCCACCTGCCACTATAACCCACATGATAACTGTATACATAAAGGGAGACACAAACAGGTAAGCTAATAAGCATAAGATCCAATATAGATAAATATCATAACTATTAAAATTAAAAATTATTCCTGATGAAATTATTTTATGGAAATGCTTTGAACAGGGCCTGTTACAAGCCTAATTATGCTTATTAGCTTGCCTGCTTGGGCGGACTGCTGAGATGGGTAGAATGTTTCTGCCTAGTGGAGAAGCTCCCATACTTTCTTCCAGGCTAACTCACTTCCAGTTCCTACCTGGTGGCTGGTGTAAGCCACTGCCATTGAGTTGTTTGACTGTACCCGGACTGGAGTGCCTGTTAGTACTTGAGTAAGTAAAGAAGTGCCAGACGAATGACAGATCTCCAGAGTGTTGACTGTCAGGAAGTTCTCCCTCTCCAGTCCACCATCCCTAAGCTGTCAATGGGCCCTGGGTTCCAGGCTGGTATCTGTAATGACCAGATTCCACTCTGAAATTATGAAAGAATGTTCATGAGTCAGATAAGGACGATATAGCCATCCTCATTTGAGAGGAGAGACTCATGGAGACACGTGATAACACTGTCAAGACCGGTTTTTGAGAACGTCTAGCTAGAGTTCCCTCATATGGAACAGAGAGTATGAGTAAGGTAGATACCAGACATCCTAGGATCCTCGTGTAATCCCTTTCTGTCACAGAGGGCCACGCCAGTGCCCACAGCACATCATGGAACAGGATCAGTATATTGTACCCCGGAAGGAACACTCTCCCTTGAAGGGCACTGAACTTCAGTCCAAGAAAGAAAAGGATCTGGGATGGAATTGGATAAGCTTTCTTTAGGTTAAGTATTAAGCCATGGTGTTCCAGAATGTGGGGGCACTCTTGGATACGGAGAGCCAAGAGGTCTTCTGAAGGAGCCTTGATCACTAGATTGTCCAAATATGTAGTCAGTGGTATGCTTTGTGAGTGGATCTATGAGCAAAAGCTACAATGATCTTCATGAAGATTCTTGGTGATGAGGCCATGCCAAAGGGAAGTGTAGTGAACTGATAACAACTGTATGCAACAGCAAAACATAGGAAACCTTGATGGTTTGCATGGGTTGGGACATGCAAGTAGACATGTTGTAATCCATGGAGGCCAGGAAATTGCCTGAGATGAGATGACAGAGAGCAAGGATTTCATCTTGAAGCTTGTAGCAACCATATATTAGTTCAGTATTTAATTGGAAGATTGGTCTGCAGACCAAATCTTTAATCTCAAGGTATGGTGCACAGCAACAGAGAGTGCGGAGGCCTTAGATTACAAAACACTGGCAAACATAGTCTTCCTTAGTATCATCAGTGTGTATTGCATCAGAAAGCTGCTCGCCTCAGACAGCTATTACCCTATTAACCCACACTGAAGCAAAAAGGGGCTGCAGAGCTGCTACTCTGGCCACAAAATTAGCCTTTAGAAAGGAATCAAGGTACTTCTCATCCTAATCTTTTAAGACCAGCATCGTCTACCAATGGAAGGCTAACAGTGGTATACGAGGGTCAGAATCTGTGAGAGAAACCCACTGAGCCAAAGCCTCAGCTATAAATGGGTACAGTTTAGAGATATGCTTATTAAGGAAGATCCTTTTATCCAGGGTTTTCCACTCCTCTAGGAGAGCCTGGACAAGAGTAAAGACTGGAGGGTCTTTCTTGTTTCTCTGAAAAATACCTGGAGAGCAGACCCCCCATCAGACGCCTCAGAGTCCTAAAGGGTCTCCAGCATGGCTCTAATGATCATCTCCACAGAGGGGACACAGTAAGCCTTATAGGGATCCCCATAGGATATGGAAGGGTCCATATCTTCTTCCTCTGAAACAATCTCTTCATCAGCTGTCTTCCCAACTACTTGGTGCACTGCACAGTAACAGAGGAGACTTTGGCAGACAGCCTTGCTGCCACAAACAAGACTTCTGAAATACAAGTGTTAGCCGCCTTCATTTTGGCCAAAAAGACCAACAAGTCCTCCTTGGGAGCATCTGCACAGACAGCTTCCATCATTTGTTCACCCCAAACTGCGACAGCCATGTCGACCCAGGCAGAGGCAAAAATAGGCCTCAATGCAGCCCCAGTGGCAGCAAAATTAGACCTGAGGATAGAAACAAACTTCTTATCCACCACGTTGTTGGGTCCCATTGCATCTGCCAAAGGCAGAGCCGTGGACTTGGCTAGCCTCGAGATTGGGGGGTCCGGAGAATGTAGAGAGGCCCACTGCACCAAAGCTGCCTCTGAAAAGGGGAACAGCTTACAAAACCGCTTAGTTATAGACAACTGCTTATCCAGTATCTTCCGCTCATCCGGAAGTATCTGATCAAGAGTGGCATTAGGGGGATATACAATAGACGATTTCCTATGCCTTTGGAAGATCTCCATTGAGGATAATCCCTCATCAGGGGTGTCAGGGACATGAAGGGTCTCCAGAACAGCCGTGATAAGCCTTTCATCCGAGGGGAGAGGGTCTGCCTCAAAAGAGTACTCATAGGAGTAGGAAGAATCCATATCTTCATGTTCCCCTTCCTCATGTTCTTCCTCAGAAAATTCCTCTTCAGAGAAGGCCCCTATGAATGCAGACATACTCTGAGATATAGAGGCCACATACTTAAAAGTGTTAGGGGGCTTCCAAGACTGGAGAACCCCTTGGATGGAGAGAGGAAATTGGGCCATAGTGGGCAACAATGTTTTGACTCAAGCTGGCTCTTGTTCAGTGCTGGAGGGGCCCCATGGAGTAGTGGGAGCCACAGCACCAGAGGGGCAAAGAGATCCAGAATAATCTCTAAGAAGTTCCTTTTGACATGATGAACAGTAATCAAGGGGGGGGGGTGGTAAAGACACCCCTGTGTCCTTAGCCTTAGGTCTAGCCGAATGTCCCTTAGAATCCAACATTCTGACAGGAATAGCATCTAAAAACTAGCAAAAGAACTAGTAACAGTTCCCCAGACTAATAGTTCACCCAAGAAAAGCCAAAAAAGTACTTATCTGGAAGGTGAAGGGTTAATCCAGAGGAGAGTAAGGAGAGCCTGCCTCTGCATAGGATAAGCAAGAGAGAACTAAAATAGTGATTGCAAACAGGCAGCTAGTAGGGAGAAGGCCCACAAAATGGGCATTCTGGGTAATGTAGTCTTCTCTGTTTCAGTTGACTAGCAATGCTTTCAACTCCGTCTGCTGAGACGTGAACCAGATGAAAGGGCATGAGGAGACGAGAAGAAACAGTTGCAGAGGTATGTCTCACAGAAGTTCACCTATAAAAGTCAATGAAGCAAAAATGGTGGTGGCGTGGGAAGCATCCTTAAAGAAGCCGTGCACTCAAAAAACTGACAATTTTTAAAGGTACTCCAAATTAGCCAAATACCCCAGGGAACATGAGGGGGTATAAAAGAGACAGACCCCTGCAGGTAAAAGTCTAGGGTAAAACCCCCATCCTGGAGAAAACAGCAGGGAATGGGTTAACTAGTCCAAATGCAGCCATTCATGCTCCATAACTAGGGGGGAACCTTGAATAAAATACCCAACATGAGTGCAAGAGCCTAAAGGCTCAGAGGGAAACCCTTGCATGATGAGTTACAAGTAAGGACAAAGCGGACTAAGGCACTCAAAGGGTTACTCACCAACCTTCATATCTTCTGTCTTCAAGTGTTAATAATGTCCAAGAAAAAAATATTTTGCACTGTGCAGAGCTTAAAAAGTTGAACTGAATGCAAAAAAACGTATACATACATAGGTACATGCATTCAAAGTTTGATGTGACCTGCAAGAGATCCATGTTGGCCGACACGGAGGCTCTGCAGCAGAGCCGCAATCGTGTTATTTAAAATGAATGACAACAGTTTTCCATAAAATAGTAAAAGCTCCATTACTTTGTGATGATGTGAACAGTTATACTTTTAAATAAAGCAGCTGCCAACAGTGGGGGTACCACTGTCCTATTCAGAAGGGAATGTCCAACAATATGAGATTTTAAACTTTACCAATTTTTTTTAATTGGTCCAAACCCCTTGAAAGCAAAAGAGGTTTACAACATATTTCAATGAGTTAGAGACCTGTCTGACTTTCAAGGAGTTACATTAATGGTGACTTTTTGAATTTGTATTTGTTTCCTGCAGTGCAGGTGCCTTGAGCCACAATTACTATCCAATTGTTTTGAACCTAAAGCCCTAATAAATCGGATGTTGAGGATAATTCCCCATTAAGAAGAGAATGTGGATAACTCTAAATGTGGTAAAATAGCTTTTCTTGTGAACTATTGGCCTGGGCATTTATAAAAATATACATTAACAAAATATGTAAATCATTGGTAAATAAATTATACTAAAGCACGCACACACACATATACAAACATTATATATACACAAGTAACAAATTAAAAGAAATCATTCTGAGAAAAATGGCAAAACACTACTTTTGGAATTAATGCAGTAATTCTATAATTCTACACACCTCAGTGGCAGTGGTCTCACCATCAGCAGCAGTATCCGTCTGTTCACTGTCAGTCTATTTGTTACACAAGGTGCAGGGTCCAAAGCGCAAGCAGGAATAAAGAATAAACCCAAGTTGTCAGAAAACCTGACAGTCAATTGCCCTAACACAGTCTCAAGTAGATACATTTAGCAGGAAATAGCAAACAAAAAATGTAAAGCAACAGAACAAACAGAACAGATTCTGAGGAATACTCAAGGCATACACATTCTTTCTGTGACATTAATACTATTTATGTCCTCAAAATGGAAAAAAGTGGTATGAAAAAAACCCTATATGAATCTCATTAAAATTTTCTATCTTCAGTTTATTCATAAATAAATACATGTGTATACATATGTACAATATTAACTGTATACTCTATCTATTCTTAGGCAATTTTCAGAATTTATTTTGGTGTAAAATATTCTGATAAAACTACTATAGCAGCCCCCTGTCTTTCAGTTCCTCATTTGTAATTTGATTAATCTAGGTTTGCCCGATTTGTCTGCATTACAAAAGGCCACAAAATACGTTCGTTATGAATGTGTCTATTTGCTACCAGTACATTTGACTGCCCCTTGGAGACTTACTAAAGTGAAGAGATCTCTGGCATCCAAGGTGATGAAGTAATTTTTTTTATGAAGAAAAAGTATATAAACAATGTTTATATATAATTCAAAAATTATTACAGATGAAAAGAATGAGTGCAGTATTTTTATGATCATTACATTTTATGGTATTGCTGTTATTACCACAGTCTAGTTAATGCTAAGTGTCAGCGATCAGAGAATAAAAAAATTCAATAAAATAAAAAAATGCAAGTACTACCAGAAAAAGTAATGACCACTTTTCTAATGCACTTATTCCAGAACAAAAAATTTAGAGTATCTTCAAATATAAGGAGATACAATTGATTTACTCAGGAGATAGTCATGCTTTAAAATCAATGCCACCACCCCTTAAAAAAAAAAAAAAAAAAGTAGCTTATTTTAACTTTTAAAGAGTGATCCTTCAATACACTCAATGCCTGACACTCAAAGAGACAACATAAATGGCAACACGTGACACTTTTTATCAATAACTAGTTGAACAGCCCGTTACACGGGCCACAGTGCCACTGCCATCCGGTCGCGGGGCAGTCATCGCAGTAGAGACTGCCCACGCCGCGGCTGATACAGAGCAGGATGCTCCGAAGGAGCGCCCAGCTCTGTATCAGCCACGGCGCGGGCAGTCTCTACTGCGCATGACTGCAGCACGCGCAGCAGTGTCTACTGCGCATGTTGCGGCATTACACACGATTTAGCGAATTATTATATAGGATTGGGGTGTGTTTTCTACTTGTCCCCTAACTAGAAAGCCCACTAAAAAAGAGATAAAATAAATGGCAACACGTGGCACTTTTATACATAATTGTTTTGTGTTGTTTACTTATCCCCTAACTAGAAATCCCATTAAATAGTTATTCATAAATAACAAAAGCCCAATATGCCCTAAATGTACTCAACTATTTACATAACACTTCTGCCTTTACCCAACTACAATGTAATCGCAATGTGTTTAAGCAATGTAATGCAGACATGTCAGACTTTCAGACACAGTATGCACATGCATCATATGGAACACAGTGGGTAGAAAGGATTAGGCACAAGATTGTTGTAAACTTGAATGTCCAAACTAAAGTGTACATTATATAATATTACTACACTATATACCTTGGTTTAATTGAAGAGGAGGTTAAAGCAGATGTAAAATAAAAGAAATACAAAAAATGAAATTACTATGCGGTAATAAAAAAAAGTACATCTGATTTCTTTATGTTACATTTTTACTTATTTCACTGCATACTAGTAAAATAGGACTATGGATTAATAACACTGTGAGGAAATGTATGCTATCAATTTAATCACACCCACAGAGATTCTGCTTGTTATCCAGAACAGAGCCGGTTAAATAATTAGGTTTAATATTATAAATATTTTATAAAGATAAAGTTTGAACGTTTCTGATTCAGCAAGCATGATTTTTGGAAGCCAGTCTTAGCTATACAATGCTGTTTATTTAATTTTAATACAAACTGTGGTTTGGAAAATAGAGTCCTTCACTTTCCACAGTATGAAAAAAAAAAAAACATGGTGTGGTACCTGTTCAGAACTCTCTGGCACCTGTAATACTGTAATGTTTTACTGCAGCACTAGTCAGGCTCTGAGAGAGCCAAATGAGAGAGATTCAACATGTTTCAAAGTTCTCTAAAAAAACAGACAAATATAGAGAAAATATAGCATCATATTTTAAAAAAAATCTGATGACATCATTGGGATCTGTGCATTAAATAAACAAATGAAGTAATGCTTGTGAATAGAAAAATCATAAATCTCCAGGCTTATTTATCAGATGAAACATTGCCGTCGGAACATATGGATAAGCATTAAGCCTAAAACATTCCTATATGGCTTAATATAGAATTCCTGAATGGCCTGAACCTGAAATTTCTCAAAAGTTATCATGGAAACTTCACTCCTACTTAACTGAATTGCTAACGTGCAGTGTGCTGTATTGCTTTACATGCATGTTGTGGTTAAATATACAAGGATGTCTAACGGGAGTTCACATAAGATGAAGCTAACTAGTAAATGGTTATTGGTGACCACACTCACACTCTTGTCTAATCAGATAAACATTCTACCAAAGGAGTTTGCAATATATTAAAAATGTACACAAATGCCATTCAGGGCATAGTTTGCAATTGTAATCAAGACTTACATATATGCAGCTTTCGTCAATCCATGTGCTTTCAAGCCAACAAAGAGTAAAAATTGCCTCCAGCTTGCTTAATTGCAGATGATTCAACAAACTCAAGTTGTTACAGCAGTAATTGTCCAAAAGGGAGCCAAAGTGTCATCAAAAATCGTGATAGGATTCAAAGAATTCACTGAACTGGACATTTAAGATAATGTTCTGTGGTTGTTTTAGAAGCTTAAGAGCCATGCAGTGAGCTGGGGACCTATCTAGCGTCTAAGAGGTTAATCTAATAAATGCTGTACACTTGCATTTCCCTAAAATTGATCATTTTCTTCCTTACATACATATGTCCCAAATTTTTGCTACTGCTAAACATTATGCTCTAAGAATTTAAGATTTATGATTAATTGTGAACAGAAAGGAATTTGTTGAAACAAATCATATTTAACAGTGTGATGCAAAAAGGTTATGGGATGTCAACTGCACCATAAAAGGACTTTTTTTTTAGGTACCATTGATCTGAAAAAAAAATTCTAGAAATCAAGCTAAAAAATGGTCCATTTAAATTAATGATAATTGCAATTTGTCCCATATGGTGCAGTTGGTTTACCCAAGAACTGCAACTCTGATTTTCAAGGCTGTATGTTATTCCTCTTCTGATACTATACTTGGCTACTAATAACTATCTTTATATCAATTTCTCACTGAAACAACGCAGTATATTGAACTAAATACATTTACAACCAGTCGAGCTCTGCTATGGAGACCATGTACAAGGGTGAAAATTATTTACAGCAATCCTAAAATTTAGTTGGTGAATTATAGTAAGAGATGACATATTTTTTTTTTTTTATAAGGAAACAATAACAGTTGATGAATCTGAGTGTTTGCTTAAATGTTGTGCCTAACCCTTGTGTCCAAAGAACAAGCTTCCAAATATTAGCAAGCAGACATAAATGAGGCTCTGAAAGTTGGACCAGTATGGTAACAGTCTAGCACTGTTTAAGACTAAAGCATTGAACATATAAAGAAAAAAAAATGTTCTATGCCGAGGTACACACCTCATCATCTGAACTGTCACTCAGGTCATTGTCAAGAGAGGCGCTCAAGGAGACCGCCTTGGGCTCCAGGTAGCAGAGGCACATAGCCAAAGGAAAAGACAGCGTGAGAGCATATGGCACAGAGAAAGAGGCTGAGAGAAGGAAGAAAAATATGAAAAGGAAGCATGGAACAAGAGATGGTGATCGGATAGGAAGGTAATGCTGTAAACTTTCAGGCAGGAAGTTGGTTTCAGAAATGTTAGGAAAGGAGAGATAGCCATCATCATCCAAAAGAGAAGGAAATGGGTCTGGAAGATGTAAGGAGAAGGAAAATAGTGTTCCGCCCTTGCCAGAATTTTGCTTATAGCTCATAGCAATCTCTTCTTCATCTGAGTATAATACTCCTTTTCTTTCAGAGTCCCACCCAGGTTCACTGGGCTTCTGAAACAGGTCATTGCCTGGCTCACATCCTATTGATTTGCAAGCATTCTCCTTGCATCTCCTGCGCAACCTTATTGAAGATGATGGGCTTGAGTGTGGGTATGGTGAAGAATGAAATGAGTCAGTATCAAAACAAGATGGCTGAAGGCAGAGAGCAGCAAAGTGTATGATCAAAAGGACAAAAAGAAAACTGCAATTAGTTAAAAATATATTCTGCATAGTTAATCAAAGAGAAGCATAAGAATTCTTAAAACTGCTGAGTGTCAGAGGGGCATGCAATGTGATACAAATCCCTCTGGTACTCATATGGGTTTACTCACATAGCAGAGGATAAGCTTGACATAATAGAAGTACTGTATATTAAATTAACTGCAAAAAGAGCAATGATTTGTTCATGCAAAATTATTATCATGTTAAATTATATTTCATTATATTAGGAAACAAAATCTTGGGTATATTACATGTTTTTCTCCTTTTTCAACTAAACTGAAGTGGGTATGTACATTATGCATGAGGTTAAAAAAAAAATCCTAAAAGGAGCTGTCTAACGAACACATTCAAAGTAGGTGGCATGTTTGAATTTTTTTCCTTTCTTATATTGCCAGCTCCAGAAAGGACACAAAACGTAAGAAAGTAGGCTACAAATTCAAACATGCGTCTTGCATCCTAGTCTATGTCACCAAGTCCCTTTAGGCCCTGCCAGAGAGGTAGACAGTGGTGTCAGTATGACAGCTGTGGTGCTAGAATTTAATGGAAACTTCTTGATACCCAACATTTAAAGGGACAGTAAACCCTAGTTTATTTTTTATTTTGGGATGGGACAATTAATATCCATCTATATATCATATAGATCACAGGTGCCTTATTTCCTTAAATTTTACTTATGGCTCTAAGATTTGGGAGGGAATATCATATGAGCGTATGTTCATGCACCTCTTCTCTGGCCCCCAAAACTGCGGTTTACTATTGAAGTGTTGTATGTAAAGTTTTGCATCATAAAATAACGCATGTGTTTTGCCACGTCATTTGAAGTGTCGCATTTAAAGTTTTGCATTGCTCCAAATGGTGCATTCACCATTTCGTACGTTAACGTGTTGCAATATGGGTGCAATAATGACGCAATATGGCTGCAATATTGACGCACTATGGGTGTAATAGGGGTGAATTAAGGACACAATATGGGTGCATTAAGTACGCAGTATAGGTGCAATAATGACATAATATGGGTGCAATATTGACGCATTATGGGTGCAATAGGGGTGCATTAAGGACGCAATATGGGTGCATTAAGTACGCAGTATAGGTGCAATAATGACATAATATGGGTGCAATATTGACGCATTATGGGTGCAATAGGGGTGCATTAAGGACGCAATATGGGTGCAATAATGATGCAATATGGGTGCAATACTGATGCATTACGGGTGCAATAGGGGTGCATTAAGGACGCAGTATGGGTGCAATATGGGTGCATTAAGGACGCAATATGGGTGGCAACCCAAATCCAACCCAAAACCCACCAAAACCAACCCAAAACCCAACCAAAAACCAACCCAAATCCAACCAAAAAAAAACACCCCACAAAATCCAACCCAAAACCCACAAAATCCAGCCCAAAACCCACCAAAACCAACCCAAATCCAACCATATTGTGTCATTATTGCACCCATATTGCACCAATATTGCATCCAATTTGCATCATTATTGCACCCATACTGAACCCATATTGCACCCAGTTTGTATCATTATTGCACCCATATTGTCATTATTGCACCCATATTGAACCCATATTGCACCAGTATTGCACCCATCTTGCATCAACATTGCACCCATATTGCAATAATCTTGAACCCATATTGCAACCAATTTGCGTCATTATTGCACCTAAATGGCACCAATATTGCATCAATATTGCATTTATGTTGCACCCAATCTGCATATTTATTGCACTCATATTGCACCAATATTGAACCCATATTGCACCAATACTGCACCCAATTTGTGTTATTATTGCACCCATATTGCGTCATTATTACACCCACATTGCACCCAATTTGCATCATTATTGCACCCAAATTGCACCCATATTGCTTCCTTAATGTGTCCTTATTGCACCCATATTGCGTCAACATTGCACCCATACTGTGTCATATTGCACCAATATTGAACCCATATTGCACACAATTTACATCATTATTTCACCCATATTGCACGAATATTGAACAGATATTGCACCCAATTTGCATCATTATTGCACCCATATTGCGACACGTCAACGCACGAAATGGTGAATGCGCCATTCGGAGCAACGCAAAATGTAGACTGTGTGTTACTTTATGACGCAAAACTTTAAATGCGACACTTCAAATGACGCAGCAAAACACATGCATCATTTTATGACGCAAAACTTTACATGCAACACTTCAAATGGATACCAAAAACTGCTAGCTGGCTCCTAGAAATTCTGTCTGGCTCCAGAGTTGTTTGTATTTTTGCTAATCCCTTGTTGACAGTATTCACTCTATACTTGTAGCATACTGACCTGTGAGAGATGTCAAAAACGAATTTATCCAAATAATTATACAATGTAAAATCCACTGCTTGGGGTGACTACATTCAAAAACATTATTACAAGGAAGCATGTATATTTTGAGAGTTTACATTTTTGTGGCCAGACGGCACTGTTCGAAAGCTTGTGTCTGAGATATTATTTCATTATTAAACATACCCACTGACAGTTACACAAACATTTTTAGATGGGCAGAAGGTTTTAGTAGGAGACCACATTGATCACAGCTTGATAAAATGAGAGACCCAGAGCAAACCTATTTTTCACATAGCTGCTCGAATCACAGTCTGGACATGAAAAGGGGATTTTTGTGAACTTACTGATAAATCTTTTGCTCTTAGATCATGTGGACCACAGGAACCATGTAGTAGAGATCCCTCCTCCAGGAGGGAAGGGCACTTGATCAAAAGAGCTATCTGAGGTGGAGATCACCTCCAGTACCCACTTTACCCCCACCTAATATAAAAGAAACATAAGTGGAATACCCTGAACCAGAGAACCTCCCCTGCCCTGGACTCAAACCATTGTTTTTTTCTCTAAGAGGGACGTCCTGTGTTTCAACTGGACTAATAGAAAAGGATTTATTGGCAAGTACAAAAAAAATATCTTACATCCTACGTGGAACACAGGATCCAAGGTGATATACGCAAACATTCACCAAGATTCCAGGGAGGGATAAAGGAATATCCCCTCAAAACACAAACTAATTCCAATGAAAGCAAACTGGTACAACATGAACATGACACCACAATGCAAAGAACATGTTACTGGCCAAAATAAAACCAGGAAGGACACCTACAAAGGCACAACTGCCTGTAGGACTTTCCAACCAAATGTGTTTTCAGCCGAAGCCAGCACAGTAACATTGTAGTATTTGACAAAGGTGATAGATAACCACATTGCCACCTCACACACCTGCTCCACAAAGGCCTGGTTCATGTAGGCCCAAGCGGTACCCACCAACCAGGTGGAATGTGCCATGACCAAAAGAGAACAGGTTTCTTGCTGAGAACGGTCTCCTTGGTCCAAGAAGATACGATTACCTTACACACAGCCTGGCCCGCAGGATGGTGGCAGGAATGACAAAAAGCAAATCAGACTTCAATCACTGGACCACATCCAAAAAGATGAAGCTCCTACTTCTATCTAGTAGATGGAGCTGGATAGAGAGAAGAACAACTTCCTGGTTAAAGCAAAAATTTAAAAAAAAAACCTTAGGGAAGAACCATATAACAGTCCACAAAAAAACATATCAGGGTAGAAAACCAGAATGGGATGCTTACAAGATAAAGACACAGATTTGGCCCCCTGCCAAACAGATACATCATCCAGCAGAAAGGGGCTTTCACACCCTCAGGAGACTTAGCTTTATCGGATGTACCTATCAAAATTTCCTATAGATTTAATCTTTTTTTCCCAAATCTGTATACTTTATTAGCTATAGTCGTTTAAACATTACCTAGTGACGTCACCAGTTTTGGTTCTTGTGGCACAAGTTATGCCTCAGAGCTCTGCAGGACATCCCCTCCACTGACATTCACCTTCTACCTCTCCCTCAGAGGAAGTGTGCTCCCATCATTACATTTGTTGAAGGCCTAGAGAAAGTTCTTCCTTACCTACAGTGTTTGCTGCACTGCTCCTTAGATTCCAGTTCAGTCTCTGACAGGATCTTGCTTTCCTCCAGTGCTAGAACTTCCTCACATCCTCCCCGCACACCCAGTATAGCTGGTCACCCACCACCCATCACTGCCTTCCCTTCTATCCAGACAACCTGGGCTCAAGGAGGTGCAATATTTGCACAAGAAGACATACGGTGCACATAACACAGACATTTTTACCCTTTGAGAGCCAGAGTGTGCAACGTGTTGCAAGCTCCTCTGGCACTCAAAGGGTTACAATGTCCGTGTTATGTGCACCATATGCCTTTTTGTGCACTGCAGAATATGTCTGATAAAATAGAGAGCCGAAGTGAAAAACAAGTGTGACATTCAACCATGTGTGAAATTATTCCAGCAGAGAGCCGAGCACATCCAGACAGCATTTATTCACTCATGATGCACTCATTTACTGTGTTATCTTGTAACCCTTTGAGTGCCAGAGGGTATGCAATGCATTGGTCTGCAATTTCCAGCTAGCAATATGATAGCGATGACAAGATCAGTAAACCCCTTAATCTTCAGAACGCTGGACTCAGGACTCAAGCCATCAAAGCCAATCTCTCCACCTGTGGATGACACAGGGGAATCTGAAACAAGAGCTTTGGGCACGGAGAAAGTTGAAAAGGCTCTGCCATACAAAGACTGAGAAAATCTGAATATGAGGTTGCTACATCCTGATTTTCCTCAGCACTCTGAGATTCAGGGAAACTAGAGCAAAAATACTGTGAGAGCTATAGGATTCCGGGACCTGAGAAACTTGTGGTTCAGCAAAGAGGCCATTAGGTCCACCTTTGGAAGACCCCAGCAGTGAACAATTGAGTCAAATACTTTCTGACTGAGCTCCAAGTTGGCGGGATCCAAGCGACTGAGAAAGTTTGTCACAACATTGTCTTCCCTTGGAATACAGAAGAACAAAAAGAAGAAGGTGCTCCTAGTGTAACACTGTATAATAAGTGGAAAGAATCAATTTCTTAGACACATAGAATCTCATTCACAAAAGTTGATTCCAGCTAAAACACTTATGTGCAAGCTGGATATATGCGCAGGAGGTTTTTACACTGTCCCAACAGTAGTATCTTGTGGTTCCCGTAGCAGGCAGCTCCCAAGTCGTCCATGAAGGAAGTGATATATAGGAAAGAGAAGAGAATAGGGGCTCCCAATAGTGCTTGATCAATATAACAACAACAGATCATAGGATAATTATATATACTCACAATAATGAATGGTTGGGAAAAAGTATATACCTAACCCAACAGAAAGGCCTGCAGAGAATTTATCCCTGTCTCTGCTCAGGTGTTCAAATAAAGGCAATGGAACTTCAAGATGGTTCAAAGTAAAAAAAATCCTTTATAAATGGAGATATACGCAAAATTACATGTAACGTATAAAAAATGCAATATTATTAAAAGCAATTATTTAGTGTATCACAATGGGTGAGCCGCAGAGAAGCGTCAATGCATTTCGCAATAAAGAACTGCTTTATCAAGACAAAAATGGCTCTAACCACAAAAAATACAATGAATAAACAAATATGGGTTCCATGTTTAAATACCCTGCTTTGGATGCCTATTGGTTACATGGAACTATTAAATAAAAATATATAAAACCTCTTCTATAATCTTCAATATTGAGTTCATACATCTCATACTTTATTTTCAAACTATATAAACACAAAAATAAAAAACTATGACTTAAAATTGCAGGCGAATTTAATCATAACCTTAATCACCGGAAATTATATTATCTCAGGCAAGGGGCCTTTAGTAGAAGATTGTCCAGGTAGAGGTTTGTAAGAGAAATCCCTAACAAGCAGATGTGAGCCTCTAGAGCAGTCATAACCTTTGTAAACACAGACACGGCAGTGGACAACTCAAAGTGAAGATGACAGAGTGCATGAACTCCATCTTGAATAGAGGAGTTGAAATCTTTATGTCCAGAATAAGACAGTAGCAAAAGAAGTCAAGGGAAAAAAGAACATGCGCCCCAGTGCAGGATCTGTAGATCTCTGTGATTTGGGGGGAGGGGCAGGGCTCTGGTAGAGAGTGTGCATTAAAAGAAACACTCCCATATAGTCACCAAATTACTAAACGGAGGCAAGAGAAATCCAAGATAAGTTTTCTACAATGCATTCAATATGGCCACCACAAATGCCTGTTCTTAAATGCACTGCAACCCCATTAAGTATAAAGTATCTAAAAGAATAGAAAGGTATTTAAGAAGGTTTTGAATTAAAGTAAATAAAAGTGAATAACATTTAATAAGAAGTCCCTCCAATGGAGAAAAGAAGTCAAGAAACCCAGTTAGCAAGTAAAACCAGAAAGTCAGTGACAGGGTCAAATGACAGAAAAAAGGAAAAGAGAGGAACATCAGAACAGAATGTGGCTGCCAGACAAGGGAAATGGGATATACTCACAAGACCTGACACTGATGAAAAGGGTCCACTCTCTTCAAGCAGGCAAAGAGGCTGCTCAGAAAAAGACACGATAAGGAAGCCTAAGTAAGCCATTCTCCACCAGACCCAGGCCCCTGAGGTCTGTGCTCTGGTTCAAACCAGCAGTGGCGGCCGGAAACAGGAGTCCACCTAATAGGGGGATTATAGAGCCCCATGCCCAACAGGAAAAAACAAAAAAGAAGGCTAGCTAAGAGAGAATATTGCCTTGCACACAGCTGGAGTAAGGACACTTTTAAAACTGAGCATGTCCAAGGAGGGATATCGTGGATAAAGGAGGGACTCTCCTCCTCATATGAGGAGTCCTCTGCCTTTTTGAAGGGGGGAGTTTTACTTGATGGTTCTTGTGTTCCACATAGTACACAAGAGAAAAATGCTGCTCTTAGCTAGTGTCTTACATGAAGCACTAACCAAGAGAAAACATCATGCACACAAAAACAAGTGGGGAGATGCACTGATATAGAAGTGATAAAGTGGATATGGCTTTTCCAATGATATAACTTCTCCAAGTCCTATGTTATTCTATGGAGCCAAGTTTGGAAATCTTAGTGCATAGGCTCTGTAGAATAATATAGGAACTGGAGAAGTGATAGTACTGGAAAAGTTATATCCACTTTATCATCCCTTAGTGCATAACCCCAAGGAATTTAGCTTTCATAGGATTTTGCCATAGGTTGTTTCATTGTCTACTTTTCACTCATGTTCTCCTGATTAGCACTACAATGTTTATTTTGTGGAACTGTTTAAACACATAACATGTATTTTGTGGAACACTGCTTTAAAACTGATCACAAAATGAAATGTACACAGAGAAGACATGTAAAATTGGAGACTAAACAGATTGATTTTTGTTGTGATGTACAGAACACAGGTTGCAAAAGTCAGTCCTCAAGCCTCACCAACAGTACAGATATTCAAGTGATCCTAACATTAGCACAGGTGGATATGTCAGAATGGAAGTGCCAGTAATGATTATCATCTGCTTATGTGAGGAGATCCTTAAAATTCTCCACGGTTGGTGAGGTTTGAAGATGAAATAAGACTATATGGTATAACAGAAGACACAAATCCTCTGTAATATGAAAGAAGAGTACACACCCTACATAGGTTAACTCTACTTACTAGAAGATATAGATATCTGAACTCTTTATAGGCTAGAAGAAATTGGCAATTGAAAGCCAGCAGTCCATTAGCAGCCTCATATACTGTGGTAAGTTACCCATGCAAATGTAAGAGCTGATACAAAAAATTCTGGATTGCTTTCAACTTTCACCCAGCTTTCTGCTTATGTGTGTAGATCCATCATACTTTTCCTATGTCTAATAATAGCTAAGGAACACTTTTTGATCCTACACATGTACTGTAGTTCTGTTGGTGTATTTAAAATTCTGGTTTCATTTTGCACTATTCTTGTACAGTAGATAAGGCAGAAATCTTAAATCAGTGACACAAAACAAGTAAATCTGGGGGGCATTAACCAATTTCATAGTGATTCATAGTCATCAACGCACATTCATTCTCGCCTTGCCAGAGATGGGTTTAAGACAGTAATTCTCAACAGATGTTTGGTGAAACACTGATATATCAGGAGAAGCAAACATATTGTGTTGCATGTTACCAAATACAAAAATGATGTTATATTGTCTTTCAGCCACTTAGATGTAAATAAATAAATAAATAAATAAAATCTTTACTTTTCAAATACGTGTCACAATTACAAATTGTGTTAGTTTATACATGCACTGCAGCATTGATTCTGTATTGGTAATGGTATTAAAGGAGCAGTAAACATTGTGAAAAAAATAAATTAATAATATATATATATGTTCCTCTGTCCCTCTTTCCCTCTTTTTAGGAGATCAGGCTGTATAGTGTGTATATAAGTGTATCACATTGCTCCACAGCAAAAAAAAAACTCACATTAATGTTTGTTTAAACTTCACTATAAGTGATTATAAATTAGTCTGTAAATAAAATACTTTGGTCTTGCTCTAAACCATTTATTTCATAACACAAAGAGGTGTTAATAGGTTATAAGATAACCTAAAAATTCTAGTTAATGCCCCACCCACCAGCCCCATCCCCAACACATCACCTAAGACAAAAATGTCCCTCTTTGGCCATTTGAAATGTTGAGAGGTATGATATTTTGACATTGCATCAAACACAATAAGCAGGCAGTGTTTTAGAAAACAAAATGAAAACACAACAAACAAAAACCTAGCTCAATCTGAGAACTAACTTTAACAAAATGAAATCCCAACAAAGAAAAACCTAGCTCAATCTGAGAACTAACTTTAACCCCTTAAGGACCAGCGGTCCCGGGGCGTGCCGTCCCTTAAGGACCACATAGGAAACTTTGACGTGCCGTCCGACGTGACTGATCACGTGGGGTGGCACGTCAAACGGGGCACTGGAAGAGATCGCTCCGGTCTTGGAGCGATCAAATTCAGTGCCCGGTATTACTCACCGCGCTCCTGTAGGAGCGCGGTGAGTAAAAGTACGTGACGTGCCAGGACCGTCACTGGTCCTTAAGTGCCGGACCGGCGTGACGGTCCTGCCACGTCAATGGTCCTTAAGAGGTTTACAAAATGAAAACACAACAAACAAAAACCTAGCTCAATCTGAGAACTATCTTTACTTGTAGCAGTTTCCCTTTCTACTTCAAGGTACTAAACAAAAAAAATAGCACAGGTTTAACCAACCTTTTCAAATCCTGCTTTGTTGCACTGCTCTGAACGTCCTGCTCACAGCAAGTGAAACTCCATTCTGCCTACAATCTCTGCAACCTGGGATTTACAGATTGCTAAACCTGCCCCTAGGTGGAGGGGTAGAGGCTATGTAGGATTCTGGGTTCTAAATATCTTCTCTCTACAATCCTCCCATATACTTTGTTACATATATATATATATATATATATATATATATATATATATATATATAAATAGTATAATAATAATATATATGGGATTTTCCTGTTGATTAAAGCAAGGACACTACCACTGTTGAATGATGCATATTTCCATAGTAATTACAGTGTAAGCTCTTGCTTTTAATTCCATTAGCAGTGACCTCTAGTGCTCAGATTCCAATTACTTATTCTGTTGCATACACTGGCAGAGTCACCAACAAACAGTTCTCCATAAAATGTGATAGGAATGGCTATCAGTTTGATCTTTCAGGAGGTTATGACACCTTTGCTCCTGACAATCTGAATCATTATAACATTTGTATAAAACATCTGACAGCTGTGCAAGTGCCATTGTTTTACTAGGCAAGAAAAGCTCTCTAACATATAGGTTTTCATAAAACAAATTTACTGCTCCTTTAATGTGATACACAAGCAAATAATTTATTACACTTTAAAGACTGTTATCAGTTATTCTCACTGAATGTTACATAATACTCATATCTGGTAGATGAAAAGACTATACGTAAATAATAAAAATATGTGCATAAATCATCTTTATGAAGCAATGACATAATATTATGATATTTAATATAGGTGTGTGTGTGTCTGTGTGTTACGCACTATATGAATTATATCCTACAGAGGTAGAGAGTGTCTACTAATTTCTTTATTACTTTACAATATACAATATTGTGCAAAAGTCTTAGGCGGGTGTGAAAAAATGTTGTAAAGTAAGAATGCTTAAAAATAGATATGCTACCAGTTTATTTTTATCAATTATTAAAATGCATTAACAGAAGAAAAATCTAAATCAAATCTATATTTGCTGTGACCACTCTTTGCCTTCAAAACAGCAAGTACACTAGCATACAGTTTGTTAAGGAACTCGGCAGGAAGGTTATTCCAAACATCCTGGAGAACTAACCACAGTTCTTATGTGGATTTAGGCAGCCTCAGGTGCCTCTTTCTCTTCATGTAATCCCAGACAGACTCAACCATAATTTCCAGGACTCCTTGTTCTTCTTTACACTGAATATAGCTCTTAATGACTTTGGCTGAAGATAGCTCTTAATGACTTAATGATGTTTAGGGTCGTTATGATGCTGCAGAATAAATTTGGGGCCAATCAGATACCTACCTGATGGTACTGCATGATGGATAAGTATCTGCCTGTACTCTCAGCATTGAGGAGACCATTAATTCTGACCAAATCCCCAACTCCATTAACAGAAATGCAGCCCCAGACTTGCAAAGAAACTCCACCATGCTACATTGTTGCCTGCAGGCACTCATTCTTGTACTGCTCTCCAGCCCTTCGGTGCAGAAACTGCCTTCTGTTCAGCCAAATATTTAAAGGGATAGTAACCCCCCCCCCAACAACTTGATGCCAAAATACAGCAAGCATACAAACATACTGAACACACTTAGTCCCATCTCTCAAACCGTTATGGTCTGAGAGATGTAAGGCAAGACAGACCTCCGCTCCCCCTTCTCATACGTCCGCTGTATAGCGGACGTCATGAGATCCGGCTTCCAGCATCAGACGGCAGCTCTGCAGGAGCGCTGTCATCTAGATATCTCCGTATTATTACTTCATGGGTATGGTCTAAAACATGCCTGGCTTGCAAGCACATGTTGTAGACCATTCCTATGAAGTAATTATACGGAGATATCTAGATGTCAGAGCTCCTGCAGAACCGCTGAAAGTCGGCTGACCGGATTCTGCCTCTGACAGCTTTACAGCTCGTCAGGCAGAAGGGGGAGGGACTGGAGGACTTTCTTGCCTTACATCTCTCAAACCATAATGATTTGAGAGATGGGACTAAGTGTGTTCAGTATGTTTGTATGCTTGCTGTATTTTGGCGTCAAGTTGTTGGGGGGGTTACTAGCCCTTTAAAATTTTGACTCATTAGTCCAGAGCACCTGCTGCCATTTTTCTTCACACCAGTTCCTGTCTTTTCATGCATAGTTGAGTCGCATGGCCTTGCTTCCATGTCGGAGGTATGGCGTTTTGGCCTCAAGTTTTCCATGAAGACCACTTCTGACCAGACATCTCAAGACAGTAGATGGGTGTACCAGGATCCCACTGTTTTCTGCCAATTCTGAGCTGATGGCACTGCTGGACATCTTCCAATTGCAAAGGGAAGTAAGCATGATGTGTCTTTCATCTGCTGCACTAAGTTTCCTTGGCCAACCACTGTGTCTACGGTCCTCAATGTTGCTTGTTTCTTTTTGCTTCTTCAAAAGAGCTTGGATAGCACATGGAAACTCATGTCTGCCTTGAAATTTCTGCCTGGGAGAGACCTTGCTGATGGAGTATAACTACATTGTGATTTGTTGCTGTGCTCAGTCTTGCCATGGTGTATGACTTTTGACATTAAACTGTCTTCAGCAACCTCACCTTCATAGCCAGGTTTGGCTTTTCCTCACCTAGATTTATTCCTCCTACACAGCTGTTTCAGTTAATGACTGTTTCAATCTACATATTGAATTGATGATCATTAGCACCTGTTTGGTATAATTGTTTAATCATACACCTAACTATATGTCTTCAAAATTCCTGACTGTGCAAGTGTACATATAATTATATATGCTGTTTTGAAGGCAAAGGGTGGGGACACCAAATACTGATTTGATTTAAAATTTTCTTCTGTTCATTCACTATCATTTTGTTAATTGCTAAATAAATTTAGCATTTTTTCACACATGCCTAAGACTTTTGCACAGTACTGTAATTTTAAAAAATAGTGCTTGAATCTTGTCCAAGATGTATGACCTTTCACACCATCACATACTTTTGACTGTAAGCTCACATGAGAAGGCCCATCTCACCAGTTCCCTCTGAGATAACATTGATATTTTTTCCTCCTTTCTCAATCCCTAATCCATGGCATATGTTGGCAATTAATAACAATATGATAATAACCCAATCTTTGCCAAAGAATGCGGCACAGTTGCCAAATTTACACTTATAGAGCTATCAAACAAAATCAAAGAACTGCCATAATAGCAAAGCTATATGATACATTATATTTAATAACCAAATATAACATATTACTTTAACCCTTTGGGTGCCAGAGGGATAAGCAACACATAGCAATTTGTGTACCCCTCTAGCACTCAAAGGATTAAAAGAGTAAATATTTTCTAGTATAGTTGTGTGTTAGAATATACGCCTGCTCAGATCCATTAAAATAAAACATCCTGTTCTGTTATATGGGTATCAGTAGCACACTAACATTTAAGTAGTGTACAATAAAAGCTTAAAGGGATGGTAATGTTTCATAACAAAAGCAGCTCTAATTAATCTTCAAAGTATTTGGGCCATGGAGAGAGTTATTTAAATTCTGTCAGAGTTGGAGTTCAAGAGTAATTAAATGATAAATTATCTCCCTCCCGCCCCTTTTACTGACACTGCTCAGCTCAGAGAAGCAGGGAGATGCCCAGGAAGATTGCGGAGAGGGACAATCTTCAATTAAGATAAGGGAAAAAAATGAAAAACCTGTCAAGGGGGCAGGGTTTTCATTGTTCTCACAGTACTGTTATCTGTCTGGTCAAGCAACCAGTTTCCACATCTGAGGGGAGCAGTGTTATACTAGGTAAAAGGGGCAGGAGGGGGAAACTTTATCACTCAATTACTCTTGAACTACAACTCTGACAGTACTGAAATAACACTCTCTATGGCTCAAATACTATGAAGATTAATTTGAGCTGCTGTTTTTGTGAAACATTACTATCCCTTTAAAGAACCACTCAAATAAACAGTTTTCCCTACTACAAATAAAAAAAATCATACAAGAAACAATACAAGAACATCTTCCAGGAAAAACAGAAATGTATAAACATATTATAATAATCATAAAATAATAAAATGCAGCATGGTTCTTAAAAGAACAGTATACTTTATACTGACTTTACATATAATACGTACAGGCACATGACCTATAATTTGTCATTTTGTTCACCTCCGTCTATTTTACTTGACACTTTTATGCCCCTGACAGTGAGCTCCCTGGATTTCTGTGACCAGAGCGTTTTCTGGTTAATAGAGCATCAAGGGAGGATGTAATACAATGTTACAGTCTCCCTGCAGCATTGGAATGCTCTGTGTGATTTATTTTCTACATTGTTTCTTTTTTATGTTGTATCACTATCCCTGCTTTCATTTTCCCTGACAGAAAGCTAACTGCAATCAGATCCAGGTAGCTCACTTTTAAGGATATAAAACAGTAAAAAAGAAATGAAGAAAAATAAAAAGCATAAGCAGCTTCACTTTACATATTATGTACTTGCATAATATGTCAAGTCAAAATAAACTGTTACTATTCCGTTAAGGTCTTATATTTCTGCCTGGAATAAACCAGATAAATCAAACTTCCAGACGATAAAAGTCTGTGTACCATCAAATATATAATAAAATCCTACTTTTGCTTTTTTATCCTACTAGAAACAATACACATTTTTAAACTTAATAATGGGAACATTCAGTTGAAATAAGTAAGTCTGTTATTAGGAAAACAATGTGTACCTTTGTATCATGACGAATTGTAGTAATGGTTGTGATGATTTCTACTTTCTTCTTCTTTTCCTCCTCCTCATCTCTCTCTTCCTCTGCTTTTTTTTCGGGTGTTACTGTTGTTATCAGGTTCGTTTGAGAGATGCCCTTTCCAGTGATGTATGGGCCAGTGCCCACCTCTGTGGCAGACACAGAATCCTTCATGTACAAGTCATGGTTTTCATTCACTGATGCTAAAAGTGAATATGATATTCGGGGAAAAAAAAAAAAGCTGAGTATGGAATGGACTGATACAATTATCTATAAAGGTCAGGAAAATAAAAGCATATTTTGATACACTGATGATGAGTAACCAATTATGTTAAAGAGAAACCTGCACTTACTATAAATGAATCATACACCACAAATATATCATAGATCAATAATAAATAATACATAATAGTACAATGCTTTCGCTGTTAGAAAAGATTTTCAGGCATTGTCAAGGGAGTACTAAAGCAAGTATGGGACCATTTTTTGCTTGGCTGCAGTTGTAAGAATATACATGCTACTGGACTTCATATGTATAGAGTGAAGTCAGTGAAGTCTGTTAGTGACCTCACCATTACAGCAGTGAATAACAAAAGTACCACAAATGAGAGCAATGATTTTTGGGGTACCCGAATGAGACAAGTTATACAGGATGCTCTCAATACTGTATAGACTGGCAGAATAAATAAAGTAAAAGAACAAATAAAGGAGATTATCTCTTTAATATGGAATCACTCCTCTAACAAAGTGTTAATGTAGGGATTATTCTATCTCTAGTAGTGTTACTGCAGTATGATTATTGTGGATTTATTCCTTCTAGTTAATGCAGGGGTTATTCTTTCTAACAGTGTTAATGTAGGGCGTTTTCTCTCCCATGTAAAGAGAAGATTTTAAGAGCCTTAGAGATGAAAAGTTATGAGAGAAAATTGTGTTTTTGGTGTTAATTATCCCAAAGCCTACTACTGAAAAAATAATAATGCCAGCCATGTAAGTAACAAAGAAAAAAAACACAAGGGCATTTTGTATTGGCAGAAAACAACGTTGCTAGGCAACCTCGTCGTATGTACACTTAGTGAGCCATGCCCAAATGAAAGCATGACAATAATGACGAGCATCGAGTTCACACATGGAAGGTGTCAAACTGGGTTTTGGGATTCTTTTCTCCTTTACTTTACAGCAATTTTCACTGTTGAAATAGTTGGTGCTAAATTATCAATGACAAAGCCAGCTTTACAACTAGAAGCATAATGAGAAAACAAAACATGAAACAATAGAATGTATTCACTTTGCCCTAAACGGGTTTCATCAACACAAATTAAAAAAAAAAAAAAAATATATATATATATATATACTGTGTGCACAATTATTAGGCAGCTCCAAGCTGTATAAACTTGAATGCTTATTGGATTTAAGCATATCAGGTGATGTGTATTTGTGTAATGAGAGAGGGTGTGGCCTAAGGAGATGAACACTCTATGTCAAGGTGTGCATAATTATTAGGAAGCTTCATTTCCTCAGGCAACATGGCCAGAAAGAGAGATATAACTGACTGAAAAGTCAAAAATTGTAAAATGTCTTTCAAAGGGATCCAGCACTCATGAAACTGCTAAGATATTGGGGCTTGATCACAGAACCATCAAACGTTTTGTTGCAAATAGTAAATAAGGTTGCAAGAAACGTGTTGAGAAAAAAAGATGCAAATTAACTGCCAGAGATTTGAGAAGAATCAAACATGAAGCTACCAGGAACCCATTATCCTCCAGTGCGGTCATATTCCAGAACTGCAACCTACCTGGAGTGTCCAGAAGTACTAGGTGTTCAGTGCTCAGAGACATGGCCATGGTAAGGAAGGCTGAAACCCGAAAACCATTGAACAAACACATAAGTTGAAACGTCAGGACTGGGCCAAGAAATATCTGAAGGCAGATTTTTCAAAGGTTTTATGGACTGATGAGATGAGAGTGACTCTTGACGGTCCAGATGGATGGGCCCGTGGATGGATCAGTAATGGGAACAGAGCTCCACTTTGACTCAGATGCCAGCAAAGTGGAGGAGGGGTACTGGTATGGGCTGGTATTATCAACAATGAGCTAGTTGGACCTTTTCGGGTTGAAGATGGACTCAAACTCAACTCCCAAATCTACTACCAGTTTTTAGAAGACACTTTCTTCAAGCAGTGGTACAGGAAAAAGTCTTCATCTTTCAAGAAGACCATGATTTTTATGTAGGACAATGCTCCATTGCATGAATCGAAGTACTCCACTGTGTGGCTAGCCAGTAAAGGCCTTAAAGATGATAAAATAATGACATGGCCCCCTTCCTCCCCTGACCTACAGCCTATTGAGAAGTTGTGGACCCTACAGTGTCTGGGAGGCTGTGGTTGCTGCTGCACAAAAAGTTGATTGTTAACAGATCAATAAACTGACACACTCCATGAATGGAAGGCTTATGACTGTTACTGAAAAGAATGGTGGCTATATTAGTCCATTTTTTTTTTGGAAATATCACAAATGTTTATTCGTAAATTTTGAGTTGTTTGTTTAGTATTCTCACTTTAATAGATGAAAATAAACACGTAAGTTGGGAAAATTATCGTTTTTCATTTAGTTGCATAATAATTCTGCACACTAATAGCTGCCCAATAATTGTGCACACAGTTCAATAATAAAATTAATCCTCAAAAACAGTGTATACATACACATTGGCAATGTAAAGTATAAAGAAGAAAAATACAGAAAACGGTTTTCAGAGCCAAATTTATATTTTAATGGGATAGTAATGTTTGTAGATAAATTAAGATTTGATCATACATCATAGTTTTTTTAACAATGCAGAACGTTATTATAGTGCTGCAACTGGTCCCCCTCCCACCCCTTTTACATATGTAAAGCTGCCTCTCCTCAGAGAAGCAAGCCGGTCCAGATGGAGCATGACAAGGGAGAATCTTCTTTCAGCACCTTCTTCAAGGGGTGCAGGGTTTTCCTTATACTGATAAACATGAGATTGTTCCTTGCTGTGATATGTCCGGTCCGATGACCGAATTCCAGATCTGAGGGCAAGCAGCGTTACACATGTAAAAGGGGTGGGAGTAGGGACACCTTATTATATAATTACACATGAACTAGACTAGTTACAGTATTGTAATAACGCTCTGCATTGTTAAAAAAATCTATGATGTATGATCAAATCTTGGTTTATCGCCAGACATTACTATCTCTAATCATTTGATAAACAAATGGGTTAAGAACTATTCAGGATAAAAATCAAGGTGTCTACACTTAAAATAATTAAATCACAAATTATGTTAAAATCAAAAGAAATAATACACTATATTGCGGTAACAATAAAACACCTAATTAAAAATACACTACTGTACATAAAGTAGAGAGTCATAAAAGAGAAAATTGATAATTACTAAACAAATGGATAAAAGCTTGTTAAAGGGATTGTAATACCTTGAAACAAATGCAGCTCAATTGATCCTCCTGCAAAGAGGATCATGTAACGCTTTATTTCAATATGCTCCATATTGTAGTTCAAAAGAAATTCACTGCAAAAGGATTCCCATCCTGCCCCTTTTACTGCCTGCAAGCTGCCTCCCCTTAGATGCTGAATCCGGTCGTGGGACTGTATAGTGCACAGCGAGGGACAATCTTCATTTGCATAGTATAAGGAAAACCCTGCCCCCTTGACGAAGGAGGACAGGTTTTCCATTATGCTCAGTGAAGACTGTCCCTCACTGCACGCTGTCTGGCTGGCTCAGAAAGCAGCGTGACGTAGGGGAAAGGGGAGGGAGGGGGAATCCTTTAGCAGTAAATTCCTTTTGAACTACAACACAGGGCAAATTCAAAGAAAGCGTTACATGATCCTCTTTATAGGAAGATCAATCGGACCTGCATTTGTTTCAAGGCATTACTATCCCTTTAAAGTCCACGACACACATACTGCAAATAAAGCATGGCAGCAGAAATATGAAGGAATTATAATAGTATGATGAAATATGATAGAATGATTAGAAGAAAAATAAAAGTGGAATGATAAGATAAAGAATATTAAGAATCTTTAATCCATATGAAAAAGTCCATTCAAATAAATCCTCCAAAATGAAGAAATGAAATGCCGTATGAGGTTGATGAATGATGATTATAAAGTGCAATAAGTGCATAAACAAACTTGTGAAGAAATGGATAAATACATGCAATCCACTATTCCTAATCCAAATCACTATATTGTGCAAGACTCTGGGCATGAAATGGTATATATGGAAAAAACAAAAAGAAAAAAAAACATCTGTTTTAATACATGAGGGTGATATACAATGACAACACCAGCTTTAAATCAAAAGCCATCATGGCAAAACACATTTGTTGTAAGGGAAAGGCAGGACTCCCTTCTCCTCAAGCTCAAGCCCCTGCCTACTCCCAGAATTCATGTGACAAAAGTCACATGACAAAAGCCACAGTTCTACAGCTTTGTGTGATTTGCTTAGCCCTGCAGCTTTGGTCTCCGTCCCTCCGGGGACTCCCAGTGCATATCCAGTCAGACACTGCAAAGGCAAAGTCTTACATCAACCTCAAAGGAAGGACCAAAAGTGAGGCCACACTGGCTGATTCTCATCTGGGTGTAGGCTGACATACCGGCTCTCTGTGGTTCACATTCCAGGGGTAGACAACATAGTAGCAGTCTTCCTCACCGCCTGGATCCCAGAAATAGGTTGCTCAGTCAGAGAGTACTGGCTCACAACTTCGACTATGGGGTCTCCCAACTGTGGTCCTAAGGGCCTCTCGATTGAACCACAAAGTTTCTCAGTTCTGTGCCAGGTCCCGGGATCGTCTAGATGTGATGGTTATTAATAGGCATTTTGCTGTGGTGTATTTGCTTCCTCTGGTTCCTGATTCCCAAGGTGCTGAAGAAAGTCAGGATGGAGCAGATTCATGTCATTCTGATTCCACTGTGTCAGGTCCTTTGGTCTTCGGGTCTGCTGTGTCATCCACAGACAGAGAAGTTGGCTTTGATGGCTGGGCTTTTGATGCTAGCATCTTGAGAAAAGTGTTTTCTGACTTGGTTATTGCTACTATACTACAGAATCCCAAACCAGTTTCTTCAAAGGCATATCACAGGGTGTGGTCCCTATTCTATACGTGGTGTAAAAATGGGGGGTCGCAGCCTCTACCTTTTCAACTTCTGGTTGTCTTGGCTTTTCTTCAAGATGTTGATCAGAAAGGGCTTGGCCTTAGTTACATTAAAGTTTAGATTTCATCTCTTTTTGTCCTTTTCCAGAGATGTATGGCCTTACTACCTGATGTACAAACTTATTTACAAGGGGTGACTCATTCCTACCCTGTGTTTCAGGATTCCAATCCTCCGTGGGATTTGAACCTGGTTCTGGGAGTGCTTCAGAAGACTCCTTATGAGCCATTGCCTATGGTTTCCCTGCTTTTCTTGATGCTCAAAAGAGTCTTTCTCTTGGCTATTGTGTTGATGTGGTGGGTGGCCAAACATCAGGCTTTATCATGTAAGCCTCTTTTTCTAGTCTCTCACCCTAATGGGGTGGACCGGCATACTCCCATGGGTTTCTCCCTAAGGTGGTTTCTGAGTCTCACATCAACCATGACATTGTTCTCCCTTCTTCCTGCCCAGCCTCATCTATAGAACGGAGCAGGATATTCATGTCTTGGATGTGGTTAGGTGCTTTAAGTACTATGTTCATCACACACAATAATTTTGGAAATGTGATTTACTTTTGACATTCCCCTTGTGAGGGTTAGGCTGCGTCTAAGGTGACAGTGGCTTCTTGAATTAAGGCAACCATTTGCCCTGCTTATGTCCTCAGGAAGAAGACTGTGCCCTTTTGGATTACAGAACATTCCACTAGTTTGGTGGCCACATCTTGGCCCTAAAAGAATCAGGCCTATGCTGAGCAGTTGTGTAAGTGAACTATGTGGTTGTTGCGCCACACATTTTTCACTGTAGTGTTAATGTGCTGGCTTCAACTTAATGCCATTTAGGCCAGTAAACTGTTGAATCCTGTTCTTTGGTTTGCAGTTTTGGTGTCAGTTGACAACTGAGGTTCATGATGTTCCATTTCATTTCTGTTAGAACTGGTCTGTGTTTGGAGTGGGGTTTTCACTTTCCCTACCTGGAATCTTGGCGAATGATTTGGTATATTCCCATGGTTCTTGTGTTCCACATAGGAATGTAAGAGAAAAGGGGATTTTTGTTCACATATCAATAAATCCCTTTTCTCTTGGTGCATGTAGAACACAGGACTTCCCTCCTGGAGAAAAACAAATGGTTCAAGTCCCAGACGTGCAGGTCCTCCTGGTTCTCTGTTTCAGGGGATTCCCTTTCTTGTTGCACTTCGGTTTCTTTTCTTTGCTATACATCAAAAAATATTCTCATGCAGGGGAGGTAGTACCCGCCTCAAATACTTTTTTTTAGTTAAATGCCCTGCCCCATTCAAGGAAGGTAATACCTGCTCAGAGACTTTTATTTTTAGTTAAAACGCCCTGACCTGCCGGAGGAGGGAACTTGAACCCTGGTTCCTGTGTTACCCATGGACTAAGAGAAAAGTATTTGTTGTTAAGTACACAAAACCCCCTTATAATACCCAAGTCAAATGGAATTTCTTCCTTTAGAAGTCACCATTTGTATGACTTCAGTGTATCCAAAACAATAGATGAAATGCATATAACTTTCTCAGCAGTCTATTGAAACACTCTTTAAATACCGTTTGCAATAGTAGCACAGGGTGAAAAAAATTCTAGGACAAGCCAACATCATCATCAGGTGACATAAAAAAATCAATAATCTTTAATGATGTAACTCAATTTTATTGTGTCAGTAGTCAGTAATGTTTGATTGATGAAGGTGTGATTATAGCATTATTAAAGATGTGCAGTGTTCCTTACATGTACTGGGTATTTTGTAGCCAAAGTAACTCATTTCACAGTTCACTAACATATTAGAGGTTACATTGGTGCATATACTTGCTCCACATATACTGGATAAATAAAAATTCCCATTTACTTAAATGGGCTTTTAACCCCTTGAATGATGAAAAGGTCTCCAAAGTATTGCTTTGCAATGTGATGGAGACATTTCTAGCATTCATGTTGATAAAAGACTCATGTAAAGAAATGATACAGGAAATGTGAATTTGTCCCCTAAGGCACAGTTGTACTGCCCTAGAATTAGTCCACTTTCTTTAGAACACAGGGACTTTAGAGAGAGAAACCAAAAAAATGACAAACATCAAGGTAATCTGTCAGATGTAAAGGATTCAACACCAACGCAAGCTGTTTACAAGCCATACAGGTGTGCAACACATTGTTCTGCAAAAGTACTAAATACTGAATGTGCAGTGGAAAAAAAAAACTACGAAAACAAACATGCAACATCTGGAGCAGACCAACAGCAATAGGAGACAAACAACAATCAGATTTTTCACCTCTTGAATGCTACAGATGGTTCTACAACATACTGATTGGCAATTTGGTCCTTATATATAAAAATGAAGAGAAATCCTGGAGCATACCAAATGCACCAGAGGGGGCAAACAATTCTCAAAAGTTGCCGTTTATTTGGGGCTTTTAAAATCCTTGAATGCTAGAGATGCCTCCAGCGCAAGGAAACTCACACTCTTCCAAACAGTTACAGCCCTACTTAACTCCAGGCAATTTTTATTTGTCCCTTATAGCAAAGTTGGTTTGATTCAGAATATCAACACTTTGATTTTATACATGTGGGGTTATACATGCTCTTTAGATATTTATTCTGTAGAACTTTTGCTGCTGAATAAAATAAAAATTCTCCCACTTCAGGAAAACATAATTATTAATGATCAAAACAATATTTTTGTGAGCATGAGAGAAGAAATTACTTTGGCCCCCATCCTTACATTAATTAAACTTCTAAGTCTTAACACAAGGGCAAGAGTGCATTTATATACATATGTATCTAGAAAAGACTTTGCTTTTCATATATTTAGGCCAGAGACCCTTAAACTATGGTGACCACACTTTCATTCTGCCATTCAGGGACAATATAGAGACAAGATCAGCGTACCCCTCGACTCTGACAGAATGTCATGCCTTGTTTGGCTGCAAAAAAGGTACAACTACAGCTCGTGTTTGGCATTAGGAAGTAGGGATCAGTTACCCTCTAGTTTTTAGAACTTTCTGATAAAGCCATTTTCTTGTAGCCCACCACAGGTTGGCTATATATATAGTCTTTAAAACTATGTGCTTTTTAGGCATTATTCCATGACTTTGTATTCTGTCAGAAGGGGATCCTGGGAAGCAGGGCACATATTTAAAATTGAGGACTGCCACTGGCAACTCAGGACAAGTGGTCACACTAGCTCATGCCTGTCCTTAAGCTCACGAACGGTGCAGGTATTCAGGATGTTCTCATTTGTATAGAGGAGGACATCATAACACAGGGAGATTCTTAGATTGAATGAGCCAATGATTTATTCACCTGTGTTCATATGAAGGAATCCTGAAATCCTGCACTGTTTGAGTAGGCAGAAGACAGGATTGAGCAACCATGTGTTACTGGGCCTTATGCACCAAAGAAAATCTAGCATTCAAGGAGATATAAAAGCCTAATTTAAATCAACAGGAATGTTTACTTCTCCCATATAATGCAGGTGGTTTGCACCACAATTGATCTTTTTTCTTTTGTACATAAGAGTGAATACACTCAACATTTATCTAAAAAAAGAAAATCTTAATAAAGGCAATGTAGGAGTTGTGCGTGGGTATCCATTGTTCATTTAATTGTGATACTGTCATACTGTGTGAAGAAGTGTTTTCTGAAAAAGTCTGTTCATCTGCTGCTAGATTTAGAGCTAATTGCATTTCTCTCTACAAATGAGTTGAGTGTTTTTTCATTCCTCCTGTGCAGACCATTATTTTGTTAGAGGAAAATAAAAACTTTATTTTAAAAAGGTTTCTTACCCCCATCTAAACTTCGAGACATTGTATAGCGTTTGCTAGAAGAGCGTTCAAAATAAGGAGCAGGACGGTCAATTAATGCGCTGGCTCTTCTTGTCTGTGCTTGCGTCCTTCCACTGTAGCGGAACTTGGAACCCAAGGTGAGAAATTTTTTGGGAGGTGCCTCAGGTAATAATAATCTATTAAGAAAACAAGTTTAATTGAAGAAAAGGAGGTTTTCATTTGTCCAAATCATTATATTTCTTTTCCTACCAAACAACAATACACACTGAGAACGGCTGAACAATGCAAACTTTTAGAGCCAGTGAAAGTGTATATAAAATGACTTCCAAATTTTAGTTTCCAGTCTAGAAGCCTAGGCTATTTACATCTATATAGAGTGATCAATAAATATTTCAGCTCTTCAACCTCTTGGATGCAATAGAGTTCTGGAATAAATTGTTGTCAATGCACTGAATATCTCTCTAGAATGAAAAAGTTTAATAAAGACAAAAAGTCATGTTACTGAGAACACTGAGAACATTAAGCTTAAAAAATGTTTACTCCAAAGCACAGTGATGGGAATGAACAAAACGCATTCCATGCAAAAATATGTGCAAAAAACACTTTTTGTGCATTACATTACCTAGCAACTACGTATACAGCTTTGTGTCTTTGACAAAAAATGCAGCCTGCACCAATAAGGTTAATGTGAGCATGAACAGGCACTTTGGGGCATGCTGTTCCACTGTGCATGAACAAACTAGAAGCAGAGAAAATCATTGAAAAAGTATTCCTTTTTTCATAAGCAACCTATAGGGATGTAATTAAAGGGGAACTTTCATCAAAATTATATTGCCCCCCCCAAATCCTTATTAACATAGCGATACGCATATACATACATTTATTATGCTGAATAAGTCCGGCATTATAGAGAAATACAACTTGTTTTGAAGGCTTCAGCTGCAAGGATCTTGCTGTAGGCACTCTCTGCTCCTGTGTCGTCAGTCCCTTCCAGTACCTTAAGGTACAAAAGGAACGCCACTCACCAATCCTGGAGGTGAATGGGACAGACAGCATGCAACAGCGCAGACACATTGCCTTACGTTGATGAATGCTGAACGAGTTGTATTTCTCAATAATGGCTGACTTATTCAGTATAATAAAAGTATATATATATATATATATATATATATATATATATATATATATATATATATATATATATATATAAATGCATATGTTAATAAGGTTTTGGGGGGAAATTTAATTCTGATGAAAGTTCCACTTTAAAGGGATAGTAATGTTTCACAAAAAAAACATCTCCAGTTAATCTTCATAGTACTTGGGTCATGGACAGTGTCATTTCAATACTGTCAGAGTTGTAGTTCACAAGTAATTGAATGATAAAGTATCCCCCTCCCGCCACTTTTACTTTGTGTAAGCCGCCTCCCCTCAGATGTGGAATCTGGTCTCTTTGCATGTGCAGCTCATTGAATGCCCATGTCTTTTGTACAGTCCTCTTGACTGTGAAAATGTACTTAACTCCATTGATAATTTATCCCCCGCCAGTACACTGCGAAAATCATTAAGACAACACTGAGAAAATACAATTTCTTATCATATGAAATATTTTTAGAACTTAAAAATACATGCTGAGGAAAGCAATTGTCCTTACTTTAATCACTTACTGCTGTGTCTTTTCAACAGAGTATATAGCCTGTTAAAAAAACACAGGGTCTTATGGGTGGAGACTCCCTCCTTCTCTTCCAGCTCAACCCCCCATCCTCCAATCCAGAATCATGCGTAACAAGTGCCACAGAAAATAACCAAAGAATGAAGAAGAACAGGAAACCCCCTGAACAGACAATGACCCCAAGAGGACTCCATTGCCCAGGGAAGGGAACTCAGGTAGGTTTATTCTCTGTTTAGGAGTCCTGTGTTCCATATGAACTAAAGAGAAAAGGATTTAATGATAAGTTGACTAAAATCCTTTTTTCGCTTACGTTCAGTGTGGAACACAGGAACCATGGGTATACCAAAGCATCTCAAAGATTCCAGGGAGCGAAAAGAGAAAAACCCACTCTCCCCATAGGATACCAGCATTCTGAACTGGATCTATGTAACCTCAAGTGTCAAGGGTAACCTATCACAGCAAACCAAACAAACTAGCCAACTGGTCTCAAACTACACACTGGAACATTGCAGTGGGGGAAAAGGGAAAGAGTCCTTAGACAGACACTAATGCCTCAAGGATCTTCTGGCCAAAGCTGGCCTCAGCTGAGGCCCAAACACTGACATTGTAGTGTTTGCTGAATGTGTGCAAGGAGGACCAGGTCTTAGCCTTGCACAACTGTTCAGCAGAGGCCTGATTTTTGTAGGCTCAGCAGACAACTACATACCTGATGGAGTGTAATGTGACTTTGAAAGGAACAGGTCTCTTCCTGATCACTTACGCCTGGCATACGGTAGCCTTAATCCAAGAATCATTTGTGACTTTGAATGCTGCCTGACCTGCCCTAGGACCCTCTGGAATAACAACGAGGGAATCAGCCTTGCAAAAAGGCTGTGTACAATGCACATAATATTTAAGACATCACACCATGTCCAACAGGTGAAGGTCCTTCTTCTGTTTAGAGGAAGGGTCAGAACAGAAAAAAGGCAGAATGATCTCCCGATTGAAGTGTAAATCTGAAACAACATTGGGTAAACTCTTGAGGGATATGAAATATTGTTTTGTCCTGATGAAATACCAGCAACCCTCCGCATGGACACAATGGCTAATTGGAAGGCCACCTTGAGCATCAAAAATGTAAGGAGACTGAGGAAAGAAGTACAAAGGGAGGTCTCTCAAGGACATTCAGGAAAAAGTTATGGTCCCACAGAGGTATGAGATCTCTGAAGGAAGGGATGGAATAAGTCACCCCTTAAACAAAGGTTTTTTTTTTTTTTCAAAGTACTTTATTGAGGCTTCATGAACAGTACAAAAGACTGTAAGCAATACCATATAATGACACAAGCAGACCGATCATCTAAACAGGAGTACACATGCCATAAAGGTAATAACAAGAAAACCGAAAATAACAGCGGCCACCAGGCTGATGGGCATAGTAAAATATTCAATCTTCAAGATGATATATAAATAAATATATGTGCCATCAGCTGAGAAATCAGTAAGAAAAATGTGATGAGTAGAGTAACAGAAAGAGAAGAGACAGAGAAGGGAGAAGAAGATGAGACAGAGAGCGGGAGCAGAAGGTACCCGAGAAAAAGGGGGGAAAGGGAGAGGTGGGGGTGTAGGTACACAGGGGGGGTGTGCATCTGGCAGAATAGCAATATGCCTCTGGAAGAGTACAGCAAGAGCTGAGATCTGTATCTTAACAGAGCTCAGACTAAAACCCTTGTTCACACCATTTTGCAGGAAGGCTAGAACCATAGGAATATATATAAGGCTGGACAGCCACATTTTTGTCAGTACACCACTTTTGGAAGATGGACCAAATCCTATGGCAAGCTTTAGAAGAGACTGACTTCCTAGCCTGGGCCATGGAAGAGAGGATATCATCTCAGAAACCTTTCTCTCTCAGGATGGCGGTTTCAAGAATAATGCCATCAAAGCCAGCCTTTACAGATTCTGGTACAAGATGGGACAACTGAGAAGGAGATCCGCTCTTGGAGGAAGAAGAAATGGATCCTGTATGGACAGAATGAGAAGGTTTGCAAACCAGGACCAACTGGGCAATCATTGTGCAATCAGGATTAATAGGGCCTTCTTCATCCTCAGTTTTCGAATCACCCTTAAAGTGAGGAATTGGAGGAAACACATAGGACAGATGGAAGTTCCATGGAATGGACATCAAGTGCCTCGAAAAAAACAAGTGATCCTTCCTCTTTGTCCAAAATAGAGGGACCTTCCTTTTCTCATGGGAGGCCATCAGATCTACTGCTGGAAGACCCAAACGTTGAACTATCTGTTTCGAACACCACTTGGTTCCCAGTTTCGTGGATCCACGTCTTGATGGCAGAGAAAATCACATTTTCTACCCTTGGTATGTGGACTACTGAGATGGCTGGAACATGAGTTTCTGTCCAGTGGACACTGACTTGCTTCGAGTTCCTCCCTGGCGGTTGATTTAAGTCACTGATGTTGAGTTTTCTGATTGTACCTGGACAGGAGTCTCCATTAGTATATACGTCCAGTGAATAAGTGCCAGATGGACCTTCAAGATGTTGACTGACAAGAGGCTCTCCCATATGGTTCACCATCCCTGAGCTGTCAGGGGACCCAGGGTTGCTCCCAGCAGCACAGGGTGGCATCTGTTGGGACCAGATTTTACTCCGGAATGATGGAGGGATGTCCCCTAGTCAGATGAGGTTTGTGTAGCCAACAAAGGAGATCCTCTCTCATTTGAGGGGAGAGTATCATGGAGTGAGACAGGTGAGAATAAAAACTTGAAAAGCGCTCTTGGGTTGGGACAGCAACTAGAACCTGCTTCTCCAGTAGAGAGGTCACAGAGTCTTTAAAGAGAAGCATTCACTCTGGGTTCCGAGGGACCTTTGACAAAAAGAAACGATGAGGAGGATGGGATTTGATATCTATGCAGTAACCATCAGAAGCAACCCGCACACCCTACTTGTTTGTCATGGAATATGCCCAGGTGTCTTGAAAAAGTCACAGACATCCCCCCTACAGGCAATGAGTCATGTGGAGGCTGACTTGCCAGATTTAGGTTTTGAAACAGACCTCTGCCAAGTCAGGGAGACCTGAGGGGGACTGGACCCACTGCACCCCAAACTGGGAGGGGGGGACAAAATCCACACACTTTCTTTACAAAAGGAACATTTAGAAGAAATCTAGGGAAGAAGGGTACTCTTGCCTACAGTGGCATCCCTAATGACTTTGCTTAGGTCTGGAATAAATAGGGTCTTATCTGCAAAAGACATAGAAACCAGTGATTTTTTGGAACATTGGTCTGCAGACCAAGGGCTGGATTCTATTACGTTTTATCAAACATTTTCCTATTGAAGTCTATGGGGAAAACTGGAGTTAACAGCAGTGATAACATTAGCACCTGCAATAGAATCCAGCCCAAATTTTTTTAACCACAAGATGTGGCATGCAGCAAAAGAGAGCTGAGACCTTCACAGAAAACTTGGCTGCATCAAAGGAAACTTTAAAAAGATATGCATTATCTTTCAAAATATTGCCAAGCATAATTAAAAGGTCATCCTTAGAAACATAGTGCATGACTGCAAAAAGCTGCTTATTCCAGACAGCTATAACCTTATTAACCCATGCAGAAGCAAAAATGAGTGCAGAGCTACCCCTGTGTTTGGATAATTAGCCTTTAGAAGTAAATCAAGGAGCTTGTCAGTCTAATCATAAGACTAGCAGCATCTGCCAATGGAAGAACTGTGTTTTTGGCTGAGTGATATAGGGATGCCATTAGCTCGGAGAGACACCTACTGCACTACAGCTACTTTCATAAAGGGGTTAAGTCTTCCACTCTTCTAATAGAATCTCAACTTGGGTGTTGTTAGGGGAGGAAAGACCAGAGTCTTTCTTGCATCTCTGGAAAATATCCGGTGAAGTAGATCTCCCATCAGGGGCCTGAAGAGTCTCCAACACTGCGCTAATAAGCTGCTCCACAAAGATGACAGGGTCAGGCTCATAGGGATCCCCAGGACAAGGAAGAGTAAATATCTTCTTCCTCTGAATCAGTCTCCTTATCAGATGTTTTCCCAACTATCTGAGAATGTCCCATAAAAACAGGAACTACTTGCCTGAGGGGGGCATGGGTCACCAGGAATGGATGACCCCGGAATGGACAAAGGAATGGATGCCACTGGGGACATCAGAGTTTTAACCCAAGTTGGCTCTTGACCCAGAATATTCCCTTGGAAGCTCAGCATGGAATGGGGCAATCCTTGCGACTGGTTTCTTCCCTATGCCCCTTGGGGTCAGATATGTCCAGAGAGATTAGTTATAACTACTAAATATAAAGTGGCTAAAAGTAAAACCAGTCTAATACAAAGCCCCCAAAAAGTACTTATCTGGCATGCAAAGGGTTAAAATGGAGAGAGGAAGAGAGTCAGCCTCTGCATAGCAATGGAGAAGTATGATGGCAGCCAAGAAAGGTGCCCAACCAATAAGAAATAGGCACAAGTATAGCAATGTATTTTTCCCCTATTACTATAACTAAGCAACATGTAGTTCTCCAGCTGTGGAGAGCCACAAAACTCACATCACTGGACAGTAAGGTCAGTGATCATAGATCATGATCAGAGGAAAAAAAAAAAGAGCTCAAACTGACTCACGTAGTCTGTTAAGTAAAGGTGGCTGCGGAGTGGGCACACGTTCTTAAAGAGGTACAATAATATATATATATTTTAAAAAGTTCCAAAAACTCTTTGGTACACCATTAAAGATAACAGCAATTCTGATGTCTACAGCGATATAGATGCAGTAACTATAACAGCTACCAATGTACTAACAGTCTCTGAGGGTTACATTTGGAAAACTAAAGTAAGGCAGCCATCTCTACTATTCAAACATATATGGGAGAGTAAGTACAACCAAGGGTAAGTGCATGTTCACCACATATGAACAAGTGGAGATGAGAAAATAGTGGAACATAAAGTAGGACCATGGCACTCACATAGTTACTCACCAGTCTTCTGTCTTCAGGCTCCCTTCAAGTAGGGCTAAACCACAGAAAGTAGGCTTGGAAATGCTCATGATCAAAAGCATACCACATCATCTGTAAAACACGGTGGAGGCAGTGTGATGGTATGGGCATGCATGGTTTCCAAAGGCACTGGGTCACTAGTGTTTATTGATGATGTGACAGAAGACAGACGCAGAAGGATGAATTCTGAAGTGTATGGGGATATATTGCCTGCTCAGATTCAGCCAAATTCAGCGAAGCTGATTGGACGGCGCTTCACTTTACAGATGGACAATGACCCAAAACATACTGTGAAAGCAACCCAGGAGTTTTTTAAGGCAAAGAAGTGGAACATTCTGCAATGGCCAAGTCAATCACCTGATATCAACCCGATCGAGCGTGCACTTCACTTGCTGAAGACGAAACTTAAGGTAGAAAGACCCACAAACAAACAACAACTGAAGAAAGCTGTAGTAAAGCCCTGGCAAAGCATCACAAAGGAAGAACCCAGCATTTGGTGATGTCCATGCCTTCCAGACTTCAAGCAGTCATTGCTAGCAAAGTATTCTTGGCAAAGTATTAAAAATTAACACTTTATTTATTATTGTGTTAATTTGTCCAGTTACATTTCAGCCCCTGAAATAAGAACACTGTGTATGAAAATGGTTGCAATTCCTAAACGTTTCATACAATATTCCAGACTTCAAGCAGTCATTGCTAGCAAAGTATTCTTGGCAAAGTATTAAAAATTAACACTTTATTTATTATTGTGTTAATTTGTCCAGTTACATTTCAGCCCCTGAAATAAGAACACTGTGTATGAAAATGGTTGCAATTCCTAAACGTTTCATACAATATTTTTGTTCAACCCCTTGAAATAAAGCTGAAAGTCTGCACTCTAATTGCATCTCGGTTGTTTCATTTCAAATCCACTGTGGTGGCGTACAGAGCCAATCTAGGAATGTTACATCATATTCTTTCATATTGAGATAACTTCTGTTTTAGGATTTTAACCTACTTTTATAATTATTATTACTGAGACCAACAGTTTTTCAGCATTGCATGGCTTGTTTTGATTGTTACATATTATGATTTATGCAATTTCAAAACATATATGTTACACACTGCAGGTCTTGAACGGATACATAAAAGAAAAAAAAAACAATGTATCATTAGACAAGCAGTGCTGCTCTGCTCCAACAGAAGAAGCAGATAGTTCAGTGTATCATGTCCAAATGAAATGTGTGGTCACAGATACATTTTAATGATTCTAAAGGCTAGAACCCAGTAGCAGAATTGCTCTTTGGTTGAAACCACTAGTTCCAAACCCCTCACACTCTGGCTTTGACTCCTATCAGTTGTGTGGCCACCAGTACTCATAGAAGGACGTCTGCTGCATCGTACAAAAGAACAGAGACAAACTTATAGTCAGATGAAGTTTGGGGCAGCAAATCAGGTTCAGAATCAAAAAACAGGCAGATAGGTTGGGACAGGCAAAAGTGGACTGAGATACTAGCACTGTTATAGAAGAGGACATTGCAATTTAAGCTTAAGTCCCTAAGTCACATCAGAAAATCAGTAAAATAGAAAAGGGAGAACATCAGTGCCATTGTTAGTAATAGCAAAAATAACTTGCCTTGGAGTAAAAATCTGATGACCAGCAAAATTAACCCTATGTGCAATAGACCTATGCATTTCACCATACTCTCTTGCAGCTTCATTAGGGACTTTGATATGGTGTTTAATAGTTCCAGCTCAAGATTGCTTAAATTATTCTTCAGATTCCATATAGTGTGAAGGAATTTTGACACACTTTTTATAATCATTAATGATGATTACATTGTATATATCTGAGGCCAGGCCATGATACACTGAAATGGACTGCTTCATTTGTGGGGCAGAGCAGCACAACTGCTTCTCAAACCTCACAGTGGCTCATCTGTCTTTTTTTTTTATTGTTGCCATCATATTCAAACACTGAGGCAACTAACAGCATGGATGTGAAATGGCTGATTTATCACAGTGAGGTTGAATGCAGAGCAGAGAGGATGATGGGAGGTGTAACAGCTGGTAAGCCACACAGTGCCACCTACTCTTCTCAATGCTTGCAACTCTACTATTTCATCAACAGGAAAGAGACTTTAATTGAGATAAGGAAAATGAGCAGTGAGACAGATGGTAGGAGGCAAAGAGACAGAGAAGATGGGAGAAAAACATTGAGGAAGATGGTAGTAGGCATGTAGAGAAGAAAATGGAGACAAGCAGTGGAGAAGATGGAACATACAGTGGAGGTGATTAAATACAGATCATGGAGGAGATTGGGTACAGATAATGGGGGAGATGATAAGGGTGCAAACAGTCAGTGTGCGATGGGGAGGTGGACCAGTGGTGGAGATGGAGAGACACCGAGAAAATAAAAGAAACAGACAGTGAAGGAGATTGAGGTCAGACAACAGGGGGATGGAAGGGTAACCAGTGAGTGACATGGGGGAGCAGATCATGGGTAGCCAATAGAGGTCACAGAGCAGAAAGTGTGGTAAAATGAGGGGGCACAGAAAGTTGGGCATATGGGCAAGGGTAGAATTTGTGAGAGAAGGAAAGAGATAAAGATTCCACCCCTTGAAATAAATGGTGGAGTTAGGAAGACCACACAAATCATGGTGCATAGTAAACTTTATGAATAGGACGGCTGATCCACTGCTCAGTCAGCAGAACACACTATGACAGGTGATGAATTATATTAGTGCATGAATTGTATTGTAATTGGAAGGTAGGACAATGATCTTTGTTAAAAAGGAAGAGACCAAGGCCAAGGACTTAATTGATGATGATCTGTGTTTAAACACATGCTCTCACCTGTAGGTGCACATTAACTATCAGTTTTACAGTAACAACTTATTACTTTCATAAGATGAACATACCTAAAAAAAGTATGATGTTCAACACAAACTTTCCATAAACGTTTGGCAGCCCGATGGTTTGGTAGTTTAAATCCAATGGTGCTTTCAAACTGTTCAAACTAAAAACAGGAAAAAAGGTTATAATTACTGTTAAGGTAACCATTATAAAGCCCTATGCATCTGAAATCCCTCCTTTCCATGAATAACACTACTCCAATGCGTTATTCTGAATACCACTCTGATAGATTACTGCTTCGTGCTCTCCTCTCCAGACACATATCATTTCCCTTTAGATGTTAAGTCACAGTTACTAGCAATCACTGGAAAAAAGCACCACACCAATATACTTTAGTCATAGAAAACACTTTAAAGAGGGACTATATCTATATGAATATGTGGATCTTATTGTGTTTAAGAGAAACACTTACATAGATAGAAGCCTTTCATCGCAGTTAAATAAGGGTTTTTTGTGTACTTACCAATAAATCCTTTTTCTCTTTGTCCATGCGGAACATAGGGACCACAGGATAAAGTATCCTCCTGCAGGAGGGCAGGGTGCTTCCATAAAATGAGCTCTCTGGAGGTGGAGACTTCCTCTCTACTCCACTTTACCCCCACTAGGCATGCTCAGTTTTAACATAAAGAAAGATCTCTGAACCAGAGAACCCCAAGGTACCCCCATGCCAAGTATTCCAACAAAATGTTTTTTTCCGGGAAAGAAACATTGTGTTGTACATGGACTAAGAGCAAGAGATTTATCAGTAGCTAGCAGTTTGGGACGGCGTTTCCTGTCTTTTTGTTTTGTAAGCTTAACCTTATAAGTGGCAGAGGGGTATGGAACACATTCATATGCATTGCATACCCATGTGGCAGTCAAAGGCTTACTGGAAGGCTCAGTGACACAAGAGTGTGTATATATATATATATATATATATATATATATATATATATATATAATATAAATTATTGCACACACTGTGCACACAGCAGTATATATAATGTAATTTAATGTACACACTGAACGCTCAGGAGTGTATATATAATGTATATGAAAGTATACATTCTAGACACAGGAGTGTGTATATGTATGTATGTGTGTATATATATATATATATATATATATATATATATATATATATATATAGCCTATATAATAATTTGCTAAATGTGTGTTTGTCAGAAGCCTCATGCGCAGTAGAGACGGCTGCGTGCGTTGCAGTCATGCACACTACAGACTGCCCGCACCACGGCTGATGACGGAGTGGGGCTCCGAATTCAGACTGGTGCGCAGAGAGGACTATGGTCTGAATTCGGACCACCCCGCTCAGTATCAGCCGCGGCGCAGGCAGTCTCTACTGTGCATGACTGCATAGCGGCCAGTGCTGGGTGGCACTGTGGCCCGTGTACACAGGCTCTTCAACTAGTATATATAAAATGTATTTTCATGTACACACTGTGTACACACATATACATTGTATATATAGTCCAGTGTGTGTACAGTGTGCTCATTAATATACATTATAGCCCTGTGTGTACAGTGTGTACATTAATACACATTATACTCCTGTGTGTACATGAACATACACTAAATATACACTCATGTGTCACTGAGCCTCATTTTAACCCTCTGAGTGCCATAGGGGTATGCAATGTGTTGCGTATCCCTCTGCCACTGAAAGGGTAACACAGTCCCAAACTGCTTGTATAAAATAAACTAATACTGTGTTTGGGAGAAAGAGAATTCATCAGGAAGTGCTATATAAATCTCAGCATGATACACTTTTAAAAGTATGCTTTGGGATGTGCTGGAGGTGCACAACCCATTCTTTTTACTTGCTCAGTGTAAGAGAAGCAATAAAGAGTACGTGCACAGCAAAGCAACAACTAGTTAGACGGAACATATGACATTAGGTGATAGCAAAGGAAAACTTGACTATGGTATGGTATTTAGAATGTGTGTGCATTTTTTTAAAACTGAATAAAGGCTCGTCATCAATCAAGAACCTAAAGAGTGTCAGATCTCATACCAAAGAAGACCAGAACCTGGAATGGAACCTGCAACTCCTGTGAAAATCATGCCCCCATTGAATGACCCAATGTGAGCAGTAACTCCTCCTCACTGCCTCCCCTGGGTGTGTTTTGCCAGACACAAGTCTTCTTTTATATATATATATCCTATATAATAATTAGCCAAGTTGTGTGTAACGCCGGACATGCGCAGTAGACACTGCTGCGCGTGCGGCTGATACAGAGCTGGGCGCTCCGAAGGAGCGTCCAGCTCTGTATCAGCAGTGGCGCGGGCAGTCTCTACTGCGCGTGACTGCCCCGCGACCGGCTGCCAGAGGCACTGTGGCCCGTGTAACGGGCTGTTCAACTAGTATATATATATATATATATATATATATATATATATATATATATATATATAAAAGAAGACTTTGTGCCTGCCAAAACACACCCAGGGGAGGCAGAAAGGAGAAGTTACTGCTCCCATTGGGTGATTCAATGGGGACGTGATTTTCACACCAATTGCAGTGGCCGAAGGCCACTGCTATTGGTGTGAAAATCATGCAGCGAGTTGGCCCGCCCCCACTATGCAGCCCGCACACCACTATCAAAGTCAGAAAAAAACAAAATGGATGCCATTTGCTCCTACACCACGGAGAAACAAACATGGCCCACTCACACAGCACCAAACACAAACACATGCCCCACTCACACACACAGCCCACACACACACAGGACCACACACACATGCCCCAGTCACACACACAGCACCATACACACACATATGCCCCAGTCACACACCGAACACCAAACACACACAAAGCAGGAAAGAAATATGGCTGACACACTCACCCTGAATCCCAGTGGCCTCAGCAGGACCTGTAGTATAACCACTGAAGGGTGCTGCATCACCAGGGGAACAAAATGGCACTCAAAGGGTTAAGGTAGGTCCTCATTGCTCAATTATTTCTTCACTGTCATCATTTGCCATACAACACAGAGGACAGACAGCCATCAGGTACACACTTAACCCACTGACTGCCACAGGGTTGTGTATCAAGTTTTACCCCTCAGGGAGTGTGTTCAAACCCCTTATACTGTAAACTTGCATTTCCCTGCCACTTTTCCTCCTTCCCCAGCCTATAACTAACACTTTTCTACATTTGTCTTAAGCCCTGCCCCCTACTCGTGATTAAGCCCCGCCCACTTTTAACCCAGATTGCCCCGTTTGTCTCTCCACATCAGCACCACATAAGTCCCCTCCAGAGACTCCACAAATCAAACTTCCCAGGTATGAATACACTTCCCACTGCTATTTAACTCTGACATGCTTTGCTATACCTTAACCCTTTGAGTGCCAGAGGGGTGCACAACTCATGCACACATGTTTCTACGCATATATGTTGTGTACATCTCTGTTACATATGTGTGCATCTCCGGTGAGTCTGTGTGTGTGCATGTCTTCTGCATGTTTCTGCCGCTCACTGTGTGTATGTGTCTGCCTGTGTGTTGCATATGTCTGTGTTCATCAGTGTGTCTACATTTCACACATGTGCGCCCAACGGTCATAACATGAGGGGCAACGCTGTCCCACATTGGTAGTATATATATATATATATATATATATATATATATATATATATATATATATATATATATATATAAGAGAGAAAACCTGCATCCCCTGCCACACACACCCAGGGGTGGCTGTAAGGAAGAGTTAGCCTGCCCCCCAACATCAGTCTTAACCCTTTGAGTGCCAGAGGGGTACGCATAAATTGCAAAGCAATGCGTTGCGTACCTCTCTGGCACTCAAAGGGTTAACCCTCTCCTCCTCAACTCACCTACTGCTACATCACTTCTCTCAACTTACAACTCCAACAGTAAACAACTCATGGCACAATAATATAACCCACCAACCAGCAGCTCCCATTTTGCTGGGGAGCCACACATTGATCACTTCTTTCAAAGAGCATAAAAACTTCTGCTTCCAACCCCTGTCCCATAATGCACTGGGAGATTCAGAGGCAGATTGGAATCAGGTGAGTGGAGTCAGCTAGAGAACAGGTTAGAACACAGATCTTCAGTTTCCATGGTAAGAACTGGGGCTGATGGACTCACTTTGTTTCAATTTAACCCTCTGAGTGCTGTTGCAATGCACTGGATACCTCTCTGGCACTCAGAGGGTTAAGCCCATTAACCCTTGGAGTAGCAGAGATGATATGCAGCACATTGCTCTGCGCACCTCTTATTCCTTTACTCACAAACATCTTCTCACTGTGACCTTCAACAAGTAACACAGCACTCTCACTTCAGCTGTAAGGATACAGGGCCTTATTCATCAAGTAACACAGCACACTCACTTCAACTGTAAGGATACAGGGCCTTATTCATCAAGTAACACAGCACACTCACTTCAACTGTAAGCTTTCCAAGTACAAAAGGATACAGGGCCTTATTCATCAAGCTGAAGAGCTGCAATTAAAACCTTTTTTACAACTCTTATCAGCATATCTACATCACCACTGCGTCTGTCACACACAGTCTACATATGTGACATACGTCCATGTATGTGTGTGTCTCTCTGTATGTATGCGTTTCACAGTGACACGCTCTGTCTCTTTAAGTACGTGTCTAACACTGCATATTTCTGTTTCACACAATTTCTATCAATGTAAATAATATGACGGGCAATGCCGTCCCACATTGCTAGTATATAGATATAGATAAGGATACTGGGAAAGAAACAATATTTGCCAAGCTCGGCTCATACTAATGCTGTTCTTCCTGTGTGTTGGATAGCTTGAATGTTCTAACTCGAAAGTCATTTAATCCTATAAGGACCACAGAACTTTTTTAGATTCGGGGGTCGGTAAGTGGTGTGTGGCTGTGAGGGGACCCCTGAATTCCATAACATGCCAGGACTGTCACTGGTTCTTAAGTGCAGGACAGCCATGATGGTCCTGGCACGTCATCGGTCCTTAAGTGGTTAAACCAATTCCTTTTACATGAACTTGGTTACTTTATACACTGGTGGTACATATTGGGGGTATGCAGTATTTGGACACCTATAAATATTGGATGTTTCTCTAAAAATCTTTCCAGAGTCCTGACAAAATGTATAAACACAATGAACTGTTCTATTAAATGACACAGAGCTAAGATGGATGCCATTTTCCAGCATACACCAGATGCCCTGGTAAGCATTTTCCATTACTCTGTTATTAATTTAGACTTGCAGTTTGAAAATTAGAGCATACAATATGTTAACACTTTGAAAGAAACATAAATTATACTAGACGTCTGAATCTACTCACCTCGCCTGGGCGGATCTTGATATAGAAATTGTTCCTTTTATATGAAATTTTTAGAACCTTTGGCCAGGCAAATCTATTTATTCGTAGTCTGTCCCGATATATTAAAAGACCACTGGCACAGACACCAAGCATGATTTCAACTCCTTCAGAATCCTGGAAAAAAATACTTTGTTTTAAGATATGTGAATTATAGCATTCTGCAGTACCAAAGACTTAATATGATACTATTTAGCGCATTTTCAAAGGGTATTGGAGTCTCAATAGAGGTTGCCATGGCAATGTTAGATGCTAGAATAGGTAGTCAATGATTAAAATTGTAATGTTATGAAGCAAACTGAGGCAAATCTACATAATTGTAAAAATTATTAGTTTTAGGTCATTATTTCCTTTAACAGGACTTCACCCTAAGCTGTAAACAATATTCCATTATATGCCTCCTGTATGGCTTTATTAGGCTTTAAATATATACTAAAACAATTCAAAACCTTTGCATGATGTAGATCTACTCCATACATTGACAGTTTTTTGGCATTTTCCAAGAAGTGCATTTCGGCTTCAGCAGGTGTCATTCCCCTGAAAGTAAAAGGAAACAAAAGTAAAATATAATTCTTATAACACTTCACTGGATTTTCTTTTTCAGTTTGAAAACTACACCACAAAGAAATTGCCTGGAGGTTTGTGCATCAAAATAAGACATTTTGGATAAGAAAGTGAAATATCATAAAACTGTCCAATCATGTTAAAACATGATGAAATGCACAATAGTTCTTTGCCCACCACAACTGCTGAAGAAAAGAGTATATTAGTGTACTTACCAATGCATCCTTTTCTCTTAGTCCATGTTTCACAGCAACCATGGGGTAAAGTCTCCTCCTCCAGGAGGGCAGAGAAGAAAAAAAGGTCTCTGAAGCAGAGACTCTCTCCTCCACTTCACTTTATCCCACCTGCTTAGATCAGTTTTAAAGTATAGTAAAGCTAAGAGAAAAACAAAATAAAAAGGGAATCCCGTGAACAGAGAACTCAAGAAGAGCCCCCGGCCTGGAGATAAAACCCTGTGGTTTCTTCTCAGGAAGTGAGTCTTGTGTTCCTCATGGACTAAGCGAAAATTATTTAAAGAAGATTTTAGTGAACATGCAGTTGAATTATTTTCTTTAGTCCATATGGAAGACAGGAACCATCGGGGTTGAGCTCCCCTCCTCCAGAGGGAATGACACTACAGAAAAGACAGGGTCTTCAAGGCAGAGACTCCCTCCTCTTCCTCCAGCTCCATTCACTCTTATCAAGATTCACAAATAGCAAATTGGCATTTAGATGAACCAAATGCAGGAAGAAAAGAAGGAAATCCCCTGAACGAAGACCCAAGAGGACTCTTGTGCACAGAGAACGAAAACAGTTTTTTCTCTAGGTGGGAGGCCTGTGTTCCATATGGACTAAGAGCAAATGATTTAATGGTAAGTTCACTACAATCCTATTTTCTCTTATGCCCAATATAGAATACAGGAACCATGGGGTATACAAGCACCCATAAGATTCCAGGGAGGGAAAAGAGAAAACATTTTCTCCATAGGATACCGGTGTTCCACAGAACTAAACTGGCATCATGTAGCCTCAGGTGTCAACAGACACCTAAATGACACAGCAAACAACCAAACAAAAACCAACAGGGCTCAAACTACTGAGTAGAGAACAGTTAGAATTAAAAAGGCATTCATAAACAGGCACAACTGTTTGAAGGACCTATCAGCCAAAGCTGGCCTCAACCGAGGCCAGAACCTTGACACGTTAGTGTTTTGTGAACATATGAAAGGAGGACCACATTGCAGGTTTGCACAGCTGTTTGGCAGAGGCTTGATTTTTGTAGGCCCAGGAGGCACCCACAGTGGAGTGTGCTGTGACCCTGATAACATATGCTTTGCATATGGTAGTCTCGATTTAAGAAGCTTAGTAACTTTGGATGTAGTCTGACCCACTCTAGGAATGACAAAGAGGAAATCTGATTTGTGTAAAGGCTGTGTAGGATGCACATAATATTTGGGATGGTTATGTCCCAGAAAAAATATTTTTCTTGTTGTAGTCCTTAAAAAGTTGAATACAACGCAAAAACGTATCTCTCAAACCGCTATGGTTTGAGAGACATCTGCATTTAAAGTTCAATATTTCCTGCTGTCAGCTGTAAAGCTGTCAGCAGGAGATCTGTGTCAGCCGACACGGAGGCTATGCAGTAGAGCCGCAATTGCGTTATTTACAATGAATGACTTCATTGGAATGGTCTAAAAAGTGTGCTTGGTTTGCAAGCACACTTTTTAGACGATTCCAATGCAGTAATTCATTGTAAATAACACGATTGTGGCTCTGCTGCAGAGCCTCCGTGTTGGCCGACACAGATCTCCTGCTGACAGCTTTACAGCTGACAGCAGGAAACATCAAACTTTAACCCCATCCCGACAATAGACGTACATGTACGTCCCACAGAAACTGTGACTTAGTGACAGAGGACGTACATGTACGTGTCCAGGAAGTTGTTGCAAGTAATGGGGAAAAAAGTTTGGCAGGCGTTAAGTGCCGGCTGAGTGCACACGTGGCCGTCACTAAGGGTTTAAATACAGCAGATATCTCTCAAACCATAGCGGTTTGAAAGATAACGTCTTTTGCGCTGTGTTCAACTTTTTAAGGACTACAAAATTAAAAATATTTTTTATGGTATATTATTGTCCCTTTAAGGCATCAAACCACATCCAACAAGATTTTTCTCCAGTTTAGAGGACGAGTCAATACAGAAGGAAGAAGGACAATTTCCTGGTTGATGTGAAAATTAGAAACAACTTAAGAAAAGAAACCTTGGTAAGTCCAAAGCACCACCTTGTCCTGGTGAATTACCAGGAATGGATGCTTACAACACAGGGCTTGTAACTCAGCAACCCTTCGTACAGAAACAATGGCTAGAAGAAAAGCCATTTTAAGTGTCAAAAAAATGCAAGGACCCCGATGAAAGAGGTTCAAAGGGAGGTCTCTGAAGTATTACCAGGACAAAGTTTAGGTCCTATGGAGGTCAAAGGTCTGAGCAGGCATATCCTTATCAGCACACCACATGGACCAGATCCTATGATATGCATTGGAAGAAATAAGCTTCCTAGCTTGGATCATGGTGGATATGATTCCTCAGAGAATCCCTTTTTTCTCAGGATGTTTGCTTCAAGAGCCATGCCGTCAAGGCCAAACTTTCAACCTACCGGTACCAGAAAGGACCCAGAAACAGAAAGCTTGGTTGCAGAGGAAGGAAGAATGGTTCCTCAATGGGCAGACTGAGAAGATCTGCAAAATATTCCTGAGGGGGACAGAAAGCAACAATTAGGATGTCTAGGGCCTTCTCCATCTTGATCACCCTGGGGATCCGAGGTAGTGAAGGAAACTCTTGCTGGTTTCGTTACCAGTTTCCTGGATCCAGATCTTAACAACTGGAAAATGTCTACAACCATGTTTTCCACCTCTGGAATGTGGACAGCCAAGATGATTGGAACTAGTGCTTCCAACCATTGAAGTTCATGAACCTCTGTCCAGACTAACTCTGTTCCTCCTAAGCAGTTGAGATAAGCACCTGCCTTTGAATTGTCAGATGAACTTGCAGTGGGGGTTCCTGTCAGCACTTGAGACCATTGAAGGAGTGCAAGGTGAATGGCCTGAATCTCCAGGATGTTGTGTGATAGGAAACTCTCCTCTCCAGCCCAAAGGCCAAGAGCTGTCAAGGGACCTAGTGCTGCACCCCAGTATCTCAGTGTCTACGGTGACCAGATTCTATTCTGAAATGAGAAAGGGGCATCCCTACATCAGATGAGGGCAATGTAGCAACCAATGTAGACAAGGGCACGAGACAGGTGAGAACACTGTTGGGACCAGCTTCTGAGGACATCCAGTTGAAGTTCCCTCGTGTGAAAATGAGCATAATGAACTACTTTCAAGGCAGACACCAGACATTCCAGTATACTCATGTAATCCCTTTTTGTCAGTGACGGCCATTTTAGGGCTAGACCTATGTCCTGAAATAGGATCTGAATCTTGTCTTGTGGTAGAACCCCTTCGAAGGAAAGTGTTTCAACTTCATTCCCAGGAAGAACAGGGTCTGGGATGGAAACAGAGTACTTCTTGAGATCGAGGACTCAGCCATGATGCACCAGGATGCCGGCACACTCCTGGACATGGATTGTCAGAATTTCTTCTGAAGACATATATTTAATTCAGAAGATCATCCAGATAAGGAGTCAGGGTGATTTCCTGCAAATGGATGTATGCAGCCAGAGCTGCCATGATCTTTGTGATGATTCTTGGAGTTGACACCAGGCCAATAGTGAACTGGTAGTAACTGCATGCAAAGTGAAGGAAATGTTGGTTATCTGGGTGAATAGTTATGCGTCTTGAAGATCTAGGGAGGTTAGATATTCACCTGGACACATTATCGAGATGACAGAGTGCAGAGACTGAGTCTTGAATCACTTGGCTACCACGTAGTGGTTGAGGTATTTCAAGTCCAAGATATGAAGGCAGAAGCAGTCCTTTTTGGGGACTACAAAAAGAATGGAATAAAAACCTGAAAACTGTTTTGAGCTGATATAGGAACCAGAACCTGTTTGCCCAACAGAGAGGAGACATCACCACCTCAGAGACCTTTTTTGAAGTACCCTGCCATCCTAGAGGAGGAGGAGGAGGAGGAGATTTATCCCCATGCGTCCTGTGTTCCACAATGGACAACACAGAAAAGAGATTTATACATTTAGTTTTAGATTATGGGTACAAAATAAGAATTTTTGAATGTTGTCGTATACCTAGTTTTTTTTCAGTTATGTAGATTTGTAGATGATGGTAATTAAGGTACCCCGTGTAGATACATCCTGTCTTATCCCTACAGTAACACAAATGCATAGACACTGCTCAACACTGCATTGTCCACCTCCCCTAGAACTGAATTCCTAATTCCTATATTACCTCCACCACTCATTGACACTGATCAGCAATAGCCCAAGAAGCTTTATAAAACAAGCTTTTAAGAAACTAAAGAGACCTAAATTGTTTTGAAAGCTTGCTTTCTAAAGCTACTCAGCCAATAAAGGTATCACTTTTACTCTACCAGTGCCCTGCTTTTCCTAAACTGCTTAGCAATGCATTGCCATCCTCCCCTTTGAATGGTAGAGAGGTATCCCATGCCCCCTGCCAACTGGGAGTTTTGGGTATGTAATATATATATACATATACACGCACACAAACACTTTAACCCTATAAAAACCAGAGGGGTGTGCAGAGCATTGCTTGGCAATACATTGTGTACTCCTCTGGACCTTACAGTATTAACCATGCTCACAACTCAACCTGCTACAGTTTGAAAAAAGCTGCCAGCAACTGCCATGTCCTCCTCCATGAGCATCCCATCCAGAACTGACATGAAGATGTTATCAGTTGAAAAAGACACAAGGACAAAATTCATAGGGACCATCAGGATTTTCTGGCCATTGCAATTCTAAAGGGGAGGTTATTATTAGGTATCTCATTAAAGAAAAAAAAATTGATCTCACCTGTAACTTTTGTGGAGCTCAACCACTTTGTCTTCCAGCTCTTTTGTCTGGTTTGGTGCAAAACGAAATTCACTGACATAGTCACTACCATACTCCTCTGGGTCATAGTCACCAAGTTCTGATTGCACAGTGTATGAACCAAGCAGAGCAAGAGTAACAAAGGAACAGGGCAAGCGTCCACATACAATGTCATCCCGCAATTGCAAGCAGAGGTAATACCTATGTGAAATAAAACATTGCTAAATCAAAATGGTAACCACCAAAATGTAATCTGTGTGTCATTGTTATGATTTAACTCTTTCAGTGCCAGGATATATTCTATGCAATTCGTTGGGTATCTCTCTGCCATTAATATGGTTAATTATATATATGTCAATAACATTTCATATTTGCTATAAAAGTGTTAATTGGTATAGCAGATGGCAAAAAAATTGGAACCAATATCGTTATCGAGAGTAAGAATAATTATTCTTAGAGCAAAGTAAGTGGAATCATGCAATAAATAAATTTTATAAATATGTAAATGCAAATAACTGCTTGGCCTGGGTGTCATCAGAAAAACACAATTAAAAATGATTGGCACTCGACAGATCTTTTGAATTAAAAAATACATTTTACTGACAAAACAAAAAAATAACATTTTTGGGGCTGTAACTTGATCTCAAAGTGGAGTAATCGTAGGCCAAGGACAAAGAGGGGCATCAAACTAGATGCAAAAAAACTCCTCTTCCACCGGAGACCTACTCATCAACCTCTCCAATTAAATCTTTACCAAAGCAGTGAAGGATCTTCTCAACAAGGGTCTTGGTTTTGTTCCTACATAAAACTCTCAAGCAAATGATTGGAAGGTAGATCTGTATAAGCAAATCAAACTCAAAGAATTATTTGCCACAAATGAGGATATTAAAGAAACATATTTTATATTAAAAAAGCATACTCCAACAGATAATGCATCTATTAAAACCTACACACAACTGACAGATCAACAGGTAATGGAGGTCCTGGAAAAGAAATGAGTATCACCCAAATCTTTCTAAGACACAATGTGAGGCTATTACATCTTTATCTCAGAACAAGGATATAGTTATCTGTTCAGCAGATAAAGGAGGAGTAATTGTGATTTCAAATTATTTTGACTATCACGAATAATTATCGAATCAACTTGCAGACACCACTGTATATAATAAATTACAATTGGATCAAATTTTACAATTTAAGAAACAGATTGATACTGTTCTAAACCTGGCTTACATAGTGGATACATCTCTCAGTCAACCTTTGACTTTTTGACCATGCCACATCCAGTAAGGTCAATCATTTATACTTTACTCAAAATACAAAAATCTCTTAAAAGGCCACCAGGTAAACCAATAAATTTTTAAAGAGAATATCTAATGTATAATACTGGAATTTTTTGGATCATTATCCAATAAGTCTTGACTAAATTTGCAAATGGTAATTCTTTATATCACTGCTTAGACATCTCTCTTTATAACTCAGATCCTCCAATCCAAATTTGTTTTGTTGCACATCTCTGCACTTTTTCCATTTAAAGTGATAGTAATGTCTAAAAAAACTTTTTTGCATTTAGAAGAGCTTAAAAAGCTGATCTAAATGCAAAAAAACGTATCTCTCAAACCGCCTAGTATTCAGGCACATGTTTTAGACCATTCCAATGAAGGGATTCCGTGTAAGTAACGAGATCCCGGCACTTCTCAAGCGCCACCGTGTCGACCGACACGGATCTCCTGCTGACAGCTTTACAGCTGTCAATAGGAGAAATCAAACTTTAAACATCTGTATCTCTTAAACCATAGCGGTTTGAGAGAGACTTTTTTTGCATTTAGATCAGCTTTTTAAGCTCTTCTAAATGCAAAAAAGTTTTTTTAGACATTACTATCACTTTAAGTAATGTGTCTAAAGAACTGGTGCCCAAAATGGTACTCCATATTCCAGGGATCGGTAGAATTATATTCTCATCCCATGCATCTATACCCTTTTTTATACACTATAGTACCCTACTGGCTTCCAAAACAACTGAGTGACACTGCACACTGCTTTGAAGGCTATTGTCTATCAGTATTTCTAAATCTTTTTCTAACGATGATTCCCCAAGTCGTTCACAATTTAGTGTATATCTAAGCGCGTTTCTTTCTGCAGTTCAAATGCATAACCTTGCATTTATCTATATTAAACCTCATATGCCACTTACCAAGCCATTCACTCAGTATATCTAAATCTTTCTGCAGATAAAAAATCCTGCTTTGTATGTATTTCCTTGAACATGTGCCACCAGCAAAGATTGAGACATTGAGACAACATCTATTTCTAGATCATTTACACAAATGTTAAAAAGCATTGCGCCCAGGCCTGAGCCCTGTGGCACTTACAACAACTCTGTGCCATCTACCATTTAACAGTTCTCTATCCATGCACAGATATCACTTCACAAACCAAAGTCTTAATTTATGCAGTAAGGTGTTGTGAGGCACTGTATCAAAAGGGTTTTCAAAAACCAAGTACACAATTCAACAGAAACACCCTTGTCAAAATTACTACTCACCCTTTCGTAAACAGCAATTAAATTAGTTTGACATTATCTACTGTTCATAAAACCATGCTGGCTCATACTAATAATGTTGGTTGTTACATAGTCCTGAATACTATCAGTCAGTAACCCTTCTAATATCTTACTTGCCCATGTTTCCCTTGAGTTCAGACATAGACAGGAGACCTCAAAATAAAGAAAACAGGGCAGAAATGTAAGAGAAATACTATAAAAATGACTGTGTGTATATATATATATATATATATATATATATATATATATATATATATATAAAGTCAAAATAAATGCAACATTTGAGAGCTTGTCTTTGACACTCCTGTGCCCTCGTGAAACTTAAAAATTTAGAGCTAGATTTTTATATTTTCACGATTATCTGTATTCCTTTGTGGCCTCCACATTTTGCTGTTTTCTCTTTCTTCTTCCATTTCTTCTTTTAAATCTCTCATTGTTGATCAAAAGTCAACCTAATTAATTTAATTGTGAAGGAGCAGCTTGAACTAAGACATTGGTCGGATATGAGCAGCACAGATCATCAGAATAAGAAAAAATTAAGACAAAAGGTTTCCTATTTCCATAGCAAAAATGAAGCTTGTTACACAGTTTCTCAATATGTTTATGTGAATAAGATGTAGGAGGATAAAAAAACAGTAAAGAGATCTGATTCATTATTTCTCCTTAACATTATACCATACTTATCTCAGATTCAAGTGATGTGCAAAGTCTATTGAATACCTGGTTATATCTTCCGATAGCTGTGAAGGATCAGGCGGGTAGAATTTCACATTAAAAGAAAAGTGCCATGCCCCATCTGGAAAAAGTACATACATTTATAAGAACATAATACAATGAAATATGTAAACTCAAGATCAATTCCTTAACCCCATAAGGACTATGGAGTTTGCTCACCTGAGGACAAGGGCCATTTTACTCCGGAGCCGGCACGTGTGAGCGATCACATATACCGGCTCTCCAAAGGGAGAGGCTAAAAATGACTGTTCTAATCTAGGAGCAGTTTGAACCTCCCAGGAATGATCACAGAGAGCCATCAGATGAGCTGTGATCATTTAACTCATGACGTACCAGGTCCGAAAGTTGTGACTGCCCAGACACGTCATTGGTCATTAAAGGGATAGTAATTTTTCACAACAAAGCAGCTCCAATTAATCTTCATAGTATTTGGACCATGGAGAGCGTTATTTCAATACTGCCCGAGTTGTAGTTCAAGAGTAATTGAATGAAAAAGTATCCCCTCGCCCCTTTTACCTAGTATAATCCTGCTCACCTCACAGCAGCAAGACTGTCCGGATGGATCGCAGAGAGGGACAATCTTCAGTGAGCATAAGGAAAAACCTGAAAAATCTGTCAAGGGGGCAAGGTTTTCCTTATACTCACAGTAAGAAGATGTGCTGTGAGCTGTCCGGTCAAGAGACCAGATTTCACATCTGAGGGGAGGCAGCTTACACTAGGTAAAAGGGGTGGGAAGGGGATACTTTATCATTCAATTACTCTTGAACTACAGCTCTGGCAGTATTGAAATAACATTCTCCATTGCCCAAATACTATGAAAATTAATCAGAGCTGCTTTTTTTTCCCTGAAACATTACTATCACTTTAAATGGTTAAAATACAAATAAAAAACAAATAAAAACACATTTACTTCAATAAGGACCTTAGGCACAAAGGAACAGTGGAGTAATTCTGGGGCACATGAACTGCGCCAAATGGGACAACTATACATTTAAATGAGGTTTCTAACCTGCTGGATACCAATGAGGTCATCAAACCATTGCTTCTGGACTCTAGCATTCATGGAGCTAAAATCCCCATTGATATCAATGGGATTTTGGGGAATTATGATTTGTCCCTGAATTACTTCATTTTCTTTTGTGTCTAACTCCCTAACAATATGAATATAGTTAATATACAATACAAAAAGTCTTTATTGTATGTATGTATAATATGAGGTACCCACTTTACTGTCCATACATAAGAGAATAATTATCTGCAGTCAAAGAAAAGGCCAGCAAATCTAACTCATTTGAGACTTAGCAGGCTGTAAAACTATTTTCATTTAGACTTCTACAGGAATCCAGTATAATATGCAAGGACATTACTTGAACAAAAAAGCTGAAAAACTTGCATCTGAGTGAAAATAAGAATGATGGGTGAGAAATCTGCAAGGGAAGATGTAGAGTCTGTTAGACACGCGGACAGCTAAAAATAAAAAGCATAATATGTCATAAAATAGCAGTGTAATTATAGCCACATCCGTGTGGAAATCTGGGGAAACAATACAGTGTTACCTGTATGTATCTCCTTTTTATAAGGAGAAATGTATATTTGCTGTCTATGGGAGAAGTCAGGGGCATTTTACTGAATGGGTGTACCCAGGCATTCTCTAAGGGGCTCACAATTCCAGCAGGGGCTAGAGGGGTTCTTAAAACTGCCCTGGAAGAAGCAAGTTACTTTACATTGAATACATTTGATAGGACACTAAAATAAATTATTAAAATAGTTTTTATTAAACTGGAAGAAGAATGTTGTGGAAGAAAAGCAGTACAAGGTCCCTAAATAACAAACCAATAGGGCCCTCAGCAAGAACACTTGAGAAGAATCATTCTATAAGTTATACGGGGTTATGAGAGGCCAGGTCACTCCTAGTCAACACTTTTTTTACTATTTATTACTAAATCAAAGCACTGGGACATAATTTAATGTGAAAGGAATTTAGCAGGCTATGAAAAAACCTATTTTTTTATTTTTTGCCTTTAAACCACAATATACTCAATGAAGATTTACCGGAGCTGCTTTTTTGTGAAACATTACTATCCCTTTAATCCTTGAACGACTCTTAGAAGTTTTGCTATTGGTGAAATATACAATGACAGGGGCATCCATTTTATGCTTGCAGTTATGTGCATTGCTACTACTTCTGCATACATGTGCAATACCTTCTAAATGTTGGTGGACAGTGTTAAAAACTAATTCACCAAGCTCCAGTTATCAAAGCAAACAAGGAATGCTTTCATTATATGCTTTGCACAAGCAGCTAAATTCTTATGCATCTTACTGCTCCTCCTGGCAAATACCATAGAATCTAACCCTGACTCTCAAACTGTAATGAAAGGTTCCTTAACCTAAAAAAAAAAGCCCACCTCCTCATAAGATTGCCACTCAAAACAACAAATGAAAACTTTTTTGTTCTTGGAGACCTCAATGTTAACTGGCTGGACCTCAAACATGAAAAATTCAGTTAATTGGTAAAAGCATTGAACTTATTACAACTAATCTCTTTCCCAATTTGCATACATCAAACAGCCAGCCATAATATGCTGAATTGGATCCTTTCATCCTACCCAAATAGATGTCAGAATTCAGGCATACTACCAAATATATTTAGCAATCACTCCTGAGTGTACTGTGGTATGAAAATAAAGCCAATCAAACCATATCTTAAATAAGCTAACATAATTTCTGATGGTACAGAAAGAATTACAGAATAAAACCTATATTCTGAGCGAAAATGTTCAGTTGCAGAGTTCTTGCAGGTCTATATTCCCCATGTCCCAATAAGGAAGGCTTGGGCAAGTGGGACCTATTTAACCTCAGGTTCAGCTGACATCCTAGAGATGCCTTATATATAAAATTTAAACTAACATACAGACAACTGTGGAAAACCTGCACAAAACAAACAAAACTAGCTGTAGCTCAGTATTTTACAGTCAACCTGAACAACAGCACATCAAAATTGGCCAACTTCTGGAAGGTTAGTAAAAATATCTATAACCTAACCATTCTTTTTCCACAGTTATAACAACCTACAATGAAACACTAAATGCCACACTTGAATAGCTAATACACTCAACAACTACTTCTCTGGATGAGCCACTTATCACATATAAATAAATAAACATCCAAACTTTACCCTAAAGAAGGAACTGTTAAGAAAACATATTGAGCAACAGATGGTAATGCCATCTACTACAGAAATGTAGTATATGCTTCTGTATCACAAATTCATACCTGTAAACTCACCATTCTGTATAATTCATTATGCCATTCTGATCTCTAAATAAATTACACTACCCATCATTGTGCTATGTTAAAAGAACTAATTTGGCTAACAATCATATCCAGACGTAACCTAGTTTATAAAAACTTCTCTGGAAAGTTACAGCGCTACCTGAGCAGTATGAGCACTCCAGCTTTACATACTTCACATAGCCCCTGCCACTGCCAGCAATTCACTAACTGTTCAATCTACAAGAAAGGAGCAGGGCGATCTGCTTTTTCCCCCACAGTGTTCCACGTCTGGAATAACCTGCCCCCCCCCCCACACACAAACACACACAAAACTTCTGTCAGTTTAAAATCCCTAGAAAAGTCTGATTATTTGTATTTATAAACATTTAAAGGGATAGTAATGTTTCATAATAAAAGCAGCTCTAATTAATCATCATAGTATTTGGACTTTGGAGAGTGTTATTTCAATTCTGTCGGAGTTGTAGTTCCAGAGTAATTCAATGACAAAGTGTCCCCCTCCCTCCCCTTTTACTGATGTCACACTATTCAGCCAGAGCAGAAGGGAGGTCCCAGGTAGACTGCAGAAAGGGACAATCTTCAATTAAGATAAGGGAAAAACCTAAAAAGCTTGTCAAGGGGGGCAGGATTTTCATTGTTTTAATAGAAAGAAGATTGTCCCCTTCTGTTATCTGTCTAGTCTTACAACTAGATTCCCCATCTGAGAAGAGATGGCTTACACTAGGTAAAAGGGGCGGGAGGGGAAACTTTGCTTGTGAATATCTCATAAACCATAAAGGTTTGAGAGATAAGACATATCATTCTTCATGTTTTTTTAACGCCTACAAAATAAAATAAAGTTAAAACGAAGTATCACTATCCCTTTAACTGTAGTTATATGTAAATCGTTAATTTACATTTCTTGCATCTATTTCTGTATAAATGTGTAACGTTGTATTATTAATGCTCTTCAGGACATACTTAAAAACAAAGAAACATCTCAATGTATTCTTCCTGGTAAAACAAATATCAGGTTGGACAAATACAGATGAGCTTGTTAAGCCAGGTAATACTCATCTGAAGTACCTGCAAAAATAAAAATGCATGCCCCCACCACTGTAGCTTTCACAAAGCAACCCATAGAGATTAAAGAATAGTCTTTGATTTGGATCACAGATTGAATTTTTGCATACTGGAAAAATTCAGGTTCAGGCCAAATCTCAGGTGAGGGAGGGGGAAGCGAGACCAGTCCAATACTTCTGCCTTGCTCAGATAATTACTTTAAGATTAGATCATACAAGTATTTTTTAGCACAGTATTTTCTACATTGTAGGTACAAAGGCAAATACAACAGAGCTTGCTAAGCCAGGCAGTACTGATCTGAGATACCTGCAAAAATAAAAATGCATGCTCCTAACAATGCAGTTTCACAAATTAACCGATAAAGATGAAAAACGCTTCCTTAGTTTGGTTCACCTATAAATTCAGAGATACTGGTAAAATTCAGGATCAGTACAAATAATTCTGAGTTAATCTCAGGTGGGAGAAGGAGAACAAACTTGTACTGCATACTGATTAGTGTCAACCGTCATTAGCAGATGCTGATGCGGCATCTTCATGAGCAAAGGACACAAGTGTTATATAAAATAATATTAATATCCCTTAAGGCAGGGGTTGTGTTGAAGCAGTCCTAGCATATGCAGTCTATTATACAGATTTGTAGACAGTACAAGTTGTGCCTTGCACATAAACAAAAATACCATATGAATAAACCATTCATGAGCATTGCCAGTCTAGCATTTTGTCTTTTGTAAATGATAAAGGTTGCAAAGATACCAAGTATTACAGTATACTTCCCACACTTTGTTCATAGAGTTCAGCTAGTTCATAGAGATGCAAAAGTATAAATAATATTGTAAATATTTACAAAAAGCAAAGAAAGTTTTAACCCTTTAAGGGCCAGGGGTTGTACAATGCTCTGGGTACCAACCTGGTCCTTAAAGAATGAATTGTAAAGCTGACCCTCCAAAACTAAATCTTCACTACCAGTGAGAAACATCAATAGGGCGCTAGTAAGAAAAAAAAACCTTAAGGAAGCATATAAGATTACTTGACTGGTGCAGGTAGTTTGTGAAGACGGCGTAATCATGATCTCCCTTTTATATGTATTGAGACTACAGTGGTTCTGTACAGAGAACGAATAGGAACTCCATACCAGGAGGGGACAGTTTGAGGATATTCCACCTGACCTCTAATCTTGTCAGTTTACCAAAACTGACAGGTTTCTCTTTAGTGTACACTCTGTGATACATCTTGTATACTGGAAAGTGCTTTTGGATTATAAGAAAGAATTTGAGATGAATCAATGTAAGGGGTCTCCTAGATGACTGCATTCATTTGGGATGTTTTCTTTATATTGCAGGTACACCATGTTCATTGTGGTGATGACTTGTTACTGCACGTTATATTATCTCTGAGTGAACACAAAGGGAATTTCCACATCTTTTATCTCCATCTCATTGCCATTTCATCTGCATCATATATATCAATTGCTTAACAGGTAATGTAATCTTACATGCTTCCTTATGTTCTCTTAATAGCACTTTTTAATGTTGATCTTTTTTCACATGTAAAGGGATTGCCCAATGAACTTTCACTCACTCTCAAAATGTTAAACCTGTACATGTTTAAACAACTAAGTCAAACTGTCTGCTTATTATCCCTCCACATGCTTTGTAATATAATGTGAAGCAATATGTATGAGATCTCTCTAGCTGTATGAGGTTAATGTACTTTAAATTTCTACCTTTAAAATACTGTCTTAGTTTCCTAGCTAACAATGTGTTTCCAGCCTTTTCTAAATCTCACACTTGCTTGGAATTCTTCTTTGAAAAAAGTTCATGCTGGGATGCACTACTACATTTAGAAAAAGCATACCCTCTAAGTGATTTCATATCCTTATTAATACAATAACAATAGCGTGGCCCCATTTCCCTGTCAATATCATCACAGACAGGAAGTAGCAAAAATGAATTGTAAGTACATGGTAATATACATTGAATTACTCATGTCAATAACCAACTCATTGATTTGTTGTTAAGGGAATGCTACACACAGCTATTAATAAGTACAGCTAGACTGTCCACAATCAACAAAATTATTTTATCCAGTTTGTACTGTATTGCTAGTTTGAACTTTAAACTAATTTTACACTGTCAATTACTGTTCATTTGTAATAAACTAACCTGAAATGTTTCATTGATGTAGAACTTATTTACTAAATGTATGTGACATTTGGATGCAGGTCTCCCTACCCTGGGACCCTCAGGGATGACGAACAGCGCTTCAGACTGACAAATGGACTCAGTGCGATGTACAAAAAACTTGAGACAATGCACCATGTCTAACAAGTGGAGATCCCTCTCCTTGTAAGAGGTAAGGTCAGGGCAGAAAGAAGCCACCACAATCTCCTGATTAATGTGGAACTCAGAAACCACTTTCAGGAGAAACTCCTGCAAAGTGCAAAGCACCGCCTTGTCCTTGTGAAACACCAAAAAGGGTGGTCTTCAAGACAAAGCATGCAACTCTGTGACACGGCGAACGGACACGATCGCCAGGAGAAAGGCCATTTTACACATCAGCAGGCACAGAGGAATAGTAGCCAAGGACTCATAGGGACGGCGCTGAAGGACGCCAAAAGCCAAGTTAAGATCCCACTGAGGAGCAGGAGTCTTAAAAACAGGATGAGTATGAGCAACGCCCTGCAAGAAAACCTTGACATTAAGAAGAATAGCAATGCACCTCTAAAAGAAAACAGAGAGAGCAGAAGTCTGAACCTTAAGGGAATTCAAACTGAGGCCCTTATCCACATAGTACTGCAAGAATGCCAGGACTGTAGGAAGATAAAAATCCTGAGATAGGTCCCTATCAGCACACCAAGAGAGAAAGGTCAACCAGACACAATCTGGTACAAGTAGAGTTTGCATCGCTCCAAAAGGGATATATGTGAAAGAAAGACAGAATAAAACGTGTCTAAGTGTAGTATTTCTTAATCAATAATTTTATATATGATAAAATCAAATAGAAAGGGACTGATGGTCGTAGTCAAGACAAATATAAAGACTTCCAATAAAAAATAATAATGATTTATTAAAAATTATAAGTATAAAATATAAAATACTCTGTGGTTAAAACCACAACGTAATGATAGGAAACCTCTTTGACGACTAATCAGTATCTTCCCTGAGGAAGGGACGCTATCCAGTCCCGAAACGCGTTGGAGACACGTGGAGTTGGAACCCGCGAGAGAGAGCCAGAGGAATCGGTCTGCACGCCGAGAAACAGGCAGTTCCGGATATCCAGAGGCATCTGACGGAGAAACTCCTTTGACTATTTTTATACCGCACAAAGATCAAGAAGGCTACAAGTAAGCGCATCACCAAAGGGGTAGCGTGCACGGGGTGAATGCGATATTTGGGCACACATAGGACTGCTCTAGCCGATTGGGATCGGGCATCCCCTGCTATTACCTTTGTTGCTTATTTTAGCCCTTTCACTGCCATGGTACAGTAACTAGTATTTATATGTTACTTTGACTGTTTTATCAGTCCATCCATTGCTACTATATAACAACTAAACGGAAGGAATTACTTTGTTTTATTAGATACAAGGTTTCCTATCATTACGTTGTGGTTTTAACCACAGAGTATTTTATATTTTATACTTATAATTTTTAATAAATCATTATTATTTTTTATTGGAAGTCTTTATATTTGTCTTGACTACGACCATCAGTCCCTTTCTATTTGATTTTATCATATATAAAATTATTGATGAAGAAATACTACACTTAGACACGTTTTATTCTGTCTTTCTTTCACATATATCCCTTTTGGAGCGCTGCAAACTCTACTTGTACCAGATTTTTGCATACACCTTGGGGATCCTGGTGTTTTCATTGCAGCTGCATACCAAGGAGAATTAGAGGACTGACAGGAGACCGATCACCCATAAAGACATTGTTCAACACTCCATCTCATTTCATCCATTTTGTGTATCATTCCAGTGATCATCTCATCTTCATATCATCTATCTTCATTTCATTGACTGTATGTACTGTGAGAATTTTTAGGCATCCGTTTGGGTTTTATCATTATTCAAAGGACTATACACTCTGGGTGAATGACTGCTTTCTACAACGTCATTATTAAGTGCATATTAAGTCATTTTTATACTGGACTAACATCTGTTTAATGTTTTTATGTAATGACTTTGGTAATACTATAAGCCTCAATTTAGAGGGTGTATCCATTTAAGGGACATTACTATTTATATAATCCCTTATTCCCTAAAAAATATAAAATAAAAATAAAAATAAATCAATAATTAAAAACTATATAAAATAATACAAAAATATAGTATTATCTACATACAGGTATTATATGCAGTGATAGTAGACACCTTGTGAGCGCCACCTATACAAATCATTTCGTCTATTTTTTAACCAAACACAATGGCAGGCCTTAGAAGAAACAGGTTTGCGGGCACTAAGCATAGTAGCCACCACACCAGAAGAAAAACCCTTCTTCTTCAGTATTGAGGATTCAATTTCCAAGCTGTCAAAGCTAGACGATGGCCATTCTCCATCCACAGGTAACCCTGTAGAAGAAGATCTGGACAGCAAAGGAGCCGGAATGGCTCTGCCACTGATAGATCCAGAAGCTCCGGAAACCAAGCCTGCCGAGGCCAGTACGGAGCAATCAGAATGACTGGACAGCGCTCTAGTCTCAGTTTCCTCATCACTCTGTGCAACATGGGAATGGGAGGAAAGATGTAAGCCAGAGGAAATAATCAAGGAATAGACATGGCATCCAGCACCAGAGCTAGAGGATCCCTCCAGTGAGAGCAGAATGTTGGAAGCTTCCGGTTGTGTCTTGTTGCCATCAGGTCGATGCATGGAAAACCCCACCTCTGAACAATGAGGTTGAACACCTATGGGTGCAGTTCTCATTCTTCGCTGACTGAGGAAGTCTGCCATGACGTTGTCTACGCCAGGAATGTGAACTGCGGATATGGCAGGAACATGTTCTGCCCAGGACAAAATAGCCTTGACCTCTAACCAAGCTGCAAGACTTCTTGTTCCTCCTTGTTTGTTGATGTAAGCCACTGCAGTGGCGTTGTCAGACTGGACCCGGACCGGACAGTCCTCTAGCTGGCGTATCCAGTGGAGAAGGGCATGATATATCGCCTGAAGCTCCAACACGTTGATGGGAAGGAGAGATTCCTCCGGAGACCACTGTCCTTGAGCATTCAGGTGACCCAACACCGCTCCCCAGCCTGAGAGGCTGACATCCGTTGTCACCGTGGTACAGAAGGACACGAGGAAGGGCTTGCTCTTCAGCAGATTGGAGAGGTTGAGCCACCATGACAGACTCAGTTCCACATGAAGAGGAAGGGACACTTTCATCTTCAGAAGGTCCGGCTGACCCCTGCACACCTGGATCACAAACCTCTGGAGTTCCCTGATGTGCGCCATGGCAAACGGGACTGCTTCTATGGTGAAAATGAACTTCCCCACTAGGAGAGGACAACTTCCTGGCTGGAACTGGATCCTGAGCCAGGACAGTGGAAACCCTGTGGGCGATCTGGTGAGCCACCTCGACCTTGAGAAACACCATGCTCTGCTGAGTGTCGAAGAGAAAGCCCAGGAAGACCAGACACTGGGATGGGACAAGATCCGACTTGTCCATGTTGAGGATCCACCCGTGATGGAGGAGTGCATGAATGCAGTCCTGAACCTGCTGATGAAGAAGTTCAGCAGAAGGGGCTTTCAGTAGCAGGTTGCCCATGAATAACTCTGATGCCATCCCGGTGGAGGACGGACACTAAAGCTCCCAGGACATGGCTGAAGACTTGAAGAGCTGAAAACTGAAAGTTCCCTTGATCCCAGGCAAATCTGAGATACTGCCGGCTCTCTGGATGAATGGCGATGTGTAGATACGCGTCCTGAAGATCCAGAGAGGCAAGGAATTCCCCCACGGACATAGCAGCAATCATCATCCTTAGGGACTTCTGGTGATAATGAGTCCTGAACACAAAGGAATTGAGATCCTTCAAATCCAAAATGGGACAACAACTGCGTCCTTCTTGGAGACCACAAAGAGGTTTGAATAAAAACCCATACATCTGTCCTGAACTGGAACAGGTTCTAGAACATCCTTGTCTAGAAGGGCCTGGATAGCGCCATTGTACAGATGGCGTTTCTCTGCGCCCTGGGGCATATGAGAAAGAAAAAAGCGAAAAGGAGGAAGAGAAACGAAAGGGATCCTGTACCCTTCTGCCACCACCTGTAAAACCCACGGGACCACCACTGAATCCTCCCAGATGCTGTGGTAGTGACACAGATGGCCACCCACAGCAGAATGGGGACCTGGGTTCGCCAAGTCATGCCGAAGAAGGCTTGGAGGAGACCATGAGCTTCCACTGCTATCTGGGCTTGGAGGAGGCAAGCAGAGCTGAGGGAACTGCCTGGTTCGCCGGACGTGTCTCAGTCTGGAAGGAACAAAAAAACTATTATGCTTGACAGGCGTTTTCTTCCTGGGGACCAAGAGCAGAAGGGTACATTTACCCCCTGTGGCCTCACTAATCAGATCGTTTAGATCTGGCTGAAACAATGAAGTGCCTTGAAAAGGCAAAGAGAACAAGGCTTTCTTGGAAGCAGTGTCAGCAGATCAGATCTTGAGCCAAAGAGCCCGTCTGGCAACCACAGACATGGTGGAAACCATAGCCACCAAATGGATGGCATCAAATAAGGCAGCAGAAACATAGTGCTGGGTCTCAGAAATGTTGGCAAGAAGCCGTAACATATCCAAAGTAGGAGCACCCTGCCGGACAGCCAGGGTGAGCTGTTCAGTCCAGACTGCAATGGCCCGGTTAACCCATGCCGCAGCGAACGCTGGACTCATGTCAGTACCAGCAGTGGCAAAAATGGACTTGAGGGATACCTCAAGTTTCTTGTCAGTCCAGTCTTTCAGAGCTGACGCATCAGAAACTAGCAAGGCAGTAGACTTAGATAGCCTGGAGATAGGAGCATCCACTTTGGGGGGATGAACCCACTGAGCAAGCGCCGCCTCAGAGAAGGGGTAAAGCTTGGCAAATTTCTTGGAAACAGAAGGTATCCTGTCTGGAGATTTCCACTCATCAGACACAAGACGGTCAAGAGTGGGGTTAGGTGGAAAACAAGTAAGGGGCTTTTTAGGCTCCTGAAACACATCAGAGGAATCTGAAGAAACCTCCTGAACTAAGGGAATGTTTAGGGTAGTCAAGACAGCCCTGATCAGGCCCTCAGCCAAGGGCTCAGGATCAGCCTGAAAGGGGTCCCCAAAAAACTGAGAGGAGCACACAGCAGAACAATCCTCAACATCTGAATCCACCAACAGTTCCTCCTCAGAGGAATCTGATACGTCAGGTACTCCCTGCGGTTTTGGCAGCGAAGATTTGACTGAAGAAGAATGAATGGAAGACCCCCTGTCACTGGGATGGAAAGAGTTGCAATGTAGACCTAAGGTCCCTAGTAGCAGCCTTGAACTCTTGCTCCCAAACTGTCTCTAATGCGTAGCTAGAGGTCCCTGGGAGAGACTCAGGGACATCAGAACATGCTGGGCATAAATGACCTGAGAATTCTCTAGGTAACCCTGAATGACATGAGTAGCAATGCGCAATAGGGGACACAGAGACCCCAGCATCTTTAGTCTTAGGCCTGGCCCCAAGCTCCAACGGATTAGACATTCTCACAGTGTCAAAAACGTTTAGAGTATAAGGAATCACCAAAATACAGTGTGTTCGATTAAAATTTCACCCCAGAAATCGCTGAAATACATTTGTATGGCAGGCAAAGGGTTACTCTGCAGAGGAGAGACGGAGAGTAGGATATGAAAATGTGAAATGTAGTTTTCCCAGAAAAAGTACCCCAATAGTGCCCGAAGCCCCCTGAGCCCCCCAACACACTTAAAACACTGACCGGCTGATAGAGAAAGGGCAGACAATTAAAATGAGCCATCTCTGAATTCTCTACGTTGAGCGGTTGCAGAGATATGTCCCAAACTGTACAGTCCCATAGAAGTGAATGGAGCAATGGCGTCTATGTAGTAAAGTGTGCCTTTAGAACTAAAATTTTGGCAAAGTTGAAACCGTAAAATAAAAATGCATGAAACATCACCCAAAAAAACACTGAACCCGGTAGGGAAAGTACCAATAACCCCCCCAAAGATTCAAAAACAGCAGATAAAGGGTTAAGTTACCACATAAACCTGCTCTAAAACACTCAACAGACATACAGATAAACCCAGTGAGTGCAGGAGTGTGCAATAGGAACTCCAAATGAAAAACCCCTGTGTGGAGGGGCACTGTGGGAAATGTGGACCTGCAGCACTCAAAAGGGTTGCTCACCTTTCCTGCAGATCTTCTATCTTCAAATACCATGTATTAAGAAGATGCCTCGGTGGGCAACTCCTGAGGAAAGGATTTGTACTCAAGATCCCCCCCCAGGGCTAAAGGTCCACAAAAAGCACCTGGTTACTGAGCTAGTCACATTTAAGGGCATTGTCAGTTATGGTAATCCGCCTAATGGTGGTATTCCATTTCTAACAGAAAAAAAATGTTCTAAAACTATAGCAGAACTGTTCTCTTGCCTGTGTCTTCACCAAGGAACAAATCTTACTGGAGCTGGTTGGCTAGCTGCAGCCAAGTAGGGAAGGTATTCTCCACCCCCTGCATGCAATTCTAGAATTGTTCCCGCCTAATTAAAGGGGTGGATCGTCTACCAAAGTTACCAGTAACCTATATTGGACGACAGAGAAAAGAGTATTGTTCATTCTTGGAAAGATTCTCATTTTCAGTTTTTGGTTGCTGTTTTATTAAGTATCTAGCTGAGTCAGATAACTTAATACTGCCAGATCAGCCAAACTTTATAGCTAGCTGGATGCATGAGGTACCATCTAAGCCATGCAAGCCTGTTATATAAACATTTTTGTATTTCCAAATGTTTGATGTTAGCTGACTCCTCTTTCAAATACAATGACATGTTCCTTTTGCCTTGCAATCTCCAATGCCTTTGGTCTCTTATTTGCTCCCAACATCACCGTCTCCTTCTTCCAGGGCTTTGTTATGGCTGAAGGCTCTTATAAAGCAGAATTGTAAACACTGAGCCAAATTTACCTTTTCATTTAGTCTCAGCCTTCTGAAATGCCATTTTGTTACCATAATATATTCACTTTTACTTATCAGTATATTGATTTTCTAGAATTACCAAACTGGATTTGCCAACAGGGAATTTTACAATGAAAATTAAGAACTGAGGAAGTTGAGCACTTAAATAAAAGAAGAACGAGAAAGAACTACTTAAAGGGATAGTAATGTTTCAAATTAAAAGCAGCTCCAATTAATCTTCATAGTATTGGGGCCATGAAGAGAGTTACTGCAATACTGTCAGTTGTAGTTCAAGAGTAATTGAAAGATAAAGTACACCCCTCCTGATCCTTTTACCTAGGTGTAAGCCACCTCCCCTCAGATGTAGAATCTGGTCTTAAGACCAGACAGCTCACAGAAAGGGACAATCTTCTTACCGTGAGAACAATGAAAACCCTGCCCCCCCCCCTTGGCAGGTTTTTCCCTTATGCTAATTGAAGATTGTCCCTCTCTGCAGGCCATCAGGACACCACCTTTCTTTTCTGAGGTGAGCAGTGTTGCATCAGCAAAAGGGGCAGGAGGAGGATACTTTATGATTCAATTACTCTTGAACTACAACTCTGACAGTATTGAAATAACACTCTCCATGACCCAAATGCTGTGAAGATTAATTGGAGCTGCTTTTATTTTGAAACATCACTATCCCTTTAATAGGCACTCCTACAAACCCTGTATTTTACATTATACGAAATCAGAAAATATGCATTATAGTGACATTTCACAAATCAGAAAATGTTCTTGGTATAGTAAAACTCAACATTAAAAAGAAAAATAAAAAAACAATACATTAAAAACAACTTAATCTTATAAAACATATATGAGCCGAATCACTGTTGGACAAAGTGTGGTATTTGAGGGAAAAGGTACAATATGATTGACATTTAATGAACTTAAGCAATTAGAGTTGTATTAGGGACATACATAGTTTTAAAATTAGTTGCTGTGTCTTAAAACAAAGGTATCAGAAATGTATGGTTGATAGAGCACATATGTTAGTCACAATTATATACTTTTGAGTTGTTTATAAGAGACATATACAGACATTTTTCTTGTTTTTGACAAACCAACACACAGAACTGTTATATGGGTAGTCTAGATGGAAGAAATTGGGTGAGTATTCACTCTTTCAACTCTATAAAAATGACTAGCGTCCAATAAGTAATCATAGTAACGTGGAGAAATTTGGGAAAATGACTGTAAAAATTCCTCCAGCAGAAGGCAGTGTTGATGATATGTCTTAGACAAATGTCTGACAGGAAGGTACAGATAATATGTTGTAGCTGCATCTTAATACTCAGGCGTCTCCAGAATTCCCTTATTACATATGATCAGACTATTCGTCAATGAAAATTAGGAAACTACACCCCTGACAAAATATAACTCAACTCATAGCTGGAATATCTGAACGAGTGGCTCTTTGTATATACATAAAGTAATTCATACAGAGTAAACACTCCTCAATAAAAATATAAGCCGGCTACAACTTTGAAGTGGAGGATATCCAGAATTCCCTTATTATATTTGCACATACTTAAAACAAATAATTTAGGCTGTGTCCAAAGAAACAGAAATTCAGCTTATTGTGAACCATTAAGACAACACAACTAACTCAATTCGCCAGCCCATTTAGGTTTCATTAGAGTCAAATACAGACTCTAGGGAAAAATCCAGCTTACATAGTGTGGATCTATTCCCTTTAACATGATTAACCAATCATTTAGCCATGTGTGAGAGCCAAGTTAATTCTCACATGTTGATACTTTGTAAAGTGAACACAGCTAATTGAAGGTTGTTTAAATATCACACCTCAGTTGGTTGAGTCTATGAGACATAAGAATGAATCAACCACAGTGGAAGAAACAACACCTGCTATATGTTTACATGCAACTTGATATTGATGTAAAAAAGTCTCCACCCTTGTATAAAATATTCAATTGTCTTTTAGAGGAATTCTTACAATAATTTTCCTAAAATGCCAACACATTACTAATTACTTATGGGACGCTGATCATTTTATAGGGTTGAAGGAGTGAATTATTACCCGCTTCCTTATATGCTAGCCTACCTATATCACAGATCTGTTTCTTGTCTTTGACAAAACAAGACAAGTGTCAGTTTATGTCAATTATTAAAACCTCACAAGCATATAATTGTGAGCAATGTATGTGTGCTATTAGGGGTACATACATAACAAAATAAGCTAATTTCTGATACCCTTATTTTAAGAAACAGAAACTATTTTTCGATACAATATATATCCCCAGTACAACAAATATCAGTCATATAGTAATGGAGATATCTTACACTCAAATATCACACTGTATATCAACAAAGATTCAGCTCTTATATGTGTAGTACCATTAAGTTGTGCTTAATGTACTTTTTTTTTTTTTTTTTTTTTACGTCTTCAATGTTGAGTTTTAATATACCAATAAAAGTCAAGTTTACGTTTATATTTTCTGATTTGTGGAAGATCCCTATAATTCATATGTTCTGTTTTATCAAAGGTCACTATAATGTTATATAGAGGGGGTATGTAAGAGTGACCATTAAGAAAGTATTTATTTTTCTTCTTTTTTGTCAATTCATGTTTTAACTCCTTGGCACCTTCACTTAACACACGTGTATATTACCCATTATTTGGTAGGTGATGCCTACCAATCAGTGATATAAAGCTGAGAACTTACTTCTGGTTTGCTTCTTGATTTCCTTAGCAGGGTCCAACCAATTCTGAACAGATGTAAAAAAATAATAATAAATAAATGTTTTGATAAAGCAGCAATCATAACAAATATTAGTCATGTATGTATATAAAACCTTATTACATTGAAGGGGCAGTAATCTTTTTACTGGAAAAAAGTTATAGGGTTCTTTTGGTTAAGTATAATGTGCTTCTATATATATATATTATTTATAATATAAAGTTAAAAAATATTACAGCTCAAACTTATTATTTTTATGTTAAACTGCAATTTTCTGTTTTTCTACTGTGGTCATCATAGTAACACAGCTGAGGAGGTTGTAATTGTAATAACAAAATCTCCCTGTGGATGGAAGAATTATAGAACAACTTTTGTTTTGGTTATATTCATAACATAGAAGAATTAACAGTTCATGTACAAAGGTGAACCAAGAGGGTTACCAAGTGGAAATAAATGTTATCACATAATATTGTTCATGCCAAACTCACAATTTATGACATCACATAGAATGAAAAAGTGAAGACAATCCCATATTTGTGGAACTACATATATATTTTAGTGGAATATATGTATGACCTTTCTAAAGGTGTTAAATGGGGTGACGGAAATGATATTGTACATACAAAAAGAACACCCTAAAACAATACAGATTTGGAACAGGGTAATCAAGCTTCCTATCACACGCCTGGGTGCCTGTCTTGACATCTACAGTGTGCAGACTACAAACAGTAAGTCAGACAGTACTACAACACAACATGAGACAATAGAGTAACATTACCAACACTTATAAAAAAAAAGTGCAAACAGCCTCTAGTGTTACCAACTAGTATTCAGTGGGAGTAATGTGGCCATGACATGAGTGCATTCCCTGGAACAAAGTTCAAATCCCAAAACATTTGGATGTATTAAACATGCTTCAACAGGGGAGAGGAGGGGATATTTATTATAGACCTGAGCTCATGGAATTATACTATAGGTTGTCTTAGTGCTGCCTGAATATTTTGACCTTTTATAAAACCAGGTAAATATGGCCAGCTACAAATATTTTATTTACCTAATGGAGTGGTCTCTAATTACTGAATTAATTTTGAAACTTTTTAATAAAATACATATGTGTTCTATTTTTTTCTTGCTGAATAAAACAAGTGTACTCCCACTGCTGGAAGATTTTTCAGATAAAAGTAATTATAGCTCATAATTGTGTTTGTAACTGTTTAATAAAATAAAAGGCAATATGTTTTTAAAATTAACTCTTTGTGAGAGTATGAGTCACTAACTATGGCTCTGCATTGAAAATATCAGGAACAGCACTAGCTGGTGAACAAAACAGAAAATTGTACGTTAATGAAAAAAACGGTTATTTGATCTTTAACCCTTTGAGTACTATTGGATAACACACTGGCACTCATGAAAGCACTGGTGGGAGTATCATTGCTTTACTAAGCAGGAAAAACCCTAAATCACACAGTTTCTCCCATAAAGATGCTTACTATTCCTATTAACTTTATTAGAATGTCCAAACATTTTATAATTTTAATACTACATAACATTACTGATGGGTATTTTATTACACAGAAAAGACTGTCTTCAATATGGAGGTGAAATATTTGAGTGAGTTTTGGTGTTATTAATGACTTTGCTGCAGACAATAAGGTCTAAAAGAAGGTTCATTATCTTAGGTAAAAATCTCAAAGTCTGGGAAGAAGATATACTCCCATATGGGAAAGTCTGCTAGGGTGACAGATTTATATCAGATGACACAAAACAGAACAAATTATAGTCTCAAGGAAAATTCTAATGTGGATATAGCGTTATTACTAGTGTCTGTAATATTTATCATAATATATAGTAAAATTTGGAATTTAGACTGTCCAATTAGATAATACTGATGATGTCACGGCATAATGAGATTGCTCTTTATCCAATCAGAGGGGATTGGCGGCGTTTGCTCATAAAAGTAATTTTACATTAAAAATATGTAAGTTTTGAAAGAGAAGGGGCTTTCTTTTTGGCTTCCTGAGGGGTCTTGACTAATGAGAGAGGCTGATGATCTTAACTTGGCTGGCTGCTAAAGAGATCCTGAGAAACACTTATTGGACTGGTAACTATATCTTTACTTATTTTAACTCTGCAAAAATTCAGAATCAAATACATATTTGTCCTATATTTGAAGAAACTTAATTTTTCTTATAATCTTTATTAACTGGACTGGCCACCCAATTGGGACCAGTTATAATTAGCTCTATTGGCTATAGTAATTTTGAATTAAGCAGAATTAATTAATTGGTAAATTGTCATATTTTGCCAGATAAGTGTAAAATAGTTGATAGCAGTGAGATCTATAGATCCTTGTTTATAAATTAGTTAATATAATCATTGATATTTCTAGAATATATTGTGTTTCTAGAAAGGTTATAATAGCTAATATTTGATCTGGGGAATTCTTTGAATTCATTTATTAACCTTTCATCTGCTATTTGCCTATTTATTTTGAGGCGTTTCTATGGATTTCTGTGTGTGTGTTTTTAGGTCTAAACTTTTGTACAATGGGAAGTTATTTAAACCTCTCACTAGACAAAAGATGCCGCCATCTTGGGTGTGGCATCCTATATTAATAAGAGGATTAACCCTTGGACTACCCTATAGTACTAAGGTCATGTTTATGATATATGCTGCATGAAGTTTGGTATACTGTCTAGACATATATTATTGGATTCATTCTAAGCATATTCTTGGTATAATCTATACTGACTATATTAATTGCAGTTTATATGTTTTATTTAGAAGGTATGCAATATTTGAAATCAGTAGATAATTAAATTATAGTGATCTAAATCTGGGATTTTATTCCAGTTAGTTTCTCTAAATTTTGCTAATGCATATGGTACAAGGAGAAATGTCAGAGGACCTGGCTTAATATTAAAGCTTACTCACCTGACGACCTACCTTAAACCTCAACTAGCATAGTTTATACAGTTTCTGGCAGAGGTATTTATATACTGATGCCAACTGTATTTGAATTAATTATAGGATCAATTATCCTTTTCTATGCTGCTGAGTTCAGTTATTGTTGATATCTCTGAAAATGCCTATGTGTAGTTAACCCTTTAATTGCTGGTAATGCTAATTATGATAATTTTGGTTCGAGTTGCAATTGCTGGTCACTCATTTATATCATTGTTGTTTACACTTTATATATATATATATATATATATATATATATATAGTATACTTTACTTAAATTATATATATTTTTGCACAAATATGCATAATTGATAATTTTAATAATTTCTTTACTGTCAAGTAGCATGTCAATCCCTAGTATTATGTAAAGTTCTCAAATTTATCTATTTATGTGAAGATATCCAACCTAGTAGGTTCTCCTGTTAACCCTTTCCTGTATGTTATCTTTGACAAAGGAACACTAAACCCCCAGGGAATACATGTGGAAAGTAAAAAGTAAGTTCTCAGTATTGGGGAGAGTGCATTTAAATCAAGGGAATTTGGGGAATTTTTATCTGTCCCTGTGGTACAGTTGGTTTGCTCCAGAAATAAACCTATTTAAGCTTACCGAATACAGCCCTATGTTAGAATACAGGGATTTTTGTGTACTTGACAACAAATCCCTTTCTCTTAGTCTATGTGGAACACAGGAACCATGGGGGCAAGTCCCCTCCACAGGAGGGCAGGGCACTTGTAAAAAGAGCTCTCTGAGGAGGAGACTCCCATCCTACACCACCCAGTTTGATGTATAGCAAAGCAAGGATAAAGATAGGAAACAAAATAGGAATAAGACAATGCATCCCCTGAACACAGAACCCAAAAGGTCCCCCCCCGCTCGTGACTACAACAATTTTTCTCCGGGAGGAAAGTTCAGTGTTTCCCATGGACAAAGAGAAAAGGAATCATCATTAAGTACACAAAAATCAGCTTTTCTCTTTCATCCTATGTGGAACAGAGGACCCATGGGTCATACCAAAAGCATCATCTGAAATTCTTTACATAATTTTTTCACACCTGCGTTTCTGGTTTGCTGTCAGAGTGTGGCAATAGAGTGTTTATTTGCTCCTGCCTCGACCATCTGCTTATTGATGTGCCTAGGGAGAGCTGGTTTATGAGGAGGCAGGGGGAAGGCCCTGCGTCTTCAACCAACCGCTCTGTGTTATGAAAAACCAAATGGTTAGCCACTTGCCTCAGGAGCACCCCCTGCCTCCTCAACCACGTCAGTGGCACAGCAGCTGGTTTTTGCCCCCTGCCTCCTCAGCCAACTGCTTACAATAAATTTAAAAAAAAAAAAAAAAAAAAAAAAAAACCCAGACCTCCTGGTGAGCATTAGGACCCCTTCTGATGTCCCCCGCTACTGGTCTCCCAGCTGATTTGGCTGGGAGATCAATACAGGCGATGCAGGGAAGCAAAAGGGCTCCCCTGCTTCCATCTCACCCAAAGTGCCGGGTAGGAGTGGGTAGGATCAGGTAACCCTTTCACATCAATGAAGGAGGTTTTGCCTCTCTGACGTGAAAAGGTTTCCTGATCCCACCCACTCCTACCTGGTAGTTCAGGCAGGATGGAAGCAATGGAGCCATCTTGACCCCCCCGGTAGCTTCTATTGATCTTCTAGCTGAATCAGCTGGGAAATCAGTAGGTGGGGAGGGCGGCCCCCATCAGAAGGGGTCCTGATGCCACACCATGAGGTCTGACCTTAAAAAAACAAACAAAACAAAAAAAATGCTTATATGTTATATATATATATATATATATATATATATATATATATATATATATATATATATATATATATATATATATACATACACACACAGTAGAGTCCAAAAGTCTGAGTCCACCATCAGTAACTGGTTTTATTTGATCCTTTATTAAAAATAGTAAAACATTGAAATCTATTGATACTTATACGGGAATATACTTTTTTAACACACCATTTGCTTATACATTTTCAAAACTTTCATGTTAAGAGACGGTCGCACCACAGGGTGTAAACCCTACCATTAAATATGGTACAGGAAATATTCAGGGCTGGGGATGCTTTGCCTATTCTGGAGTTGGTGACCAAAGAGAAGTACCACTCTATTCTGCAGAGACATGACATCTCTTCTGGCTTAAAGCAAAACTACCACCCCTTAAACACTTTAACTTCAATAACTCCCCATCTGGCGACTAGCAGCTTAGTAGCGCTAGTTGCCAGAATTATTACCTTATTCAAAAGAAATATGCATTCTTACCGGGCTGACAGCAGCACGGAGAGCAAACATCTTGCCAAAGTGATGTCTGCGTGCCTGCTCTGTCAGTCCAGCCGGGTCTAGGAGGCGTTGCTAGGAGCCATCCGGCTCCAAAAGGGATTGACAGCGCAGTCACACAGACGTCACTATGGGAAGATGCCTGCTCTCCGTGCTGCTGACAGTCCGGTAAGAATGCATATTTCTTCTGAAGAAAGTAATAATTCTGGCGACTAGCGCTACTAAGCTGCTAGTCGCCAGATGGGGAGTTATTGAAGTTAAAGTGTTTAAGAGGTGGTAGTTCCGCTTTAAAGAGATAGTAATACTTAATATGTAAAAAAAATATGTATTGTAGTGTTTATACCCCTAAGTAAAATAAGGGTACTCACTGCTGAAAGGTGTTTTACTCAAAAGTTATTACAGCTCAAACATTAATTTTTTAAGTGCAATATCACAGTGGTCTGAAATTGCACAGTGGCGCTGTTGCTAAACCATCCTATGTAAATATATGGTCAACAGACTAGAGCTGCCCATAGATGTTGTAGAAACAGCACAACTGTAAAATTTCAGGCCTTTGAGATATTGCACCTAAAAAATTCAAGTTTGAGCGGTTATAACTTTTGAATAAAATACATTTAAGCAGTGGGAGTACCCTTGTTTTACTCAGGGGGATAAACCCTACAACATATATAATTTTTTTTTACATTTCAAGTATTACTATCCCTTTAAAGTTGTTTGGAAGAGGATTCATTTTTCAGCAGAACAACACTCCCGAACACACATCAAAGCTGTGCCAGGAGTATCTGGTAGCTTTCCCACTGCAATCACTGGATCTCAACACCACTGAACATCTTTGGCGCTGTTGCTACACCATCTTATGGAGATTTATGGTTCCGGGACCAAAGCAGTCCATAGGATTGTGTAGCAACAGTGCCACTGTACAATTTCAGGCCACTGTGATATTACACCTAAAAAATTCAACTTTGAGCTGTAATAACTTTTGAATAAAACATCTTTCAGCAGTTGGAGTACCCTTGTTTTACTCAGGGGATAAACCCTACAACATATAACTTTTTTACATTTTAAGTATTACTATCCCCTTAAGGCAAATGGTGGTCATACAAATATTGTGAGCTTTTGATATTCAGTGTATACTGACAAACATATTTTTTACTTTTATTAGTGAAAATGATGTCTTTTTGTTTGAGAAATACAAATTAGTTTTTCATAAATGCTGAAATAAAAGCAGATTGTGGTAGTGGGCCTAGACCTTTGTACCCTATTTTATATATTTTTTTTTGTTTGTTTTTTAATACAAACTCATACTAGTTTGACATTGGCAGAAAAAAAAAAGTAATTTGCGTTATACCTTTTGGTTTTCAGAGTCCTTATACGTTAGTCCAAAGTAGTCTTTTTCCAAAAGATTTAAGTGTTCACATACTTTGTCAAACAGAACTTGGCCTCTGGAGCGTTTCTGGAAAAATAAAATAAATAAAATAAATGTATATATAAAAGAAATAGTGAACAATAATGTAGAACAGACATGCTATGCGAATTACTATATTTATTACAGTAACACAGTTTAGGATTTTTGTTATGAGAAAACATCTACAGATCATACAGAGCTCATCTGTATTTTGGCAAGTGGACTCTATTCATGCATCTGTTCTCTCACATTTATTAATGAACTAGTTTTAAAGCCCGGGTACATGGGCCAACACTGGTGGCGCTGCAGTCATGCACAGTACTGACTGCCCACACCACGGCTGATACGGAGCGGGGTGCTCCGAATTCACTCTGTTCTGAATTCGGAGCGCCCTGATCCGTATCAGCCGCAGTGCGGGCAGTCTGTATCGCACATGAATGCAGCACGCGCAGCCGTCTCTACTGCATATGACGGCTTCTGACAAAAATCTTTAGCGAATTATTATATCCTATATAATAAAACGCTAGCAATGTTTGTCAGAAGCTGTCATGCGCAGTAGAGACTGCATGCGTTCAGCCAGTCTCTACTGTGCAAGACTGCATCACGTGGAGCAGTGAGGTAGTGGATGCTTAAAGGGATAGTAATACTTAAAATGTAAAAAAAAATATGTTGTAGGGTTTATCCCCCTGAGTAAAACAAGGGTACTCCCATTGCTGAAAGATGTTTCATTCAAAAGTTATTAATTTTCAAAGTTGAATTTTTTAGGTGAAATATCACAGTGGCCTGAAATTGTACAGTGGCGCTGTTGCTACACGATCCTATGGATAGCTCTGGTCAGTTGACCATAAATCTCCATAGGATGGTGTAGCAACAGTGCCACTATACAATTTCAGGCCACTGTGATATTGCACCTAAAAAATTCAACTTTGAAAATTAGTAACTTTTGAATGAAACACCTCTCAGCAGTGGGAGTGCCCTTGTTTTACTCAGGGGGATAAACCCTACAACATATTTTTTTTACATTTTAAGTATTACTATCCCTTTAACATTACCAGGACCTTGGCCCGTGTACACAGGCTTTTACACTAGTAGGATAATATATGAATAACATCAAGCAGTGAAACAATATAGATAGGCTGATGCACTAAGACGAACTAGAGCAATGCCAGCGCAAACTAACTGCATTCTCAGGGAAAAATTATCACTCCCATTAATTTAAATGGGGCTTTTAACCCCTTGAATAATAGAGGGACTGCACGCATTGTTTAATAATACATTAGAGTCCTCTAGCATTGAAGAGGCTAAAATAAATTGAGATTTATACTGGTCTCCTAAGATACAGTCGTTCTGCTCCAAGATTACTCCATGGTGCAGATGATTTAACCTCTTAGTGACCGGACGCGCGCACGTAGCCAGCACTTAAAGCTTGCCGAACTTTTTTCCCCATTACTTCCACTGACTTCCTGGACGTACATGTACGTCCTCTGTCACTAAGTGACAGTTTCTGCGGGACGTACATGTACGTCAATTGTCGGGATGGGGTTAAAGGGATAGTAATACTTAAAATGTAAAAAAAAAATATGTTGTAGGGTTTATCCCCCTGAGTAAAACAAGGGCACTCCCACTGCTGAGAGGTGTTTCATTCAAAAGTTATTAATTTTCAAAGTTGAATTTTTAGGTGCAATATCACAGTGGCCTGAAATTGTACAGTGGAGCTGTTGCTACACGATCCTATGGACAGCTCTGGTCAGTTGACCATAAATCTCCATAGGATGGTGTAGCAACAGCGCCACTGTACAATTTCAGGCCACTGTGATATTGCACCTAAAAAATTCAACTTTGAAAATTAGTAACTTTTGAATGAAACACCTCTCAGCAGTGGGAGTGCCCTTGTTTTACTCAGGGGGATAAACTCTACAACATATTTTTTTTTACATTTTAAGTATTACTATCCCTTTAAGGTCCACTGCAATGGTGAAATGTGTCTGATGATGTATAGGGATCACTTCACCATATGCATTAAAATTATCTATGCAAGTAAAGGGGGGAATACTTTACTGATTATTACAGGGGGAGGTGATATAATCCCCTTTCAATATCTCAGGAGTATAACAAGTTAAGTCCACAGGGGTGACTTGACTTCAGCAACTATTATCTCTGAATAAGTATCATGGTTTTATAAGGAGTAAATCACAAGGCTGACTTTTTATTACAGCTACAATGGCAATTTTGTGTTGCTGCAACATCACTTAGTACAGTTGTTGCAGCAAAGTCTCTCATGTGAACTAGGTTGTAAATTAACACAAAAATTAAAAATGCACAAGTAGACAGCTCCATACAGTCACAAATGGTTAATTTTCTTTGTGAAGCTTGTAATTAGAGAAGATCTAACTCAATGAAAGTATTAGTATTTGTACCCACCCCTCTTTAATTCAGAAAGGATGGCACCTTATCTCAGAATATTTACAAACTATACTACTGCTCTATCCTATCAAGATTAGAATCATGAATGGACACTTCTATAGAGTGTAAGCAAGATTATGTTTTAAGTCTCAAGTAACAACTTTAAAGAGCATACAGTTTTAGCCATTTAATTATAGTACAGTTTGATACAACCAATACTTTTGGGAGAGGAAAATGCCTATTGTGTCCCCCAATATGGTGTGTTTATTTCACTCTACACTAAAATTAAAGAGTGAAAACACCATTAAGCTAAAGCTTTACGTTAACTGTTTATTTCTGGCGATTTGATGCTTTAAACTAGAGGTAGAAAGGCCCCTAGGGAGAACACACGTAGCAGTGAAATGCACTGTCGATTAAGAGCATCCTTTGAATGCCCATCATAAAAGACTTAAATTGGATAAATTATAATCCCCTGCAGTGAGGCTGATTGAATAGCCAAATTCGGCAAGTAAACAAAGTACTGACTGGTGTGCTGACAATTTGTTATTATTGGTGATACTGTTTATGGGACCATAAGAATTGTGTTGCATTGTTCTGAAATGTTACTGTTTATATATAACGTATATTAAATCTAACTAAAATCAGGTTCACATTAAAATATATAAAGCCAATAAAAAAAAAAAAGACTTGCATAGCTTTTTATTGACTGGACTTTAAAGCAGCAATCTCTACTGTTTGAATGTAAAATATACTTTTTGTGGCATCATTTCAAACTGCTAGATATTTTATTCTAGATCCTAACTTTAGCATAGGTACTTTTATAGTTTATAAACTCAATGGCCACCTACACCAGATGCTCAAGTTGAATAATATAATACAGAAAGAAAACTTGTTGATTGCCAGAATAAAGCAAAGCATCACACACTTCCTTTAGAAAGCATTAAATGCCCCAAATGCATATAGACTGGCAAACACAACTGAGAAAGGAATCTTGAGACTTCAAAAAGCTAACAAGATCTCACACTGTGTTACTAGATTGTAGAACAAGTTATGTTGGTTATATAGGAGATGGCTTCCAAGCAGGTGGTAGATTAAAAAAAAAACATAAAATAAAACCCAACAAACTCAGTGTTCTGTATTTTTTTCTCCAACTCCCAGACGTCAGTATTACAGAACTACAAACTACAGAGAGAGAAAATTATTGTAATACTTGTGTCCCAAGTTAATCCAAAAGATGAATGATGTTGCACTGTGATTTAACATAAGGGGATTATATAAAGTCCAAGCCTTGCAGCATTGTCCTTCAATTAGCAGTTAAGAGAAAACATATTCTGATAGTTTACTATTTACTGAGTCAATACCTGGAACGATTGGTCAATCAAGCTTTTATGTGACTTTGGCAAATAGTATTATATTAGCCTTTTAAAGTGTAAGTAATGTCCACAAAAAAGTTTTTTAAAAAGCTGAGCTAAATGCAAAAAACCGTATCTCTCAAACCACTATGGTTTAAGAGATACAGGGTTTTAAAGTTTGATCTCTCCTACCGACAGCTGTAAAGCTGTCGGCAGGAGATGTGTGTCGGCCGACACGGAGGAGCTTGAGCAGAGCCGCTATCTTGTTATTTACCACAAATCCCTTCATTGGAATGGTCTACAACGAGTGCTTGAAAACCAGGCACATGTTTTAGACCACTCCAATGAAGGAATTCTTGGTAAATGAGGAGATCGCGGCACTTCTCAAGCGCCTCCGTGTCGGCCGACACAGATCTGCTGACAGCTTTACACCTGTCAGTAGGAGAGATCAAACTTTAAACTCCTGTATCTCTTAAACCATAGCGGTTTGAGAGATACGTTTTTTGCATTTAGCTCAGCTTTTTTAGCTCTTCTAAATGCAAAAAAACTTTTTTGTGGACATCACTAACACTTTAACCATAAAACTATAAATAAATTAAAATTACTGTTTATTAGTAACCTTATTTCCCTTTGCTTTAACTAGCATTGACTTCAACTCTTTAAAGTATTTTTTTTTTTTTATTCTTACTTAGTTTTTCACATGTAGTTACGTCAGTGGTTCTCAATCTTATTTTACTCAAGGCATCCATAACATGCAATCTTGAATCTTCAGGGTACCCCTAGCATTTTATAGGTAATAGGTATAGGTTCTCTCTAACTATGGATCAACGTAATCGTCCCTTCTCTGTATAACTATAGTTAACTCTTTCAATCTACCGCAGCTTTTTCAGGGGTATCTAATTGGACATACATACAAAAATAACCTGTGTTTCATACTAGCACCTGCAAAACGTCTCTATTTGTTTTTCGAGGCCTAGTCATACATGTGTTACAGTGAGGGAAAAAATTATTTGATCCCCTGATGATTTTGTATGTTTGCCCACTGACAAAGAAAAGGTCAGTCTATAATTTTAATGGTAGGTTTATTTGAACATTGAGAGACAGAATAACAACAAAAAATTCCAGAAAAACGCATTTCAAAAAAGTTACAAATTGATTTGCATTTTACTGAGTGAAATAAGTATTTGACCCCTTATTAATCAGCAAGATTTCTGGCTCCCAGGTGTCTTTATACAGGTAACAAGCTGAGATTAGGAGCACTCCCTTAAAGGGAGTGCTTCTAATCTCAGCCTGTTACCTGTATAAAAGACACCTGTCCACAGAAGCAATCAATCAATCAGATTCCAAACTCTCACCATGGCTAAGACCAAAAAGCTGTCCAAGGATGTGAGGTACAAGATTGTAGACCTATACAAGGCTGGAATGGGCTACAAGACCATTGCCAAGTAGCTTGATGAGAAGGTGACAACAGTTGGTGTGATTATTCGCAAATGGAAGAAACACAAAAATAACTGTCAGTCTCACTCGGTCTGAGGCTCCATGCAAGAACTCACCTTGTGGAGTTTCAATGATCATGAGAACGGTGAGGAATCAGCCCAGAACTACACGGGAGGATCTTGTCAATGATATCAAGGCAGCTGGGACCATAGTCACCAAGAAACCAAATGGTAACACACTATGTCGTGAAGGACTGAAATCCTGCAGCACCCGCAAGGTCCCCCTGCTCAAGAAAGCACATGTACAGGCCCGTCTGAAGTTTGCCAATGAACATCTGAATGATTCAGAGGAGAACTGGGTGAAAGTGTTGTAGTCAGATGAGACCAAAATGGAGCTCTCTGGCATCAACTCAACTCGCCATGTTTGAAGGAGGAGGAATGCTGCCTATGACCCCAAGAATACCATCTCCACCATCAAACATGGAGGTGGAAACATTATGCTTTGGGGTGTTTTTCGGCTAAGGGGACAGGACAACTTCACTTTATCAAAGGGACAATGGACAGGGCCATGTACCGTCAAATCTTGGGTGAGAACCTCCTTCCCTCAGCCAGGGCATTGAAAATGGGTCGTGGAAGGGTATTCCAGCATGACAATGACTCAAAACACATGGCCAAGGCAACAAAGGAGTGAGTCAAGAAGAAGTGCTTAAGGTCCTGGAGTGGACTAGCCAGTCTTCAGACCTTAATCCCACAGAAAATCTGTGGAGAGAGCTGAAGGTTCCAGTTGCCAAACGTCAGCCTTGAAACCTTAATGGCTTGGAGAGGATCAGCAAAGAGGAATGGGACAAAATCCCTCCTGAGATGTGTGCAAACCTGGTGGCCAACTACAAGAAACATCTGACCTCTGTGATTGCCAACAAGGGTTTTGCCACCAAATACTAAGTCGTGTTTTGCAAAGGGGTTAAATAATTATTTCACTCAGTAAAATGTAAATCAATTTATAACTTTTTTGAAATGCGTTTTTCTGGATTTTTTTGGTTATTCTGTCTCTCACTGTTCAAATAAACCTACCATTAAAATTATGGACTGATCATTTCTTTGTCAGTGGGCAAACATAGAAAATCAGCAGGGGATCAAACAATTTTTCCCCTCATTGTATGAGGCAGCAGCCATTCCTGTATTTCCAGGGTTCCAAGTACCACAGTAATTTTGAGGTGATTGTTCCAGATTGTCTATAAATGGAATGAGATAAGACAGCAGCCATTCTGAATACAAGAGCAGAGGTCACTAATAAAATAAAAGAACAGACTGTGGCTTTTACAAAAAAACAAACAAACAAACAAAAAAAAATAGAGCAGTTTACAAATGTTAAAAATCAAGTTTAGGATTATATTTTAGAGATATAACAAACAAATAATTATTTGTTTTATATGTGCTAGCTTTAACTATATTACATTTAAAGTTATTTCAATCCATTTCATTTTTAGTGGTTAGTGTTCAGGGGATGTCCATCCAGGTATGTCAAAACGAAAGTCACTTGCAGCCCACAGACACAGTCAATTAATGCCCCTGCAAATCAGCTAAATACAGACCTCTTATGAACAATAAATCATTTCATAACATTTAGCAATAACACAAAATGTACAGCTGTATACATACGTGAAATGTCACGTTAGCTTGCTACAGATAGTATACAATTGTTTTATCATCTCACTTTATAGCCACGATCATGATCAATTTTAATTTATTGAGGGTTAAAGGGGTATGCAACGCATTGCTTCTCAATAAGTTAAACATCCCTTTGGTCCTCAAGGGTGCAATGTCATATTATATATTAGTATCCGACCTTTAATTCATTGCATGCACTAACCATTTGAGTGGCAGAGGGTTATGCAGCACATTGCTTTGCAATGAGCTGTGTACCCTCTGGCACACAAAAGTTAAAGAAAAGTTTGGGCACCCTTGCTTTAAAGGGATAGTAATTTTTCACAATAAAAGCAGCTCTGATTAATCTTCACAGTATTTGGGCCATGGAGAGTGTTATTTCAATACTGTCAGAGTTGTAGTTCAAGAGTAATTGAATGATAAAGTATCCCCCCCCCACCCCTTTTACTGATGTAACACTGCTCACCTCAGAGCAGCAAGACTGTCCGGATGGATCAAAGAGAGGGACAATCTTCAGTGAACAAAAGGAAAAACCTGTCAAGGGGGCCAGGGATGTCCTTATGTTGACAGAATGAAGATTGTCCCTTGCTGCAACCTATCCGGTCAAGAAACCAGATGCCACATCTGAGAGGAGGTGGCTTACACTAGGTAAAAGGGACGAAAGGGGGATACTTTATCATTCAATTACTCTTGAACTACAATTCTGACAGTATTGAAATAACACTCTCCATGGCTCAAATACTATGAAAAGTAATTGGAGCTGCTTTAGTGAAACATTACTATCACTTTAAGAGGACTAATTTTTTTACTCTCCTGTATTTGATTTTCCAAAAAGTGGCTTCAGTCTCCTCTGTTCCTATTTGCACAATTCAACTGCCTTGTGGTTCTAATTGTGTATCTTGCTTTAGGGTAGAGAGCATAAGAAGAATGCTAAGTAAGGAGTTTGGTGATTTGTGCTAGTTCTCGATTTCTAGAGCTATTTTTACACTGGAAGGAATAGTTTAGCTTGATTCTGTAACATTGTTTATTGATCACTGCCGACTCGAATGAGATAGCAACGTCTGAAGGTTTCCCTGTGGGGACTGCAATAAAAAGAAGTTGAGAATCCTCTTGGTATTGAACAGTTTTGTCCTTCACAAGAAAGTAGAAGGTGGTATATCTGAAGAAGCAAAAACATTATTGTGATGAGCTTCTAAATCTTAGATCAACAACATATATGATTGGTTGAAATCTAATTGTAAGATATCAGAAAAGTGCTGTGTCCGTCATCTAGTTTTCCTCTCCATCATATTTGTGAGTTTGTGTAGAATGGATGGAGTTTCCAGTGTAGTTATGTACCAATATGGTCATTTCTTTCTCAAACTGCCATAGTTAATGTCTTGGTTGCTAGTGATGCCTCCAAAGCATTGTAAATACGTTGGAGACAACTCTAGAATTGACGGGAGTTAACCAGCAGAGTGCCAGAGAGGAACCTAAAGCATTGGTAACACTGTTTGATTCTCAACTTTAACATAATAAAACAAATTTTATATTACTTTCCACAGCTAATAAAATGAAATAGCAAAACCATTGCTATGTTGCTGAGAGAGCGTTCTCATTTCAAAGCCCATTTTGTATCCCATGAGGCCATAGACCATTCCCTCTGCTGTTCTTTTCTAAGACCTCTTTCATGCAGGAAACAGGACTGTTGCAGACCCCTGCAACAATTCAGTCCCCTTCCTCATGATTTCTATTGCATAACATAATGTAGGAGGGGCATGTCTGATGCCCTCCCATGAGTGCTAGTCAGTAATATGTTAGTTGGCCATTCACTGGAGGTTGTGATGAGCATAGCAATACCCAGCAACACTTGTAGGTAATACCCAAGACCACCATGCAGACCCTGCTCACTGTAACTTTACTGTGCTCTCTCAGGAATGCAGTAAAGTTGCAGCATGCCAAACTTTGGTGAGATCCCACTAAGAGAGGTTCACATTGAAAATGCTGCACGCAAACAGTGTACAACATAATGGTGAACTAACCATGTCGCCATGATGAAAAGGATGACATGAGACTCTTGCCCTGCATCAAGGAGCGAGACTCTCATGTCGCTGCATTAAACGTCACTTACAGCGTTTCACAAGTGTGAAAGACACAAGAATCCAGCAGGTTACCTTTCACCGCAGTCAACAAATACAACACATCATCATTGCATTGGTGTCACCTGAGTGAAAGGGTCTATCCAACTTTTATTCTTCTCTCTTATCCTCCTATTTAGTTCCATTTCATCCCTCCACCCCATGCCTTTCCTATTTCGCTCTCTTCCCCTTCCCTTTACATTATGTGTAACAGGGTGCAGAAAATGATGAACACATACACACTTTAACAGAGTTCCTTTCTTACAAGTGTTACATGACTTTTGTCCTGTCAAAACTCACCTCAGGCGATGAATGGAGGTGACATAATGCATACTCTGATTTCTAGATTTGATTTACTAGTCAGTGCTTCATTTCCTGGCACAGCTCCATAATTTAGAACTTCAAGTCCCACCACAATGCAAAGCATAATGCCACCAGCAACTAAGCTCACAATAATGAGCAATTAAAAATACAATCTCATTAACCCTTTGAGTGCATTGCAATGTGTTGGATACCTCTCTGGCACAATCAAAGGGTTAAACTTTGCAGATAACTCAGACTGTATTATACTTCCAGCTACATTTATATAAACTAAAGCATGGTCAGGCAAACTCTGGATCTCCAGCAATTGCTGGACTTCACCCATTATCACCACAGGGGAGTTGTAATACAACAGCAGCATAGCCACAGATTACCAGCTATTGCTCTACACAATCACATAGTAGAACAGGGAGTGAAGGACAATGGTGTAGATGGCTGGAGATGAAGGAGATGGGAGAACATGGACATGCACGGGAATTAGGCTGGATGCAAGAAGAATAGGAGTTTTAAAGGGATAGTAATACTTTATTTTACCAATCTTTAAAAAAAATAAAAGTCAATGATCTAAGTCCCGTTGCTCTAACTTTTACAGTTTTAGAGTAATAAGGTTCTAAGTTACCCCCCCTCCTGCCTATTTTACCCACGTCAGTGCTCTAGCTGACAGACTTTGATCCTGGTCCCTGGACCAGACGGCTCATCTGCAGAGCCAAAATAACATTGTATACAAAAAAATTCTTCAGGAGAACAGTCTACAAAGCATGCCTGACTCACACCAGGCACACTTTGTAGATGGTTCTCATGAAGAATTTATTTGTATGCCATGTTATTTCGGCTCTGCAGAAGAGTTATCCGGTCCAGGGACCAGGATCTAAGTCTGTCAGCTGGAGCGCTGATGTGGATAAAAGGCAATATTAAAGATTAGTAAAATCAAGTATTACTAGCTCTGATGAATGCTTCTCAATTCTATGTGTCGTCTCTGACATCCAAGAGGTTAGAAGCCTTATTTAAATCACTGGAAATATTTATGTCTCCCCCGTGCTGCAGTTGGTTTGCCCCATATTTGTATCTCATTAGATTATGGATTTCTGCCCTAAAGATATACTGCAGGTGTTTGCACAGTAATAACAAGAGATTTAAAAATTATTTTTTTTTAATTTCATGAGTAATATAACTAAAATGCATTCACAAACACCTCTTTACTTAACTGCCCTCCTCCCCCACGAATTTCAGTTTGAGTTTATAAATCCAGTCAATCAGTCAGGTTTCTGCTTTTAAAATAACCAGTTTCTGTTTTGGCAGTTTAGCAGAAATCATACTGACAAATATAAAACACAAGTGAATCGAAAGCAGCTACTTTAACCCCCTAGAGAACTGCACACTACTCTGGTCCTTAAGTGGTTAAATTGTAATTTAAAGCTATGTTGGGTTCCCAAGTGGAAATGTGACAGCAGCAGGCAGCACATCCATCTGATCTAAAGGAAAACCTGCAATGCACCATTGCAAACAGCTACGTAAGATGAATGGAGTATAAAAACAGAAAGCAATGCAGAGAAATACAATCTCTGACCCAAATACGTTAACAAGTAAGCAAGGAAATAATACAGGATACACAACGCAGGGCGGGTCTCACCATTTTAGCTGTAGTGGAACCCTCTAGCTTCAAATCAAAATACTGTGACAATCTAACAACCAGGCAGACATTATAATCCCCCTGGATAACACATTGCTTTACTACTCATTTTGAAACAATGAATTAGGAGACATTTCTATCATCCAAGGGGTTAATAAAATGGGGCATATGAATAAAGAAACTGATTATTTCTGCGGTAAACCAACTGCACCATAGGGAATCAACAACAATTACCATTAATTTAAATGGGGCTTTTAAAGGGACAGTAATGGCTGCTGTTAATAAACTTTAATATTGTAGAATATTGTATAAAAATATGCATTCAACTATGTATGACACCCCCTCCCCTTTGCACCGTTAGTTGCTGGGTCCCTCCCTGCCCCTGTGGGATGCCTCTGATTCGGCTTGGTGTAGCAGAGTGCTCCGGACTAACGCTAAGTTTAGCATTCTCACAGCTCCACATGTTTCTATACTGCTTAGTGCTTTACATCATATCCCCAGCAGCAATAACAGCAACACCCTTGTGAACATTTGCCGCATCAGGGCATCTTGACTACTGACACGATGCATGGAGGATCATCATAGGTGTTACATTCATTGACACTTTGTTGTATGGAACATCTGATTACAACACAGACAGAGCATTTAACTCAGCACCTCAGACAGAGCCTTGGGAGGACACAGTATCGGGGCAATAAGGGGTAGGGACCCCTGAGACGCTTCAAGCCCAAGAGGGGCATTTAGTAAGTGCAATGGGAGAAGGGGGGGTTGATTTCATGTGCATTTATCCTGTTGTTACTAATAAATACTACACTTAGAGAGCTTCTTCTTTTCTCTTTTTTTCTTGCTGTTGAGCTCTTTACAGATTCACTATTTCTTTGGGGTGACAAGGACACCCTTATTTTTGAGCTGCACCATGACTGACTGGGGACCTGGAAGGAGTTAGCTATCCATTTACAAGAACTAACTATCCATCACCATCATCTCATCTACATGTAACGGTATCATTGAATTAATATAATTTCATCTTATTTCATCTATTCATTCATTTAAAGTGTTAGTAATGTCCACAAAAAGTTTTTTGCATTTAGAAGAGCTTAAAACGCTGAGCTATGGTTTAAGAGATACAGGTGTTTAAAGTTTGATCTCTCCAACTGACAGCTGTAAAGCTGTCAGCAGGAGATCTGTGTCGGTCGACACGGAGGCACTTGAGAAGTGCCGCTATCTCGTTATTTACCAAGAATCCCTTCATTGGAATGGTCTAAAACATGTGCCTGGTCACCGACATCAGGCAGGGGCAAATTTTGTAAGCAGTTCTCTCTCAAACCATAAGGGTTTGAGAGATGCCACTGGGGGCATTTTTCTTCTTTAATTAAGGGCTACAAAAATAGGACTTTAGTCTTACCTGTTAAATCCTTTTCACTTAGTCCATACAGGTCACTGGTACTCTGGGAGGCGTAAGTCCCCTTTAATAGGCAGGAACAACTATGCAAATGATTTGCAAGGGGCGGAGCCTCCCCTCTCACTTAAGCCACCTTCTGGCCAGAGCCACTTAGATTGATTTGAGACCCTAAAAACTGACCACAGGTAAGCAAAAAGAAAGACTCCTGTGAGCATGCCCTGACGGTCTCCCACTGAATGCCACAGGAGAGCCAAGACTGGTCCCTTGACAGGGTGGGAGACCAGTGACCTGTATGGACTAAGTGAAAAGGATTTAACAGGTAAGACTAAAATCCTATTTTCACTGTCGTCCAATACAGGTCACTGGTACTCTGGGATGTACAAACATTGAGCTGATCCAGAGGCGGGAAGTAAGGCAAGGACCAGGCGCAAGGCCCAAGTCGCTAGAACTGCAATAAATCAGTTAATTACATAGCCCAAACTGTAAGTGTCAAAGGACACCAACCAAGGGAAACAATCCCTGAACTAACACAGCACACGGAACCAGAGCCAACCGGGCTCAACAGCAAGGAAGCACTAAGGATCACAGAGCGGAAGACCTAGACAGGCAAAACTGCCTCCAGGACCTTCCTTCCAAAACTGGCATCAGCCGAAGCCAGTACATCAACTCGATAGTGCCTAGAAAATGTGTGCACAGAGGACCAAGTGGCCGCTCTGCACAGTTGATCAGCAGATGCCTGATACTTGTATGCCCAAGAGGCCCCAATAGAGCTGGTGGAATGGGCAGTCACCCTGAAGGGAACATGCTTATTCCGCAACTTATAAGCTTCACGGATGGTAGCTTTAATCCAAGATGCAATAGTAACCTTGGCAGCCGGTCTCCCTGCCCTAGGTCCCTCAGGAATGACGAATAGAGCGTCAGACTTCCTGATAGACTTGGTGCGATGAACATAAAACTTGAGGCAACGCACCACATCCAACAAATGGAGATCCCGTTCCTTGTCAGATGAAGGATTAGGGCAGAAAGAGGGAACCACAATCTCCTGATTGATGTGAAACTCGGACACAACCTTGGGTAAGAATTCCTTGGAAGTGCGAAGCACAGCCTTATCCTTGTGGAACATCAGGTAAGGAGGTTTACAAGACAGAGCTTGTAACTCTGCTACCCGGGGAACTGAGACAATAGCCAAAAGGAAGGCCATCTTCCAAGTCAAGAGACGTAATGGAATGGAAGCCAAGGATGCAAACGGGGGTCGCTGGAGAACTCCCAGCACCAAATTGAGATCCCACTGGGGAGCAGGACTCTTAAAGGCAGGTCGAACATGAGTCACACCTTGGAAGAAAACTTTCACATCAGGAAGGATAGCAATCCGGTCCTGGAAAAACACAGACAAGGCAGAGGTCTGAACTTTGAGGGAACTCAGACTGAGCCCCTTATCAACACCGTCCTGCAAGAAGGCCAGGACAGTGGGAAGATGAAATTCAAGTGACAATTGCTTATCAGTGCACCATGCAACAAAGGTTGACCATATGCGATGATAGATGTTGGAGGACACAGGCTTACAAGCACTAAGCATAGTCGACACCACAGAAGGAGAAAATCCTTTCTTAGCTAAAATCGAGGATTCAACCGCCATGCCATCAAATGGAGAGAGTGAACATCCTCCTTCCACAGATAACCCTGGAGAAGAAGATCCGGACGGGCAGGGAGCGAAATCGGATCCGATACTGACAAGGCCATCAACTCCGGAAACCAGGACTGGCGGGGCCAGTTTGGAGCAATCAAGATGACAGGACAACGCTCCTGCTTCAACTTCGGAATAACTCTGATCAATAGAGGAAGAGGAGGGAAGATGTAAGCCAGGGAGAAATCCCAAGGGATCGACAAGGCATCCACTGCTAGAGCAAGGGAGTCCCTCCACCGGGAGCAAAACACTGGAACCTCCCTGTTGTGTCTGGTAGCCTTCAGGTCCACCACAGGCATCCCCCACCGCTGGGTGAGCATGTGAAACACCTCTGGATGAAGAGCCCATTCTCCGCTGTCGACAGTGTGACGACTGAGGAAGTCTGCCAAGACGTTGTCTACGCCTGGAATATGAACTGCAGATATGACAGGCACGTGATCTTCTGCCCAAGACAAAATATCCTTGATTTCCCACCAGGCGGAACCACTTCTTGTGCCGCCTTGCCTGTTGATGTAAGCCACTGCCGTGGCGTTGTCGGACTCCACTCTGATCGGAAGACCGGTCAGTTGAGACTCCCAGTGCCTCAGGGCAAGCCGGACAGCTCGAAGTTCCAGAACATTGATGGAGAGAAGGGATTCCTCCAGACCCCATTTCCCCTGAGCACTGAAGCGACCCCAGACTGCACCCCAGCCCCGAAGGCTGGCATCCGTTGTGACTGTGGTCCAACGAGGAACTAGAAATGATCTCCCTTTCAGGAGATGAGAAAGATCCAACCACCAGGGCAGACTCGACTCGACATGAGGAGGTAGAGAGACGGCCAGATGTAGATGATCTGGATGATTCCTGCACGTCCGGATCACAAATCTCTGAAGTTCCCTGGAGTGGGCCATGGCAAATGGTACTGCTTCGATCGTGGAAATGAACTTCCCCACTAAGGACGACAACTTCGGTACCGGAATTTCGTCCATGTCCAGAATCCCAGCTACTCGGACGGCTATCTGGTAAGCCACATCCTCTGGAAGAAATACCATGCATTGGCGAGTGTCGAACAGGAGACCCAGGAACAGAAGCCGCTGAGATGGAACCAAGTCCGACTTGTCCAGATTCAGGATCCAGCCATGACGGTTCAGAGAGTGCATACACTTCTGTAATTGCTGATGGAGAAGCTCCGCTGAGGAGGCTTTCAGTAGGAGATCGTCCATGTAGGGGGTCACTCTGATCCCATCCTGATGAAGCACCGCTATCAAGGAGCCTAACACCCTCTGGAAGACCTGAGGGGCTGAGGACAGCCCAAAGGGGAGCGCTGTAAACTGAAAGTGTCCCCTGTGGCAGGCAATCCTGAGATACCGCCTGCTCCCTGGATGAATAGGGACATGAAGATAAGCATCCTGAAGGTCCAGGGAGGCAAGGAACTCCCCTGGAGACATTGCTGCAATCACAGAGCGCAGGGACTCCTGGCGGAAGTGGGAAGTCACCACATAGGCATTGAGATCTTTGAGATCCAAAATGGGACGAGCCCCTCCGTCCTTTTTGGCTACCACAAACAGGTTGGAAAAGAATCCTGAACCTGTGTCCCCCTGAGGAACCGCCTCCAGGACCTCTTTGTCCAAGAGATCCTAAATAGCGCCGTCGAACAGACGCCCTTTTGTGGGTTCCTGAGAAGGACGAGTAAAATGGAACCGAAAAGGAGGAAGGGAGGAGAAAGGGATCCTGTATCCCTCTGACACCACCTGAAGAACCCATGGGTCCGCCACTGACTCCTCCCAAGTCCGGCGAAAGAGGCAGAGACGACCACCTACAGCCGGATGCGGACCTGGGTTCGGCGAGTCATGCCGAAGCAGTCTTGGAGGTCTTGGCCTTGGGGGCAACTTTGGGCTTCCAGGACTGTTTGGGCTTGGAGGAGGAGCGTGTAGCGGGAGGACCCGCCGGGGTCGAGGAGCGTGTCTCAATCTGAAAGGAACGAAAGGACCGATTGCGTTTGGCTGGAAACTTTTTCTTAAAGACTGATGGTAGAAGAGTACTTTTACCCCCAGTAGCCTCACTGATCATTTCTTTGAGTTCAGACCCAAAAAGCAAACTCCCCTGGAAGGGCAGGGAAAGCAAGGCTTTCTTAGAGGCTGTATCAGCAGACCAAAGTTTCAGCCAAAGGGCGCGTCTGGCCACCACAGAAGAAGTGGAGGCCCTCGCCATCATGCGCACAGCATCAAAAGCAGCGTCAGCAACATAATTCTGAGCTTCAGTAATATTAGCAAGAAGCTGCAACTGTTCAGACACTGGTGCATCCTGGCGAACTGCTTCAGTCAGTCGTTCAGTCTAGGCCGCGATAGCCCTGTTAACCCACGCCACTGCAAAGGTTGGACGCATGGCAGTGCCAATAGAGGCAAAAATGGACTTAAGAGAAAGTTCCAGTTTCTTATCCGTCCAATCCTGCAGGGCAGAGGCATCAGATACAGCCAAAGCGGTAGACTTGGATAGCCTGGAAACAGGGGCATCCACCTTGGGAGGATGCACCCATTTAGCCAGCTCAGTCTCAGGAAAAGGGTACAGCTTAGCAAACTTTTTAGAGACAGAGGATGATCTATCAGGATTCTTCCATGCCTCAGAGACTAGACGGGCAAGAGTAGGATTAGTTGGAAAACAAACAACAGGCTTAGATGGCTTCTTCTGAAAAACATCAGTAGGATCATAAGTGGATTCCTGAGTCAGAGGAAGGTTGAGCGTATTCAGAACAGCTCTAATCAGACCCTCAGCCGAAACTTCAGGGTCACATTCATAGGGGTCCCCAATGGACCTGGTAGATTAAATAACAGTCCGTTCCTCAGCATCAGAATCCTGCAAGAGTTCTTCCTCAGAAGAATCAGTCACATCAGGAGCCCCCTGTGGCTTAGGCAGGGAGGTCCTGATGGTAGAGGGGGTCTGCCAGACCTGGAGAGCCCCCTGTATCTGAGAGGGAAAGAGTTGAAGAGCGGATCTGAGATCCCTAGTGGCAGCTTTAAACTCCCTCACCCAAGATGGCTCAATAGCGTAGCTGGGAGGCCCAGGGTTGCTATCTTGACCAGTACAATTAGGGCATAGATCCCCCACATTATCGCTAGACAGCCCAATGTGGCAAGAGGAGCAAAATGCCATGGGGGTAGCAGACCCCCCATCCTCCTTAGACTTGGGTCTAGCCCCTAGCTCCAGTGAAGTAGACATGCTCACAGCGTCAATATACCCCACTAATGACACTATCACCCAGAAAAAGTGCAAAGGATTAAAGTTTCACCCCAGAAATGTCTAAATTCGGACTTATCTGGCCAGCGAAGGGTTAATCTGTTGAGGAGAGAGAAGGCTCGGTCCCTGCGTAGTGTACTCGCTTAGGAAAAGTTCCACAAAATGGCGGCCGATATGACAGCCAATCAGAAACGAGCGCGAACCAGGCGCTCATGGGAAATGTAGTTTTCCCTTTACAAGTACCCCAAACAGTGCCCGAAGCCCCCCTGAACACCCCACATAAATAAAACACATTCCGGATGATAGAGCAGGAGCCTAGCATTAAAATGAGCCATCTCTGAAGTTGCTGAGATAAGCGGTTCCAGAGATATGTCCCACACTGTGAATTCCCATAGAGAGAAAAGGAGCCATAGCGTTTGAGCGGGAAATTTAATAAAACATTAAAAATAGCCCAAACAAGTATAAAACACATAAGAAACATAAGTAAACTAATACCCAAAGCTCCAAAACCCAGAGAATACCACAGAAATTGCATTAAACATTGAAATGCAAATAAAAACACCCTATGAGTGCTGGAGTGCATTGCAAACTCCCAAATACAAGCCCAGCAAGGGACACTGTGGGGACAAGTGGACCTTCAGCACTCAATGGGTGACTCACCTCTCTTGCAGGACTTCTGTCTTCAGGTGACCATGATAGAGGAGGAATAACCCAGAGGCAAATTCCCCAGCAGGGAAGCTGCTTAACTCAAGCTGTCCCCTCTTCAGGGCATAAGGTCCACAGAAATCCCTGGGAGCTGCACTAGCCACTTCGGGTGAGGGCATTCACAGCCATGGTCACCCTCCTAATGGTGGTATTCCATATTGAATAAAAAAATAACAGATGACTAAGTTGAAAGCATAGATGTTCTCTACCTGGTGTGCATAGCACCCAGGAACAAATCAATCTAAGTGGCTCTGGCCAGAAGGTGGCTTAAGTGAGAGGGGAGGCTCCGCCCCTTGCAAATCATTTGCATAGTTGTTCCTGCCTATTAAAGGGGACTTACGCCTCCCAGAGTACCAGTGACCTGTATTGGACGACAGTGAAATAGGGATTACTAATTTTGAAGTATTACTATCCCTTTAAATGCTGTGATCAGTTTTACAAAAATGTTGATTCACTGGGGTGTCTCTTTTGTTGTTCACACTGGACCTTTGAGAATTCATCTGTTTTGAATTCATCTGTTTGAAACATTTCACACACTTGATGAGGTAAACAACATTTGATGAACGGCACGAGAATTTGCCCATGAAATTGCGGTTTTGGTGAGAATACAGTATGCGCTGCTTAACTGTGGTATACATGTGTGCACAAGTTCCACACGTCCTTTGTAGACAAGAAGTATAATTTTCTGTTGCACTGTTAAGGGAGCTCTTCACTACTAGTTGTTTCAGACTGTGTGGTTGTTTATAGGAGAGGAGCAGAGGTATTGGGAATATTATTTTTAATCTGCCATCAATATATAGAATTGTTTGGAGCTCTTTTTGAGATTTTGGGCAGTTACTTCAAACTGGGGGATGTAAGTGATTACTAATGGCACTCTATTCTCTTCATGTGGTTGTTTGTATTCCAGGAGATTTCTTCCGGGTACATTGGTGGCTCTCTGAATTTGGATGTCGGTGCTCTTGGCATTTTACCCATGACTGATAAACATCTTAAAAATATCAGGGGAGATTTTATCTTAATCAGAAGTCTCAGGGCATATGCAGTTATATCTTAGACATTGCTGCATAAAATAGGTTTGTGTGTGTCTGGGATGGAATCATCCATTTCTGAGATTCTGAGATTAGGCTTGTCTGTTTGAGGTATAGAGATGCCAGGGTGGAGCTGTTACGAATACTAATTGTGGTATCCAGAAAGTTAATTTGTGTTAGTGAATGGCAGAGTTTGAGCTTAATGGCGGGATGGAAGGCACTGTCATTTTTGTCAAATTACAAAAGTTCATCTTCGCTGGCAGTCCTAATTATTAGGACATCATCTATGTAGCGGAGATAAACCTGAGGCTTTATTTGACATCTGGACAAGAACGCTTCCCCCAGTTTTGCCTTGAATAGTTTGGTGTATTGTGGTGCCATTTGCATTGCCATGGCAGTTCCAATCTTTTGTATGTATAATTCTTGCCCAAATGTGAAATAATTATGTTACTATAACAATTATTAGCTAGGTTACAGGTTCTGTGGGTAAGCCCTCTTGCTGTAGGAATGCTTTGCAGGATGCAATGCCATCAGATGAAATGCTGGTGTAGAGTGATTCCACATACATCGTGGCTAGATTGGCTTCCCTTGGGATGGAGCCAAAGTCAGTCAGTTTAAGAGATTGGTTGTGTCCTGTACGTAGCTAGAATTTTTTTGGCAAATGATTTGAGAATAATCTCCACACAGCCAGAGGTAATATCTGGAATGGGCACACTCACAGAAAATATTGGCATTCCAGGATTCCATTACTTTTGTATTTTAGGATGCATATAGAAGCACCCCACACCTGGATCTTCTGGAATGAGGGCCTCTAAGTGGTCTAGTATCAGAAGGGAGCCCTTCCATAATATTTTATGCTCTTTTTTGCAGTCAGATGTGGGATCTTCTTGTAGTTTGCTGTAGTATATTTCATCCATAAGTTGCCAGTGTGCCTCTTCTATAGTCACCTGTGTTCATAATCTCTTCTGCTTCACCTTTGTCTGCCGCTTTAATGACTATGTTTTTGTTGTTCTTTAATGACTGTTGTAACGGACCACAGGCTGTTACTAGGGGGCTCTTGTAGGAGCCATGTAAATCCCCTAAAAAGAGACTGAACTCCACGGACTGTAGGCCGGTATTGGAAGGCCTGGTCCAGTCTTCAAGGACAAAGGACCATGCTGTTCTCTTTTCTGGGGTGCCGTACGGGAAAACACATTCACAGAGCCCATAGACTTGACATAGGAAAGTAGGAGCTTCTCTTGATTGGCCAGGGATTTAAAGGGACTTGCTAAATACTCGACAACTGAGGAATTGTGTCGTCGACACACAATACCATCAACGACCAGTAGGTGTCTCCCTGCCCTGTAGCATAGTGTCGGTGAATTCTTGTACATTGTGTTGCTGGGCAGTTAGGCAGCCTCCTGATTGGCCAAGACACATTTAAAGGGCCTCCATAAGGTTTACTTGGAGAAAAGTAGGAAGCCTGGTGATTGTCTGCCTCTCAAGACGTCGCTTCACTTCCCATTGGTTGGGGTGACCAGATTGGTCCTTATGTTCCCATTGTATCTTTTTGCTCCTCCACCTATTGGCTCAGAATTGGAGCGGCAAGATTAAATTATGTAGAATGCCCTTTCCTTTGTGTACAGCCCCATTGTGCCTTTTGTTCTACTGTTTTATGTTTCATTGTTTAAGTGTGTATTGCATCCAGACACTGTTGTTTTTCCCAGTATGTCTTTTGTACTACCCCATTGTTCACTGTATACTGATTCTGGTTAAAAGAGCTGATTTTCCCAATAAACTCTGAGTTCATTCTAGAACTAAGAAGTGTGCTGTGCTGTTATTCTTGGATGGTATAAAGAGTCCCCTTTGACTCCCATCCAATGCCTCTGTTTCCAGCCTGTTTTCCAGTAGTCCAGACCTCCAGAATACCAGCCAGCTGCAGTTAACCAGCCTTTTGGAGTACAGCTACCAGCCTGCTGCCTTCAGCTACCCACCCTGTAGCTGACAACAAGAGCCCAGCTGTTTCCAGTGGAGTATGCAGTTCCAGAGATCCAGTCAGCTATCCTGCTTCACCGGACAGGCTACCCACTTGTAGCCGCATCCAAGAGAGAGAAACCCGGAACGACGGCTAAGGACAACTCGGCGTCCTTGGCTTCCGTTGCAATTGTTTTGCATTTTTATTCCTTGGTTGTGTGCCAGTTTGTAGTGAAGTATAGCTGATGTAACTATTTCTGAAGCTCTCTATATACCTGTCCAGCGTGTGGTTACCTCCGAATGGGGGGTCCATGTGGATTTATTTGTAGATATACACAATACATGACAGGTTAAACACTAATGCAAATTATTTTAACATTTAAATTCCACTGGCAAATAATTTTCTTATCAAGAAACTAACAATACCATGTGCTGTGAGCAGAGTTTGAGGTTCTCTGGTCCTGTTAGCAACTCTCATGTCCACCTTCAGGAATGACTGCAGATGTTACCTCTTCTACATAGGAACAACTGCAGAATTCCTAGGGGGCTATCAGAATGCTCTGACAACAGTAAGGTAAGTGGGAGTTATTATTACGAGGTATTTGTTATAATTTAATCATAAAAATAGCATACGAAATTGCATGGGGATCACAAAATATCTACAACTCAAGTCAAAGCATTTGAAGTCTGGCAGTGGAATCAAGCATAAACTATTTTTATCATTTTTCTTGGAATGTGTTGCGCTGATAATGTATATTGCATCACAAAGCAGATCACAAAGCAGAATGCAGGTCTTTTACCTTAATTTCCCAGACAATGCTGTACAAGGCCCAAACTGGGTCACTGCATTACATGGAAATTGAGGAATACATTTTTCAGAGAGCAAAGAAAAATGAAACCTGAGGTCGACACAGGCGAGACTGTAGGACAGTGCTTAGCTTTTATTCAATTCCTCTGAAGAGATGCTTCATACAGTTTGAAACACTTTGAAGGCATAGATCAAACAGAAAGCACTTATACTTCCATGCAACCAACCTTCGGGTACCTGCTTTACATAGCCAATAATAAAGATTTGCCAACTGTTCCTTTTTTAAATTGGTACAGTACCAACTATTTTGTGCACCTTAGGAAAAGACGACAAGTATGCTGTACCTATTTCAGAAGAAAAAAGGAACCTCTGCTGGGTTCATTCTGCAAGTAACAGAGAAACTCAGGCACAGGAGTGATCATAGCCAGAATGGCCACAGACTTGCAATGTAATACAAATTAATTTACAGGACAGAAAATTATCATGTCATGTAAAGAAAGTCACTTTAGTATTTTTCTGTCCAGAAAATTAATTTGCATTACAGTGTAAGCCTATGCCCATTCTGCACAAACTGATAATGTGTGTTGTGTCTGACCTTTAACAGATCAATATATGTGGAGATTAGCATTTAACCCTTTGAGTGCCAGAGAGGTATGCATACCCCTTTGACACTCAAAGGGTTAAATGGAGCCAGTGGGTGTGAGTAGGCCTTTTTTCATTTGTAAAATATGTGAGGGTATGTAAATGCCGACTAATAAGAAAAAACAACATGAATCCATCTGTGCATCAGACATTTACCAAAGTGTTCTAATATTAAAGTGCTAGTAATGTCTAAAAAAAAGTTTTTTTGCATTTAGAAGAGCTAAAAAAGCTGATCTAAATGCAAAAAAACGTATCTCTCAAACCGCTATGGTTTAAGAGATACGGGCATTTAAAGTTTGATTTCTCCTACTGACAGCTGTAAAGGATAAGGATCCAGATATAGGTAGTTAGAGTTATAGGTAGGTAGGCAGAGCAGAGGACTAGGAGTTGCTGCAACAGCAAATAACCTGCTATTTGGTGGGGAGCCATTAAGAGCTTAAAAGAATCATAAATAAAAAAAAAAAAGTAATTTTCGGTTTTCGGCCAAGTGCATCCTGACTTTTCGGTTTCGGTTCAGAATTTTCAAGCCTATAAAATTTAGGCTTATTAGATTCAGTATATAGCTATAATGTTGAAAATGTTATTTATTTTTTAAAACAATGCGCTATTTGGCCTAAAACTATTGCTTACAGAGTGCCCTGCACCCTACTTCCGCATACACTGGTCTTGCCGCACTGCCTCTGCTCCCAGCCTCCTCCAATGACGGAGGCTTTCTGTCTGTAAGCTGGGGCAATCTCATTGGCAGAGATTGATATCTAGCCAATGAGATCACTCCAGCTTACAGGCAGAAAGCCTCCGTCATTGGAGGAGGCTGGGTAGTGGGAAGGAATCAGAGGCAGAGCTTCAAGACAAGTGTATGTTGAAGTAGGGTGCAGGGCATTCTGTAAGCAATAGGTTTAGCCCAAATAGCATATTTTTTTTAAAAACTAAATAACATTTTCAACATTATAGCTATATACTATATCTAGTAAGCCTAACTTTTATAGGGGTGAGAGATCCCCTTTAAACCACTTGAATGCTAGAGATCTCCAGCAAATTTCTTTGCAATATACTGGAGACCTCCCTAGCATTTAACATATTAAAAGTCTTATTAAAATGAATGTGAATTTTTGAAATGTTATTTGTCCCCTGTGGTGCAGTTGGTTTGCTCCACCTTGCTTCTATAGTAGCATAACACAGCGGGATCTAAACTGAATAAAAAAAATTAGTAAAGCACAATGGCATCAAATAAAAAAGAAAATAGTAAAAATCTTAAATTAGAGGAATTTTAATTCCCTTTCTTTAATGTGGAGAAAAAGGCATCACCTGTTTACATTTGATAATTGCTAAGCACATGAATCTTTGCATATACTTTGCTTAGGTTTGTTTGCTCTGCAGGTGCATGGTTGGACAGCTGACAGGATATAGTTGTGTCAGAAACCTCTATATTTCATAACACCTGAAAGTTTCATTTTAACTCCATGATGAACACACATCTATAAATGAAATAAGCTAATACTACTTTAAATACCATCTCTTTACAGCTAGCATATGAAAAATAAATGATTCCTGTTAGATCCGTAAATATAACTTACTGACCAGGGACGTGCCAGGACCATCATTCGTGTCCGTCCGTTAAGAAATGGTGACAGTCATGGGACTTCATGATTTTTTTTTTATCACAGCGCTCCTGCAGGCATGCTGTGATCAGTACGGGGCCTGAAACTAACTGCTCCGAGATTAGAGCAGTCAGTTTCAGCCTCTCTTTAAAGGAGCCAGTACATTTGATTGATAACATTTACTGGCTTCCCTAAATCTGGTCTATGTGGTCTTAAGGGTAAAAGATCCCCAGGACCAGAGGACCTTAATGGGTTAAGATTGCTTATTTGCATGTGTAAAAAGTCCTTTTTCAGAATGCACTTATTTAATTTTGGTAACTACAGACCAGTAAGTCTTACATCAGTAGTGGGAAAATTAATGGAAAACACAAGAACAAATGGCGCAGAGGATAATCTCTAAGTGTAGTATTCAGAATTACTCAGTCCATTAGAAACATCACTCAAACTTTTGGAAATGTACTCACATTCTTCTGAGGCTTCAACCAGCCAGTTGATATAAATAAACACCAAATTTATTAGTAAAAAAAAAAAAAATGAAAAATAAAACTCCAACAATAAATTTAAAAAAAAATCAATCTGTACTCCAATATTTTGGGTTTTTAGCTTAATGCATTTCGTGGTCAAATACCACTTCTTCAGAAGTCCCAAAAAAATGTTTTTTCCATAAAATCTTTTTTTTTTTGGGGGGGCTTCTGAAGAAGTGGTATACAGATCCCTAGTTAGACTTCACCTAGAGCAGTGGTTCTCAACTCCTGTCCTCAGGATCCACTAACAGGCCAGGACTTAGGGATTTCTCTGCTAGAGCACAGGTGTGGTGATCAGAGGCTCATTCACATTGATTAACTCACCTGTGCTCTAACTAGGAAATAATCAAATCCTGGCCTGTTAGTGGGTCCTGAGGACAGGAGTTGAGAACCACTGAGCTACAGTATTATGTACAGTACTGGAGACCCCATCTCTAGAACGATATAGATACTCTAAAGAAAATTCACAGAAGGGCTACTAAAATGGTGACTTGTTTACAGGAAAAGACATATAAGGAGAGACTAAATGATCTGAACATGTATAACTTGGAGGAGAGAAGAAAAAAATGGGGATATGATAGAAACATTCAAATACATGAAGGGATTGCAGGATGGAAATACATTTCAAAGGAGTAAAAATGTTAGGACAAGAGGCCATAGTCTAAAACTAGAGGGACATAGGTTTAAACGTAATGTTAGAAATTTTTACTTCACTGAGAGGGTAGTAGATAAGTGGAATAGCCTACCAGCAGAAATGGTAGAAGTTAATACAGTGACAGAATTTAAGCATGCATGGGAATAGGCATAAGGCTGTCCTTAACATAAGAAAAGACCAAGGACAAAAAAAAGATCTGAGGATTTTTACAGCAGGAAAATGGGCAGACTAGATGGGTCGAATGGTTCTTATCTGCCATCAAATTATATGTTTCTATGTGCTGTTTGTAATGTGAGATAAGAGCTAAAGTCAGTTCATTTACTGTGATAAGAGCTCGCTGCTTTGGTAGTCACAAAGAAAGTTATCTCTGCTCATTTACAGACAATACGGAAATAAATTCAGGATTGCGGTTGTTCTTGGAGCTCGGTAAAAGGGAGGATTGTTTGCACCCCAGAACATTAGGCCTCAGAAAAAATGGGATACTCAAGTCACAAGAATATCGCTGCACACTCTTAAAATTAATGGGGTACCTCCAGGCTTAAAAAATTATCAACAATTCACATATGCATATAAGCCGAGCTCCCTCTCGTTAAAAATATTATTTTATTAACACAATTTAAAACCATTGAAAACATGTTAAGACAGCATACTGCCGACGTGTTCGGCAGTATGCTGTCTTAGCATGTTTTAAATTGTGCTAATAAAATAACATTTTTAACGAGCGGGAGCTCGGCTTATATGCTCAGAAAAAAATTGAACGTTTTTATATTGGCTATAATGAAGTACAGGGTATTTAAATATTGATAATCAAAGACCTTTTAGGCGTTAGTGTTCCTTTAACAAGGGTTAAAATATGATAAAACCCTTTGAGTGTCAGAAGGTTATGCAACTGTAATGAGTTGCATGCCATTTTGCACTCAAAGGGTTAAGAACTAATTCAGGGGTAGTCAACCTTTGGTTCTGCAGGGATATTGGATGCTGCAGTCTCCAACAGCTGGTGTAATAATTCACTGCAGCTGGGTTTTAGTTGCAATATTGGGTGCAAGGTGACCCTGGTATTCAGTGAACCAACAGGTTACCCCCCCCAAAAAAAAAACACATACAATCCAAGATCAGAGTGGGTGCCAATATTCTTTGTGCCATGGTTCATAATCAACCAATTATTTGATCTGCATCCAAAAGGCAGCATTATTATAATTATTATTCTCCTTTATTTATATATTGCCAACATATTTCGCAGCACTGTACAACAGGGAATAGACATACAGAGGCATTAACCCTTTAAGGACCGGGATAATCTGAGGTCGTTTTCACTCAAGGACTGGAGAAATTCTGACCTTTTTGATTATGTCTTTGTTGAACAGTGTTTTCCCTCTAAGTCTTTAAATCCACCCCCATAAATGATATACTGTTTTGTTTAAAGAGATAGTATTGCTTGAAAATAATTTTACTTTATATTGTAGCCCTTAAAAAATGTTAAAAATTATATAAGTCTTATCTCCCAAACCTTTATGGTTTGTGAGATATTAGCAAGTAAAATTTCCCCTGGAGTGATGTCACTGTTCAAGCCTTCAGATTTGGAATCCAGTCCCCAGACCAGCCACGACTCTTCAGCAGTGCCGAGATCACGATCTTTGAAAATAATTTCTTCATTGGAATGGTCTACAAAGTGTGCTTGCAAGCCAGGCACACTTTGTAGACAGTTCCAATGAAGCAGTTCTTTTTAAAGATCGTGATCTCGCCACTGCTAAAGAGCTGCCGGCTGATCTGTGGACCGGATTCCATATCTGTCCACTAGATGGCAGACTTGGCTAAAACAGCCAGGAAAAGGGAACTTTACTTTTATTATTATTAACCTTACTTGCTAATATCTCCCAAATATAAAATAAAATTATTTTCAAGCAATACTATCCCTTTAAGCACAAACAGGGCTTTCTCTTGATACCCAACTTATATGGATAACCCACAATTTACTTTATTAAAATTAAAAAAGGTAAAAAAAAAAGTTAAAAAACCCACCATATTTGTTTTTTCTCTTGGGCGCAAAGGGTTAAATTTTTGTGGAGACTGCATGAAAGGTATGACCGGTCAGTTATACCTACAAAATGTGCAGTTTAAAAGTGGCCACTGTTCCCCCCTGGGTGAAAATCCCCATGTCTCTTTTTCCCACCCTATTTTCCCACTTTTTATCTATGACATTTGGCGGTGTGTATAAGTGTATTACATGGCTCCACAACAATCACTCTCCCAGTTTTGTTTATTGAGATTTTTTTTTTTTTTAAATAAAATATTTTTTTTGTAAAAAAAAAAAAAAAAAAAGTGTGTTGTGTTCTTTAAAAAAAGTGTATCATTGCAGGTCAGAAATTGACCTGCATTTAGCCAGCCTCCAGCACCAGCAGTGAAGGGATTAATACCCACAGCTGCTATATTTTCTTTTTCCGCTAAGTGACTCCTCTCTGCTTCTCTCTCCCTTACTTTGACAGCAAGGGAGACAGAGGCAGAGGAGAGACATAGAAGCAGTATGCTTTGCGTACTGCCTCTATCACTCTGAATGCCGGTACATGTGATCGCTGCTACAATGATCACATGACCCGGCAGAAGCAAGAAGGGCTGAGACTGAACGCCCCGTTCTCTGAGCATTCAGTCTCAGCCTGGAATTAATGATAGCAGTGTGCACGGAGGCACACTGCTATCATTTAAGCCATGACGGTCCAGGACTGTCATGGGTCCTTAAGGGTATAACAACCAATGACGGTCCAGGACCGTCATGGGTCTTTTAGGGGTTAAACAGTACAAATGGAACAAAGAAACGAAAAGGATCAGAGGATACTGCCCATGAGAGCTTACAGCCTATCAGATACACAATCTTCTTAAAAGGCACAAACCCAGGTCTATGTATTGCATTTATTTGTTTATTTTTGGATTTCGAGATAAAAAGCATTAGTGCAGTTCCTGATGCAGGGAACAGCTGTTACATAATGCCTCTGACATTTGGAGGCTGGTGTATCTCTGCACTGCAAACACAATACAGCACTTATGAAAGGCTAAATATAGCAGCTTTATCTGAACATACAAAGTGTGAGAGCATGTATGTAAGATTATTTACCATAGCACTGTCCAAGATCAAAGCATTTTTGGTATAGTCAGTATAATTAACAACTCAGGGCAAAACTAACAAAATAAATACAGACACAGAATAAAATATTTTTAACATTTAACTGGATTTATTAAAATTATTATATTGCTAAAGGTAAATGTAATACTATTTTGTCATACAAAGATTACAGTATTAAAAACAAGCTGCATAATAACCTGGCGAATGAGGTCATGAGAAAGTGACTGACAGTGGTAGAGCTTACTAATACACTTATATAGTTCATGAGCTGACAATTAGAATTCAGAACACTAGACCAGAAAAACTGTACCAGTACAGAATTAGTTTTATGTATTTTTTTTATCCTGAGGAGGATGTACTAAGAACTGCACCATACAGTATAAATAAGCACTTCCACCGATTTAAACAGGACTTCTATACTCTTGAATAAAAGTAAGAGTGAAAGCAATATGAATTTTATTTGTCCCCCACGATGCTTTTGGTTTGCCCTGAAAGTTTTCTGTTTTTCTTTGGTCAACCTTGCTTTTGCCAAAACTTGTCACTCCTTTCACTGATCATCCATCATCCACCACATACTCAATCCACTCATTGATCCCACAGAAGCATGACGACAAGACAAATACAAAACGAAACTACACACCTGAAGGCATGCTATGATGATTAAAACCCCTTAATGACAGGGTGTTTTTTTTTTCCATTATAGCGAATGACTTCCTGGACTTACCAGGTAAGTCGTCTGTCACTAAGGGGTTAATTCTTTAATGCAAGAACTCTAGCTAACACAATGCACTTACAATAATGTAATCATTAACAATGAAACTCCAACATCTATATTGTAGATCAGAGGTTCTCAACCCATGCCCTCAGTGGCCAGGACTTAAGACTTAGGAATTTCGCTGCTAGAATACAAGTGTGTTGATCAGAGGCTCAGTCATATTGATCAAAGGGATAGTAATACTTCATTTTAACTTTATTTTATTTTGTAGGCATTAAAAAACATGAAGAATGATATAAGTCTTATCTCTCAAACCTTTATGGTTTATGAGATATTCACAAGAGAAGTTTCCCCCTCCCGCCCTTGTTACCTAGTGTAAGCAATCTCTTCTCAGATGTGGAATGCAGTCTATAGACCAGACAGATAACAGAAGGGGACACTCTTATTCCTATGAAAACAATGAAATCCCTGTCCCCCTTGACAAGCTTTTCAGGTTTTTCCCTTATCTTAATTGAAGATTGTCCTTCTCTGCAGTCTACCTGGGTACCTCCCTTCTGCTATGGCTGAACAGTGTGACATCAGTAAAAGGGGCGGGAGAGGGATACTTTGTCATTGAATTACTCTGAAACTACAACTCTGACAGAATTGAAATAACACTCTCCAAAGTCCAAATACTATGATTAATTAGAGCTGCTTTTATTATGAAACATTATTATCCCTTTAACTCACCTGTGCTCTTAAAAGGAAATTCTCAAATCCTGGCCTGTTAGTAGAAACTGAGGGCACGGGTTGAGAACCACAGGTGTAGATTTAAAAGGGAAAGGTTTCCAAATCTTGGAATTGGACATAGGAAAAGGACAACTTGGGAGGGTCCCACAACCTCTTGTAGTTTAGAATCCTGAACATTTGATGTAACCTCTGCATCTACAGTGTTAAGTATCTCACTCATAGAGTACTTCTGGGTCAGATCAACTGCACCCTATGTGAAAAACACATATTCCCAAAATTCAAATGGTTCCAAATGGGACTTTTGATCCCTTGAATGCAAGAGAGAGGTCTCCAGTGCATTTGGAGTCCTCTCCAGCATTCAATGGGTTGAAAGCAAATATAAATATATGGCAATTTGTAATTGTCCCTTATGCTACAGCTGATTAGACACATAATTCTGAGAGCGAGACAAACATATGAAAGGGAGTGTGATAGTTATGGATCAGGAGGAAGGAGTGGGGGGAAAGACACTGAGTGGTCATAAGAAAAAGAAAGAAACAAACAGAGTAGTAGTAATAGGGAGTCAGAGGGACATAGACTGGGGGGGCATGAAACAAGAGAGAGAGACATGGGGCACGGAAGGACATGAAGAGGAGGAAAGAGACATGGCCCTTTCTCTCCCACTTGAACCATGTCCCTCTCTCTCCACCCAACTCCATATCCCTCCCCACCCAGCTCCATGTCCCTCTCTCTTTTCCCACCCAACTCAATGGCCCTCCTCTTCCTGAGGTGGGAGAAGAGATGCAGAAAGGGAGGGAAATGCAGGGAGGGAGATCAACCCTTGTAGTGTCAAGACATGTGTGACATATTGCGGGTGAACATGTAGAAGACATTAAGAAATGAAGAGATGTGTGTGTGTGCAGTTTTGTTGACCTCCATCTATCAACAGGCTAAGTAAAGCATGCACTCACTGCCACACAAAGGGTTTGTACGCTGCATGGAATCGGATGTGCCTTTCATTATATAATATTGACACACAAACACACACACACACATATATAAATATAAGTCACTGGAAGGTAGGCTGCACTCACAGGGTCTTTTGAGGAAAACAAACTGTTTATTTCAGTCAATGTTTGGCCATGTTACAGGGCCTTTCTCAGTCTTGAGAAAGGCCCAGTAACGTGGCCTAAACGTTGATTCAAGTAAACACTGTATGTTGCTGCAAAAGACACTGAGTGCAGTCTACATTTCAGTGACTCATATGTATGATTTACTTGTTTGAAGTGCACCCAGGCATGAGCATTAAAACTTACAGAGAGTGCTACCACTGTGAACATTATACATATATATTTGCTGTTATTTTTCCCCATCCCCTGGACTTGTCTTACCTCCACTTCACATGTATATTCAGACCCATCAAGAAGGGTGACCTTAGCCTGCATTTTGTATCTCTTCACTACTTTCAGAGGTGACTTGGAAAGTTTGCTGGAAGCGGATTTCTGAGAGATCTTGTCGTCTTCAAGTTGTTGATACTCTAGCTGTTTTGCTGCAGCCACTTCTTTATCCCAAGCTTTGTCCGAGTTCTAAAGAGAGAAATATAGAATATGTCATTGACATCACCCATAGTGAACTGTTTAGGCTTGGAAGAGATTGCACCAGAGGTCAGCAACCTTTGTCTCTGCAAAGGTTGGAGACTACAATTCCCATAATCCACAACTAGCCAAGAGTGATATGGAAGACGAGACATAAAATAAGTAGCACAATACATTTTATTGGACTAGCAAATGCACATCTCCCAAAGGCCACGAGCAAGGTAAAGCTGGATAGAAGGACTGTCTCAGAATGCCAAAGGAATGGCTTATTAAGAGGTGAATGTGTGTGTCTCTGTATGTAAGAGGTGTAGTTTCCTTTTAAAGGAACACCAATGGTAGAGGTGCTGATATGTAAGAGAGTATGTTATATGAACCTAATACATTTGAATACACTGTTATTGTTTATTTTTTTCATTTCGCTGTTGATTTGCATAGTCTCTTAGGTCACAGCCTGCTGTGTGAATGGTGTTTGAAGAGGCCTTGAGTAAAATAATCAAATTTTATCTTCAGAGTAATACAGTTCAAACAGTTAAGGGGACACAAGCATGTGTCCCTATTGCCTTAACATAAGAAGAGATGTACCAGATGGAGACCCCCGCTGGAACCCCATAGCCACAATTATTCTTGTAGATAAGGTAGTCATTTAAAAAGACAACCTCTAATCTTTGAGGACTAAAAAAAGTGCTTCCAGATGAACATAATATTTCCAGAAGTATGTCCACAGAGATGCACAGGTCACACAGAAACTGGGCATGTGTCATCATGGGCGTGTGTCATCATGCAGACGGGGACCTCAAAAGCCCATCAAACAAGGGTGATGGCTGTTGCTTTGGGCTCCAACGGGGGCTCCGGGATGTGTTTCTACTTATTTACACATGGTAAAATGGCACATTTGCTAGAAGGTGTTAGTGCCCCTTTAAGTAAAGGTTGTGTCTACTCAATAGAGAGCTCTGAATCCAGATATTATCCATTAGTGTATAAGAGGGGTATGCAACTCACTGCAAAGCAATGTGTTGATACCCCTGTAGAACTCAATGGGTTAAAGGGGAATTATGGGATTCAACCTATTTGGGTCCTATTGGTGCAGCCTTGGTAAAATGCCAGTGGCTGCACTGTGCAGCCCTTAATTCCTCCTTTCAGCCATTGAAGGTGGTCAGAAAACTGCTGCCTTTGTCTGGAATGCAATCTAGATGAATGAGGTTCTTAGACACAAACTCCTGGATTGAACATGCAGTCCCTAGAGACTTGCTGTCTCTGTATTTCAAGCCCAATACAGAGGGTCTATGGGGACCTAAACTACACAAGAAAAGAAAATGAACTGCAATACTTCTCTTTTTAGACCCCCATACCCTCTTGTGCTCCCCTGTTGGTCCACCAGGACTCACTGTTTCATCAGCAGGTCTGTCCCAAGGATAGTAGATCTGTCATTGAGGCACTATTTACATGACAGCTGCCCTGTAAACTCTATACAGCTGGAACCAAAGCATCATTCTGGGTCCTTACAAGATGAAGCAGTCAAAGAAAGGGGATGTGAAGTCGGGGAGTCCCTAGATGAATCCTGCAAGGGAGGCAATCAATTCCCTAAGGACTGTGGAGTGCAAGATAGTAAACATTAGGATTAGATAAGAAACACCTAGTAAGGGCTACAGCCTATTAAGAGTGCCATATATATATATTTGTAAAGTTATGGAATTGAAAACGTTCAATACCTTCACAGAACTTTAGATGACATTGCATAAACAGTTGTTCAACTCCTCACTTCCTGGTCAGGAGGCTTTACTGCACTATAAGAAACCAAAAAGTGAGGCATGCAAGAAATGCTTTCCATCTCTTGTTGAATAATTGCACACCTATGTAATAATTTGAATTCATACAGGTATGGAAAGATACATAAAAATATGGTACACTGTTTCTGGGAGGTGCAGGATGCAGAGAATTCAGGAATTTGTCTGTTTCTTAAGTGCTGCTCCTTCTGCAAGTGGCAATGCTGTATGCCCAGAAAGGAGATAACTAGGACAATCAACTTGATGGCTGGGTTGGGGTGGGTTAGCCCCTTGCTGTAGTGAAACAGGAGTGAGGGATATGAGAGATATACAAGAGAGATATAAGACAAAATGTTGCCTGGGGATAAATCATTTCTTATTAGGACACTTACATTCCTCAAGAACAACCAGGTCTGGGGAATCAGGGGGAGGGGAAAGCATAGCTTTCGTTTTGCAACTCTTAAAGATATCAGAGGATGTAAAACTCTAATCAGAGGCCTCAGACACCTGGAAGTAGCAAAGGGCTAAACAGGAAGGAACCAGAGTGCCAGAATAGCCAAACAACCATAGACCTCAGAATGCAGCTGCTACACAGACAAGAGGGGCATATTCAGAACACCTGTGCACTCTGAAAACTGGAATCCTCCTAAGATTTCAGGCTCCTTCATGAAAGAGGCAGAAGAGGAGAGTATCCACTAACAGACCAGAGTCCATTAAAAGTCCGCTCCCTGGTCCATTTCCACCTAGAACGAAAAGGGATAGGAGCCCAACTAATGGGGCATTCAACAGTTCCGTATAACTTAAGGAAACAAAAAACAAAAAGTTATGAGAATCTTCGCCCTGACCATCTCCATTGAGGCCACTTAAAACCAGGCATGTCTGGTGGGGGTAAAGTGGAGTAAAGGGGAAGTCTCAACCTGCAGTTCTTTTTATGCAAGTGCCGTGTCTTGCCCTCCTGTGGGAGGATACTTTACCCCATGGCTCTGGTGTTCTACAGTGGACAAAAGAAACAAAGTATAGAAGCTGAGCACACCGCTCAAAGTCTCCACATTTACAAATTTAATTCAATTTGGTGGGTCTGATTCTTGTTTCCAGCTACACCAATTAAGATTAACAGGATACCCTTAATTGCTGGAAGATCTTGTAAAAATGTGATACATCTTGTGTTTTAATTCAACAGAAGACTTTTCTTTAAGAAACTTTTCATTAATCTGATAATGATTCATGACTTGTGCTTCATTTATGATGCAGGTGTTGGTAATTTAACTTTGAAAGCAATTTCATATACTTGAATAAGTTGAAAGAGCATCTTTATCATTTAAAATATTTCTTCAGAGCAACTGGTAGAATTATTAACTAGATGAAAGCACTGTTTTCTAGTTATCACAGATAGAGAATACCCATGCATAACGTCATATAAACCTTCTGTCAAATATCTTCTTTCCACATAATATTAGACATTCAGCTGAAAATGTAACCTAAAAATATGATTGTATGCTTAAAATAAGCTATGCCGAATTCTATTCTAAAGCCTTAGTTTGAAAGTTTGGCACCACACTAAATAACGTGTCATAACTCACATACACCTTGCACTCTCAAATCAAACCTTTATAAATTAATGCTTATTTTTAAAGAAAAATAAAACCTACAGGAATAAAATAGGATTTTACCTTCTAACCTGTTAAAGTGGAACTACCATGTCACAAAATGTTTAGCTTAACCCCTTAAGGACCAGCAGTCCTGGGACGTTTCCGTCCCATAAGAACCGCTTTGATCCTTGCAGACTCGCCGGTACACGTGACCTGTTGCGGTCATTTTTTGGCCCTATTTTTTTACTTCCAGCTCTCCCGGTGGAGCACCATAAGTAAAAAGTATGTGACGTACTATTACCGTCATCGGTCCTTAAGGGTATAAGGACCATGACTATCATAGTACGTCATGTAGTCCTTAAGGGGTTAACTAAGTCCCCTTCTGGCGTCTAGCTGCTTAGTAGCGCTAGTCACCAGAATTATTACCGGATTTAATAGATATATGCTTTATTCCCCAGCTATCAGTAGCACGGAGCACGGGCATCTTGCCAGAATGACATCCGCACACCTGCGCTGTCAGTCCCAGCCGGGTCTAGGAGGCGTTGCTAGGAGCCATTCAGCTCCGACTTGGACTGACTGCGGAGGCACGTGGATGTCATTCTGGCAAGATGTCTGCACTCAGTGCTACTGCCAGCTGGGGAATAAAGCATATATCTATTAAATCAGGTAATAATTCTGGCGACTAGCACTACTAAGCAGCTAATTGCCAGAAGGGGACTTAGTTAAGCTAAACATTTTGTGACATGGTAGTTCCGCTTTAAATCATTTTCTCTTTACCATATGGAAAACAAGTACCACTGGTTTGAGTCCCTCTTCCTGGAGGGCACAGCACATTACAAAGGAAATGGTCTTTGGGGTGGAGACTCCCTCCTCTTCCTCCAGCTCAAACCCCCACCCCCTAAACACACACACACACACACACACACAACAAAAGAAGTAAGCAGATAAGAATGAAAAATCTCCCAGGACTAAGACCCTAAGAGGACTCTACTGAAAGGGGAAGCAAAGCACGTAAGGTTTTTCTCTGGATGGGAGACCTGTGTTCCCTATGGCCTAAAAAGAGATAAGAATTTAACAGTTAAGAACACTAAAATCCTGTTTTGTGCTACATCCAATATGGAACACAGGTACCATGGAGATATACCAAAGAATTCCAAGATTCCAGGAGGGCAAGCAGAAAAGACACTTACATACACCTATGATACCAGAGTTCCCTTGGACCAATCTGGATCTGAATAAAGGCAGATGTCAACGAACACCTGAAATTGCACAGCATGCCAAACAAGTGCTAATGGGGCTCAAAAAGTACTGAACAATAACTGGTAATTGGGAAAAGAAAAAAAAAAGAGAGATCCCTAAACAGGCTGCGTGAAGGTCCTCCCGACTAAAGCTGGCCTCAGCTGAAGCCAGGACATTGATGTGGCAGTGCTTGGTAAGAGCATGCAAGCAGGACCAAGTTGCAGCCTTGCACAATTGTTCAGCCAAGGCCTGGTTCTTGTAGGTCCAAAACGAAACCATAAATCTGGTGGAATGCACTGTGATCTTGAAGGGAACTGGCTTCTTCCTGATCTTGTATGTTTGGCTCATGGTAGCCTTAATCCAAGAGGCAATGATTCCCTTGAATTCAGCCTGACCCACCCCAGGCTCCTCAGATATCACAAAAAAAAGAGTGAGACTTATGGAAGCCCCTAAAATTTAAGGCAGCACACGACATGCAATAGGTGGAGGTCCCTCTCACGAGTGCATAAAGGGTCAGGACAAAAAGCAGGCACAGCTATTTTAGGATTGATGTGAAACTTGAAGACATCCTTAGGAAGAAACTCCCGAAAGATATGAAGTACTGCTTTATCCTGGTGAAAAACCAGGAATGGAGGTTTGCAAGACAGAGCATGCAACTCAGCAACCTCCGAACAGAGACAACCGACAGGAGAAAAGCCATCTTCTGGGGCAAGGAGATGGAGGCCAGAGGCTCAAAAGGAAGCATCAGAGTGATTTTTATATTATGGTATCCTCTAAGTGAATATGTGTTTGTATCATTTATACTGCAGTAAAAGATAACTCTTTTAGATGTCCTCTTTCTGCTCTTCTTTACATCTAGCTTGAGAATGGTACATGGTGGTGAAGCTTGAAGGGCTAAGCAGTGAACGGATCAGCTCAGAAGCATTATAGAGTAGTCTTCATCACTTCTTAGAATTGTTCCTGCCTACTTAAAGGGGTTGATCACCTACCCAAAGTTACCAGTAACATGTATGGACTAAGAGAAAAGGATTTAATAGGTAAGCCTAAAAACCAATTTTTTTGAATTTATGGATTTATTGTCATTATGTTTATAGTGTGTTATTTGTTTCAGTCCCTAAGACAGAATATATTTCATTTTTACATTTCTACCACTTCAAATATTCTAAAAACCTTTAAAAACATGGAATTTCCTACTTTATTTAAGGAATAGTATTGCCAAGTTTAAAAAAAACAAATCTTGTAGGCATTAAAAAATTAAACTAAATGCTCCCAGTCCCATCTCTCAAACCTTTATGGTTCGAGAGATATTCTGCACTAAAGTTCCCCCCTCCCTCCCCTTTCACTGACGTCAGTGCTCAAGCTGAGTTGCTATTACCTGCTATTAGCCTGGGAAAAATTGTACCACTTTTTGTATGGGTTGACATACTGTATTGGGGCCAAGAGCATAAACCTACTCATTCCATTTTCCTAATTTAAATTACCTGCCTTAACTAAAATGGACATAACCATTAGAGATATGAACAAAAGAGCACCATTTTAAAAACAGAAACTCCCGCATTGTTTCTCTATACACGATGGAAAAAAAAAATCACAGAAGCCAGTACATGATCTAAAGATACATAAACAGAGGAAAAACTTCAGCCTAACAGCTCTACATATACATATATATAAATGTGTAAATACACATGGATAGATTGATCAACACCAGTGGGGTGATAAAGTGGAGATCACTTCTCCAATTCCTATGTCATTCAATAGAGCCTATGGACTAAGATTTCTTCAGCTTTGGTGATCTTAGTGAATAGGCTCCATAGTATAATACAGGAACTGGAGAAGTGATAAACTGGAGAAGTAATCTCCACTTTATCACTGCTTAGTGAATCTTCCCCCAAATATGGTTTAGGTATAATAAAAAGCAAATGGAAAAAAATAGGGGTAAAAAGGCATACAACCCCTCATTTTCCAAAATGGTATGTCTTGAATGTTTTGCCTTCAAGTATTCTTTACTTAAATGCCACCTTCTGGAAACATCTGTAAACACTGTATCAGGCTATGTGGTGGATTGGCTGTTCAAAAATGGTATGGTTTGTCTACCTTTTCTTCATTTAAAAAAAAAATTTAAACAAAAATTAAAGATTGTAGATGGTGCAATTTTGTACTTCTGACACCCCGTACAGTAGGGGGTGCCATTTTTCTTGGATGAGCAGTATGAATATAGTAGAAAATTCCATAGTTTTCAGTGATTTCCACCACTTTGAAGCGGTGGAAATGTTAAACATTGCCTATTATTTTTGTTTAGCATCACCGTCTGGAAACATTTGTGCACATCAGGCTAGTGGCTGAAAGGCATGTGGCCCTCATTTTATGCAGGGTTTTGTCTTCTTTCCAATATGGTATGGTTTGTCTATCTTAATTACTGCAGTTGTTACAACCACTTAAGTATAGGTATGTCACATTTGAACAAAATGTAAGAAAGAAATTAGAGATTGCAGATGATGCAATTTTGTACTTTTGGCACCTTGTACAGTAGTTCAGATCATACCAACAGGGTGCCATTTTTCTTTCAAGAGCAGTAGCTAATGAATTAAGTAGTACATTCCATCATTGTCAGTGATTTCAATACCATTGAAAGGGAGGAAATGGAAAACAATGCCTATTTTTTATCTTTCCTGACAAATTCTGGAAAAAGCTGATTTTTTTCTGTTTTATATATATATATATATATATATATATATATATATATATAATATATAATTTTCCATATATAACTAGAAAGCAACATCTGTGAATCATACCTAAACAGATGGATGGAAAAATGTTGGAAAAGTGCCTGGACTCATTGATTCCATAACCTCCCATGCAGGCTCCTATTTGGAAGAGGGGCCAGAGAGTTGCTGTGCAGGGGCCACAGAACAAGAAAGAGGCAGAGCTCAGAGCTCAGTTTTACATCCAAACTGCCTGGTTACAAGTTGGCTGGAGCAACCATTCAGTGGCAGGACGGAATCCTGAGGGTATCCCCCTTCAGAATAGTTAAAAGACAGAATTGAAAGCCCCCTCCTGAAGAGGCGGATCATGGGCAAGGTGACCTAGGTACCTGCTTAGGGAACGGTGACTTAGGGGGTCTGCCACCTCCCTCCCCCACTAACACGACTCACTGTCAGTGTCTGGAACTGACAGTGAGCTTCTTTTTGCAGGCTTTGCCTCGGTCCCCTATATACCACACAATTGCGCAGGCCACAAGGTCACGCACCCATGTTTAGTCAGGGAACTAGCTTCCCTTCATTGAGTCTCAATAGACTCAATGTAGGGAAGCTAGTTCCTTGACTGCTCGTGTATGCGCAACCTTGTGGTCTGTGCACCATGCATAGGCTATAGGGGACAGAGGCAGAGCGCGCAAGAGGTACATCGCTACTTTCCAGCTGCCACCATCCATCCTGATGTTGAGATGAAGTTAGTTCCACTCTGCTACAGCCCTCACAGGTCTTTGGTTCAGGCACACTGTTGGCTTCCATTAGATAAGTATGCACAGATATAGATGTTATTATGTTATGTTCATGCCTTGCCTCATCATCCCTACACTGCTAAATGATGGTGTTGCTGTTAGTATTTTTATGTTTCCTTTCTAACAATATTTAAAGGGAATATGTAGTCCAGTAAGAGCTGGAGAGGCACATACTGTCCACCCTTTTAGTACGTATTAATTACAATAGAGCCATAGGTTTGTGCAGTTCACGGAAAAAAAAACTGTGTATGGCACATTCTTCTGGAACTAAAATAGTTAAATTCAAAGCTAGCCTAGTTTATAAGATCATTTTAATCAACGTGTCTTTTTATTATGTTATTAATTGCAGGGGTAGTGGGACATGTAGAAAGACCATAGCGGAGCAACGGACAGACAGAATAACTTACACAGCAGTCCTTATGTTATGTATAACTAAAACTGGAGCAATTCTAGGGCAAACCAACTGCACTGCAGAGAACATTTAAAATAATAACAAATTTATTTAAATTAGGCTTTCAACCTTTTTGTGCCAGAGACCTGTCCAACACATTGTCCAGCATTCAAGGGGTTAACCCTCTGAATGCCAGTAGGGCATGCAACACATTTCTCTTCAATGCACTGCACACCCCTTTGGCACTCAAAGGGTTAAAATTGCCATTTAAATCAATGGCAATGTTAATTTGTCTGCTGTGGTGCATTTTGTTTACCCCAAAATTACTCCACTTTGTATTTATACATAGGACCCCTTATTTCTAAAATTAACTGTTTGTTTGACTCTAATGCTTCAGCAGGGCATATATAAGCAAGATATGTGCAGTTTTAGAATTTATGAACAGCACCATAGGGGCAAATACAAATATATTCCCCAAACCAACATTTATGCAAATGCCCCCATTAGAATCAATGATAATTTGTATCCCTCGTTAACAGTGCTGAGGTGAGCAATGTGGAGGTGGACAATGGGGGCAATGTGGAGGTGGACAATGGAGACAAAGGGGCCAATGTGGAGGTGGACAATGGGGGCCAATGTGGAGGTGGGCAGTGTGGAGGAGGACAGTGGGGACGATGTGGGCAAATCCAGAAAGGGTTGCAGCAGGAGTCGTGGGGGGGGGGCAAGCTGGAGGGGGCCCCAATCTGGAATCCTGACTAGGGCCCCATAGAGTCTAAATCTGGCTCTGCCCTCCTGTAAACTGCAACCCTCCTGTAAACTGCAACCCACCTGGTAATGTAGAAACTGTTCTGTTGCTGCTAATGCCCCATCCAATATGGCTGCAATGAGTCCCTGTTTAATAAAGTTATTGAAGGTACGTAACTGTTTGCAGTATATTTTTCCTGTATTGCAAGCACACAGTTTGATGGCAATAGTAAAACTGATTTTCCATATTTATTTGGCTCTAATATTCTTTTTTTCTCCCCTCAAAAACATTATGGTGGTTTAGGATATTTTGGGACTGTAGAACCCTACTAGTCATGGCAAATAAACTTTCTTTTAAAAACACAATCTAAAGCCGCTATAGGTATAGCTTTCCTGTAATAACACATATACTCCTTTCCTATTTCCTGTGTGGTAACAAAGGGACAGGGGTGGGCAACCTGTAACAGAACTACCATGATCCTCAGACAGTGCAAAGCTGCCTAAAAATAATACGAAATGTAGTAGAGAAACTTCAGCATTACAGCTTGCCTACAACTGTCACAGAAGTACCATGTACACTTATGGGTACCGTATAAGCAATCAACAATACTCTATCTTAAAGAAGCAGTAATTTTTTTTAATGGAAAGATATGTCAGAGGGTTTTTCCAGTTGAGTAATACAAGGGTACCAATACTTCTAGTAGATTTTAATATCAATTTTTTTTTTTTTTTCCAAAACTAAACTGTGATTTTGTATTCTGGTCACAGGGTGGTGCTATAACTTACTGTGGGAAGGTTTTGGCAGAATCTCAAGCTCTCCAACTGAGTGCTTAATAAAAAAATAAAATTCAGCTCTACACTAATTTGTTCTGTTGATAAAACAAATAATGTCTGAATTAAAAATTGCCAGAAGTGGGAATACTGTCACTCGGCAAGACAAAATATATAAAATACATTTATTTTCATAATAAAACTTTAGTGCTTCTTTAATTTCAAAGTATATGTTGGTTTTCATTATGGTATGTTGCATGCTGTAACAATTATGCTCTTCTAATGTTCCAAATATACATTAACAAAATACTTTATATTACTAAATATTTGTCTATTCACAACAAATATTTCTTCCACCAAGTCCACTACAGTGTTTCTCTGCATGTGCCATTTACTAATCTGGGTTATTTTCATTTTAGAGGAAATTATATAATTCTTGCTACAAAAAAAGGTAAATGTTATTTATCAGTCTGAGCCCACAGCACAACATGCTAAGAATATTGCAATGCCTATTTTTCATTACAGTTACTCATGGTCACTACGTTTTCATGCTTGGATGGTCCCAGCTCTGCAATCATGATTAATGCATTTGCCTTTCAAAGTAACACTTGTAATGCTGCCTTCCCAAGAGGCTGTTAGAGTGCTCATTTGCTAGCTGGCCCCCAAAAAAACAAAACATGATCAAATTACATCACAAGTTTAATAGCCCACAACGACCTTATGTCATTGCAAAAATAGCTCACTGGCGACTATTATTAAACGCAAGGCTGTCAAGATCTGGAATTCATCAATAATTCAAGAACCACAAATGTCTCTACTACAACAACAATTATACTTTTTTTTGCATGTGAATTCTTGGGTTAATAATATCCACACAAATATAGCTTATTTGAAAACCACAACACTCAGGACATACTTGGAAACTGGAGAAAACTCATTGTATTCTTCCTGGTAAAACACTTTCTAAATAAATGAAACAAACATTTTTTCTCAAGCACAATCTTAATGGCATATAGGTTTTACGGTGATACTGCTTGAAAGCAGTTGTGTTAATCAGTACTCAAAGGATCAGTAACTTTTTTTTAAAAAAAAAACACATATATATTGAATACCAGGGCTTTTCCTCCTGAGAACAACAAGGATAACCCCACTACTGGTAGCTGCTTTCCTGAAAAGTTATTACTGATCAAACGGTCATAAAATGATGGATCTGTTACTATTACATTCCACAGAGAGACAGTGCATCACCTCTTCTACACAACTCAACACAATAACTATCTTGGCAACTGGGCAGAGATGCACTAAGGTGACACTAAGAGGAGGGAAACTCTGCAATGAGAATTCAAGTTGGAGAGCTCAATACAAAGACTCCACAGAATAATATTGGAGAATTTCTCTCACCTTTATCATACTTTAGTACATCTACCAGTACATACACAATAATGATCTCCCCTAGTCTAGTAACAATGACTGGTAATTAGTTTCTTGCAATGTCCGATTCACGAGGATGGATTTCCCTCCTTGTATTCTGATTTTACGCTTTCAGGCAAAAAGTGCTTAGCTTTTACATTTCTGCTCTGTATTCTTGTTTTGATGGTCTCCTGGCTATGTATGAGACATTCCACCAAAACTTCAGAGGTCTCCTTTTTAACTGCTTACTGCCCCTGGAATGTCTACAGATATTCACAAGTTGAGATTGTGGATGACCTTATGTTTATTTAGCCCTGTGCACCCTATTGTGTTGGGTCACTCTCTTTCTTCTGCTCCTGTGGGGACTGACAACCCTCTTTGTGGGTTTTCTCATCCTCCTATTATTTTTGGGACTCTTCTGTCCTGGAGTGGGGGTCAGTCCATTCCTCCCTTACTATGCCATGGTGAGGGGGAAGGCTTGTCATCCAGGAGGGGAGGATGGAGTCTGTACTGAAGTTTCATCCGTTTACTTGGGGAATTCCTCTGGGGAAGATTCTGAGTCCTCATATGAGGACTTGTTTAGGGAGACCCTGACCATTTCAGAGGCCCCTGGCACTTCTTTCTCAGGTGGGGAAGCTGTATTTTATTCCCTTCCTTAATTCCTTGGACCAGATGGTCTCTCACTTTGCTTGCCAGTGTTCGGCTGCCTCCCACCACCAAAGGAAGCTTCCCTTATTCTCACCAATCTCCACTTACGGGTTAGGCAGATAGGCATCTGGACAGTCTCCATAAGATTAATTTTGCACCCAACTTTTGCTTTTGTTTGGGTTTTGGGAGCCACTGCTGTTTGAGGGAAGCAACTCTTGGATGCCAACTCATCCAGAACGGATGTTGTTCTTGCTGCCTCTAGGATCCTTGAGGCCTAGGAGTTTCTTTTCGAAGTAGCTTTTAACTCTGTTAGGCTCACTTGGAGGGCCTTAACACTCTCTGTTGCTGCGGCTCCAGATCCTTTGAATTGGAAGGTGCCAGTAGACCAGTCAGCCAAGCAGTCTCTAGTTTCTCTTCCGTTTGTGGGCTCAGGTCTGTTTGGACCAGCCTTAGAGAAGGTTTCTTGATATTCTACTCTGGCCAGAAGTACTCTGTTGCCTCCATTTTGACCTAGGCATTCCCTTTTTGTTAGGACGGTGTGTAGTTCCCTTTACCTTCACCACTGTGTATTTTGGCCAAGGCACATCCTTCTCAGACACTCAGCGGGCCTGGGTAAGTGAAGGGTCTGCCCAGAAGACATCATCTCACTAGCCTTGCATGACTTGCAGGGGTTTGATTTGCCTCAGACATGCAGTATCTATTAGGGTTCCATTCTACTTATGTCGACCCTCTCTGTGGCGGACCAGTGGGTGTTCCGGGTATTCTCTGAAGGGCATTGTCTGTTTTAACATAGCTCTTCCTTTATGCTATTTTTTTCTTTCAATCCAGGGTCCCTCATGGTCTGGCCTGGGACAGTTTATTCCCCTAGGTGGTTTCTTTCTCGATGGGCATACAGAGTTAAGTTCCTGTTCCTTCTCCATAAGTGTTTTTCTGGTATCTTACTTTCCTCATTTTTCTCCTCCCAGAAAGGATGGTGGCAGTTGCCTTTGGGATGCAATGCATCATTTTTATCTTCTATTATTGTGGCAGTTTGGGATGGAGTCTAAGCGCTCTGTCTAAGCATTTGTCCTGGGGAATATTGTGCTTCCCTGGACACACTGGAATTTCCTTGGTAGGTTCATATCAGTGCAGTTTTTTGTGGCTGGTTTTTCAGAACTGACCCTCTTTTTCTGTCTTTTACTCCTTTTTGTTTGGTCTGGCGGCTTCTCTTGGGGTTTTTACTTAGGTCTTTGCCCCCCTCCCCTCCGGATGTTTCATCTTTTTATGGGGTCTGCCTTTTCTCCCTGCGTGAAAGATCTTTGTTTTGTGGGGAATTCTCTGTCCCTTCAGGCTTAGCCTTGTGTGTTCTCTATGGAACAGCTCAGTTAGGTACTCATTTTTTTCTGTTTTGTTTCTGCTCAGTCCCTCTCTTTTTTTCAGGGAAAGATCTGTCTGCCTGGGGAGGCAAGATATGAACAATGACTTGTCAAGTGACTCAGGTAACTTTTCAACCATCAGCTACGCTGCGGTAGAATGTGCAGAAGTTGGTGTATCTGGCCTCTGCCACGCTTCTATTTGACCAGCTTCTCTTGGGGTTTTTTTTGGAGATCCTTAGGCCTTGTCCAGGCAGCAGTGTCGTTTCTAACTGGTCTAGTTTGTACGTGGTTGGATACAGTCTTTTTTTGGTGGCATGCATTCTTCCTTCAGTCATTGAGATGGCCCATTGTCTGTCTTGGATACCAATTCGGTTGGCTGTCAGCCTGAAAAGCTGGAGATCTGCTAGGAGCCCTTAGAAGTTTGTTCCAGACCCCAGGACTCTTGTTCCTGCTGTGGATTCCTTGGTTATTCTCTGGTAGTTACTTCCCCTGGAGTAGGTGTTTCTTCCTTTCCTTTGGTTTTCCAGGGTGTTGAGGATGGAAGGGGGCAAAGCAATGTTATTAACCCATTCTGGCTTCTGTGCCTGGTTCTTTTTTCACCCATCTTTCTATAGCTACGGAGTCATTCTTGGATTCTGCTCCTTCTTGATCCCTTTTCTTTGGGGTCCTCTCTGGTATACCTGAGGGGAAGAAGTTGTTTTTTTTTGTGGCTTGGATTTGTTGACTAGTTTCTCTAATTTTGTTATCGCCACTATGATGACTACTTGCAAGCCTTTGTCATCCAGGGTGTTTTTGAGAGTGGGGTCCTCCTCTTATGTGTTGTGAAGACCAGGTTTGAGACCAATTTTTCTTCCAGTTGTCTTAGCCTTTCTTCACCTTCAACTCAGACTTAATCTTAGACCTATTAGGGTACAGATATCTACTCTGTGTCTTTTCAGAGGCATATGATCTTTTTACTGGATTTGCACCCTTGGTACAGGAGGTAAATCATGCCTCCATAGTCTTTCCAGATCCCACTCCTCTGTGGGACTTAATTTTAGTTTGGACATGCCTCAGATGGCTTCTTTTTGAGCCACTGAATTTCTTTTCAGCCCTCAACTAATCAGATAGCTTTCCTGCTTGTGATCGTACCTGTCTGAAGTGTGGTCAAGCTACTGTTTTTGGCTTGTGTAGACTTCCTTTCTGATTTTTTTTCATTCTGATGGGATTTTTAACAGTGGTTTTTCTCCTCAGGTCATGAATGCTCATTATCTAGGAGGATATTTTTCCCCTCTTTCTTCAGCCCATCCATCAGGTGGAAGCTGGAGCTTCTATGTTGGGAAGCTCTTAGGCATTTGCAGTGCTACATGCATTACAAGAAGCCTGTCCACTTGTCTGACTCTCTTCTTGTTCCTTCTAAGAGCTCTCATGCTTGCCAAGTTATCTTTCAGGTTCATGTTGTTCACATTGGATGAAAAAGAAAAGTGGATTTTGTGTATTTATTGATTAATCCTTTTCACCTACTCCATGTGAAACACAAGACTTCCCTCTCAGAGAAAAAAAACAGCTGTTTTAATTCCCTGACAAGGGGGACCTTTGGGTTCATGTTCAGGTGACCCCCTTATCTTGTCTTGACTTTTTCCTTTGATCTTTGTTATTGGCTAAAACTGAGCATGCCTGATGTGGGTAAAGTGAGGTAGAGAGGGAGTCTCTACCTGCAGAGAACCTTTTAAGGCAAGTGCTCTGCACTTTTGGCAGGAGGGTACTTTACACCTCCTTTCAAGGATTTGTCGGTAAGTGCACAAAAACTGCCTTATATAGTAATTGTTCTTCTGATAAGAAACAAAAGCACTCCCACTGATACTAGACTTTTTTTCAATAGTTATTACTGCTCAAACTTAATTTTTAACTTTATTTACACACAGATTTTATACATCTATAACTTTATTATGACCAAACTAACAGCCCATGCCTTCAAGTATTTTCTCTGATATTTTGATGTCAACAAAAATACAATCATCCCCACCTCCTATGTCACTTAACTGTACCCCATTCCTAATTTCTCTCATCCATTTATTCTCCAACTCAAGTTGACTCCACATATGAAGGATCTTTAGAATTTGATCTTATCATATACACGTAACTATCAAAATTTCAATCCAAACATTCCTACCCTGCCTTGAATACTGGACCATCCTCTCACACAATTAACCTTACATATACTCTACTACCAGATTAATCTACCTCACACAAAGCTCTTATAATGTGCTCCACTCAACCAAACCATGCTCTTCCCCTTAACCTTTAGAATGAAATTCAAAATATTGGCTGTAACGTACAAAGCACTTACAGCATTACATCCTCCTCCATCTCATCTCTTACATACAAATGCAATCTCGTTGACATCTTCTCTCTGCACATATTCTTCTTTTCTCCACAAATCTCATAACTTCCTGCTGTTATCTGCTGGAAGATCATTTCCATGCTGCACCTAAGCTGTGGAATTCCCCAGCTCTCAATAGTAGACTCTTCCTCAGCCAAGAGATCTTCAGCATCTCTATGAAAATTCACCTATTCAGGGAGTCCTATTAACTGCCCATATAATTTTTCCATGTAGGGCCACATACACAATCTACCACCCTCTATTCAGCCTTGTACCTTTTCTAACACCACTATTCCACACATAACCCTATCAGAAACACAGCATGGCTGGACCTCACAACAATGTTCTCTCCCCAGACAGACCTACTATACACTTGGTACACTGCACTGCAAAGCACTTCTGCCTTCCATTCACAGACCTGGCAGTTCATGTTACTGGAGGCATTTTCTCCTTCTTTGTTTCAACCTACCTTGCGCTATAGCAGGGTGAGCAACATGGGGCCCTCTGTCTGCTGCTAAACTAAAACTCTCAACATTCCCTGCCAGCCATGGAAGGTCTCAAGTTGCTCATAACTGCTTACACTGTTAGGTCTCGCAAGCAGGGCCCCCTGATCACTTAGTATTGTATGTTCTAATTGTTCTATCATGAAGTCTGAGCATAACTATTCCCTATAGTAAAGCATTGTGGAATAAGTTGGTACTTTATAAATAATATAATTACTAACAAAGGAGATAGCTGGATGGGCTGACATTTGTTTCCAATATTTTTAGCAATCTTTCCAGATGAGAATCTGCTGCATGAAGTAGTATTCAGTCAAAGAGAGAATAAATTACATTTACCTTTTCACTTTTTAGTGGTGTACTGTGTGCAGCTGCAGCTGGGAACTGTTCCACCGCGTTCTGATGTTCTTCCCCAGGTTGTTGCCCTTGTGTTCCAGGAACTCCCTTCTGATGAGATGTGTCTCTCTGGTCTTTCTCTTGATCTTGTTTTGATTCAGAATCGGAACCAGTTTCTGAGGTCATGGTTATTCTATCAAAGGAAGAAAAAAGATTTCATCGTCAAAACAGGATACTGGATTTTATTAAATTAATAAATACACATGAGCTACACAAACAAGACAGCAAACAGTAAGTTTAACCCTCTGAATGCCAGAGGAGGGTAACGCATTACAGAGCGCTGCATTGCGCACCCCTATGGAATTCAAAAAGTTAAGGTGCAGCATTTTAATAATAGTATTTTTCTACTACAGCAGGTGTTTCAAACTCAGACATAGTCAAAGGCTGCAACAATTATGATTATGTAGGTCTTAAAAGCAAGGGACCTGGAAAAGGTCACCTTTAGAATAAAAAGGTTTGTCAGTATTCAGAGATAAATATTGATCTATATAAAGAGGGATATGTACTAAATGATGAGGCTCAATAACCGCAAACTAGTGCCAGTTTAAGCCACTAGTGGGTCATATGCAAAGTATAAATAAGTGCCCCACCACCCTTTTACATCTTGTTTGCTACAATGTATTGCTTCACAATGTGTTGCTGTCCTCTCTGCTAAAAGTATGTATTGAAACAGAGTGACTTATGTTCCAGTCACACCCGAGTTCCCCAATGCAAAGTATTTTACAACTATAGTAGCACAGTAATAACGAGTTTTCCCACCTGGCTTCACATATTCGAAGCTGGTGGAATGTGGAGTAACTGAAAAAGGAACTACCTTCTTCTGCAGAACATACACTTGGCAAACAGTCGCCTTGATCCAAGACGCCACTGTTACCTTAGACACAGCCTGGCCCACACAAGGGCCCTTGGGGATGACAAGAAGCAAATCAAATTTCCTAAAAGGCTGCATGTGATGAGCATAGTATTTCAATCACATCCACATCCAAGAGATGAAGTTTCTGCTCCTATTATTTGGAGCTGGACACATAGACGGAAGAGTCATTTCTTGGTTGATGAGAACTGGCAAAATTTACATGAGAGTGCTCCATTCTTATTTTTAAAAGGTCTGGATGTGAAGAGAGCTGAAAGTGTTACTCCACATTTAGACTGAGAAGATCAGAAAACCAGGCCCAACACGTCCAGAACCTGGCAATCTGAAAGACATGAAGGTGCGTCATTCTGATTTTCCTCAGCAGCCTGGGAAGCACTCTGTAGGGGGCCACACTGTTGGGACTATCACCCCACTAAGTAAGTCAATTTTTCCCCTTCTTCCCAAAAATGATATATATGACACTAAAGTTGTAAATAATAGGTTAAGGAGATTCAAAGACAGAGCACTACATGAGTTACTTAGGTGTAAGGCCCAAAGTTTTATTAGCAAAAGGTATAGCCAACCAATAAAAGTATAGAAAATGTGGTAAAAAACAATAAAATCTAACCAGTAACAAATGGTTTTTAAAACATAATTAAAAACTGCAATACATACTATTCACCAGCTTATACACCAATTACAGCATTGTAATAATGCTCTGTAATGGTAAAAAACTATGATGTATGATCAAAGCTTAATTTATCTACAAACATTAGTCTCTTTAAAATTTAAAACCAAATGGAAAGAACAGAATACACTCTAATCTCACAATTCCCTATGAGAACAGTAAAAGCGTAGAAAAGAGCAGAAATGTTTCGGTTGTCTCAAAAAAGCTATCACCTAATTACTTGCTGTAAACATCCTGGCCGAAAATAATGACATTTTCATGACTAATACAATAATGGTAACTATGTGTTTCTATGCTAGGCCAGAGTCGAGATGACTGTAGCATAAGATTTACTAGTAAATAAACCCTAAACAATCTTGTGCAGAAAATACAAAAATACAATTATGTTGCCAAATGTTTGATAACTCCTCCGGAATCTAGATCCAGATGGTAAACGCTTTCACATAACAGTGTGTTTTGGAGGAGGACTGAAAATATAAACAGTGTTATACATAGAGCAGGAGTTTACAGTTTGTATCCCTCTTCATGTGTTACAGGAATACAATTACCATCATTCTCAGACAGCCACTGACTATGGGTGATGGGACTTGTAATTTAACAGCTGAAGACCTACATGCTTCTCCCACGTGACATACAGAATTGAGGTACAGTGGTTTCTGGGGCAGAACAGATTACACAAGGGAGGGCGATCATGACTCAGCTGTTTGACTGAAACAGACATCATCCCTTCATCCCACCTTATCACTAGCTCAGCATGTCTGGCTGATGCCCCTAGCCATCCGGGAAAAGACATTACAGTGGAATATTGTACTACTAGCATAAAAGCCTGTGTACACGGGCCAAGGTCTGGGCGATGATAACCCTTTGAGTGCCAGAGGGGTACGCAATGCATTGCTTTGCAATGCGTTGCATACCCCTCTGGCACTCAAAGGGTTAAGAGGCCGGCCCTGCTCTGCGTCCTGCCGCCAACGCAGTCTTGCACTGTAGAGACTGCCTGAAAGCACAGAATGCTCCAAGCACTCCGTGCTCCCAGCATTCCATGCTCCCAGCATTCTGAGCGTTCCAGCAGTCTCTACTGCACATGACAGCTTCTGACAAACATTCTAGAAAATTATTATATAGGATTATTCCAGTGTATTTTGGATCATCATTTTGTTGTTATTTTAGGCTTACATACCAAAAAATGTTGAGCAATTCTGAATCAAACCAACTGTACTATAGGGGAAATATATATAGAGAGAGATTTAAATAAGATATGGGAAGTATCTCTAGCACTCAATGCACTAATGCCCCTTATAAATCAGTGTTTGCTTTTAATTGGCCCTATATTCATACCAGAATTACTGAACTTAGTACATCAGCTTCCTGTGTGTAACAGGAGCTTCAGTTTCTAAATCAAGAAATTAGACTAACACAGGAAGATTTGAGAGGCAAAAACCTTTAATAATATTTTTTCAATTCTACCTTGTTTAAAAAAATTAAGAAATATAACAAACCATGAAAAGTTTTTGAAAAATGAAAACTTTTCCATAATCGCAATCCATAATTCCAAATTTGACCATTTAACAAAATTCTACACTTCATCAATTTCCTTCAGCAATGTTAAATAGAATACACTTCTCTGTGGTTTTAAGAATTCATTTGTGTGCAAGATGTCCAAGGCAGACCTTGAAGAAATATTTTTGGTCAAAATCCACCAATACATAAATTATTTCTATGTTCATAAGAAAGTATTCATTATATAAAACACCACCACTGCCCAGATTCGTTCCACTTGTCACACATACGTATCTGGCAAAACAGTGAGTACTATATAGCGGAATTCTTTCTTTTTCATTTGAACACAATTGCAAACATCTTAATTCAGAGGAAAGCTATCCACCATTTTTATGTAACGTATCTAAACTACATACACTATGTTTAAATAAAAGTTCATATTTAACCATAAAGGCCATGAAGAACTGTAATCTAACACTAGGATGGATTAAAGGGACAGTAATGTCCCATAAATAAAGCTTAGAGTTTTGTAGAGATTAAAAAATTAAACAAAATGCCACAAATCCTGTCTTTCAAACCGATATGGTTTGAGAGATATCCTCCGTTAAAGTTCCCCCCTCCCTCCCCTTCTCCTGACGTCAGCTGTAAGAGGACAGCAGGAGTTCCTGGTCCAGGGACCGACAAGCGGCTCTTCAGCAGAGCCGCAATAGCGCAACTTAAAAAGAATTACGTCTTTGGAACGGTCTACAAAACGTGCCTGGTTTGTAAGCACACTTTTTAAACCGTTCCAAGGAAGTATTTCTTTCTAAATCACGCTACTGCGGCTCTACTGAAGAGCCTCCTCATGTCAGCTGACACAGATCTCCTTCTGTCAGCTGACATCAGGAGAAGAGGAACTTTATCGGAGGATATCTCTCAAACCATATCGGTCTGAGAGATAGGATTTGTGGCATATTGTTAGATTTCTACAAAACTCTAAGTATTTTTTATGGGACATTACTGTTCCTTTAAAGAGCAGTAAACTTTTAAAACAAAACAAATATTATGTATTCTATTGCTGATTAAAATAATGATATTCCTACTGCAGTAAGATGGTGTAATTAGTTCCAAAGTTATTACAGCTTAATTTTTAAATATATTAACCCTTTGGGTGCCAGGGGGTACACAACACATTGCAAAACAATACTTTGCACACACCTCTGGGACTCAAAGGGTTAAACTGTTCACAACAGGGTCACCAGGATTCCAGACAGTTATTCTATTGCATTCTATAGGTGAGGTGAACAACTGTCTACATTTCTTCACAGAATGGGTTTGGAGGAGGCACGCAGATATGAGAGCCCATCTGGCAACCACAGACATGGTGGAAACCCTAGCCACCAAATGGATGGCATCAAATAAGGTAGTAGAAACATAGTGCAGGGCCTCAGAAATGTTGGCAAGAAGGAGCAACATATCTGAAGTGGGAGCATCCTGATGGACAGCCAGGGTGAGCTGTTCAGCCCAGACCGCAATGGCCCAGTTAACTCATGACTCAGTGAACGCGGACACATGGCAGTCCCAGCAGTGGCAAAAATTGATTTGAGGGAAACCTCAAGTTTCTTGTCAGTGCAGTCTTTCAGAGAGGACGCATCAGAAACTGGCAAGGCAGTACACTTAGATAGCCTGGCGATAAGAGCATCCACTTTGGGGGGATGAACCCATTGAGCAAGCGCCGCCTCAGAGAAGGGATTTCCTGTCCGGAGATTTCAACGCATCAGACACAAGGAGGTCAATAGTGGTGTTAGGTGGAAAACAAGTAAGGGGCTTTTTAGGCTCCTGAAACACATCAGAAGGATCTGAAGAAACCTCCTGAATTAAGGGAATGTTTAGTGTAGTCAAGACAGCCCTGATCAGGAACTCCGCCGAGGGCTCAGGATCAGACTCAAAGTGGTCACCAAAAACCTGAGAGGAACCCACAGTAGAACCCACAGTAGAGGAATCTGATGTCAGATACTCCCTGCGGTTTAGGCAAGGAAGATTTGACTGAAGAGGGGGTCTGCCATGAATGGAAGACCCCCTGTAACTGGGATGTAAAGAGTTGCAATGTAGACCGAAGGTCCCTAGTAGCAGCCTTGAACTCTTGCACCCAAACGGTCTCTAATGCATGGCTGGATGTCCCTGGGAGACACTCAGGGACACCAGAACATGCTGGGCATAAATGACCTAAGTATTCTCTGAATGACATGAGGAACAGTGTGAAATAGGGGACACAGAGACCCCAGCGTCCTTAGTCTTAGGTCTGGCCCCAAGCTCCAACGGATTAGACATTCTCACAGTGTCAAAAACATTTAGTATAATGAATCACCCAATTACAGTGTGAAAGATTAAAATTTCACCCCAGAAATAGTTAAAATACACTTACCTGGCAGGTGAAGGGTTAATCTGCAGAGGAGAGAAGTAGAGTCCAAGCCCTGCATAGGATACTCGTTCTAGAAAAGGCACAAAATGGCTGCCGCGGCGGGAATCAAGAACTCCCAAGGAAAAACCCCTGTGCGGAGGGGCACTGTGGGACATGTGGACCTGCAGCACTCAAAGGGTTGCTCACCTTTCCTGCAGATCTTCTGTCTTCAGATTACCATGCATCAAGAAGAAGCCTCAGTGGGCAACTCCAGAGGAAAGAACTTGTACCCAAGGTTTTCCCCCCAGGGCTTAAGGTCCACAAAAAGCACCTGGATACTGAGCACTGTCAGTTATTGTAATCCGCCTAATTGTGGTATTCCATTTCTAACAGAAAAAAAAAAAAATTCAACTATAGCAGAACTGTTCTCTTGCCTGTGTCTTCACCAAGGAACAAATCTTTCTGGGGCTGGTTGGCTAGCTGCAGCCAAGGAGGGAAGGTAGGCTCCACCCCCTGCAATCAATTCTAGAATTGTTCCTGCCTACTTAAAAGGGTGGATTGCCTACCCAAAGTTACCAGTAACCTGTATTGGACGATAGAGAAGAAGGAAAACTTTCCATGTGTGTGTGGTGTGGGCAGGAGGAGAATTTAGTCTTATCACTGATTTCAATGCAATAAGCTAGGAGCAAAATTTGCATTTTTGAAGGAAATTTCACGCTCGGTTGGAAGCTCCATTTATTGCCTGTTTTTGTTTTGAGGAAAAAAAAATGTTTTCCATTCCTACAGGAAAGTTGTAGCATGCTGCTTTGTGATGTATTCATGCAAGGAGTTACCTGTTTGTGTGAACAACCCAGATACCATCTCATTCTATGTCCTGCATGGGTGACCTTGTGCATATCAACTCTAATGTCACTGATCGGAACATAGCACAAAACACTTTCTGTTATGAATATATTTAAAAAAAAGTAGGGAGTAGATGCTTCTGGCATAACTGTCATCCACAAACACTGGTCTTAATTGACACAACGGGTCTCTTATGTGTTTCAGCAACAAAAATGAAGACTAAAATTTGTACAATAATTAAATACTGTGGAGATAAGCACTGTTCTCAACTCGCACATGGGAAAATGCATTAGTCAGTACTGTGGGATGTGACATCTATAAAACAAATTAAATCTCAAAAGCCTGCTTCTACCCTATTGTTCAGTATAAAAGGTGGAAGTGTAAACAGTTTCCCTCACGCTTCACTTGTCTGATTTAATTGTGTTTATTTATAAAAGGGTTTTAGTAATCTGTGTCAGTGAGATATTCTAGAACACTACAACCCATGGATGTTTGTTATTGCTTAAAAGGCAAATAATTATATAATTAAAATAAGAGCAGTTATAGAATAGTTGCAAGAAAGCACACTTTTTGGGGGATGGGCGGAATAACACTAAAACACACTATATAGTTTAGCTAGATATTAATAAATAAAGGTCCTTCAAAATATTATCCGAGAAGTGTGTAATTGTATCAAACAAATGTCTGCTCAACATAACACCCAGGGATACATAAGAGGCTACACTGAAAGGCAATGAATCAGGTTAGTACTTCACAAACCACAGGTGTAATATTCTTCTTTGGATTAAGCCTGCACTTTCCGGATTGTTCATTAACATAACTATATTATTATCAGTTCAAGAGCTTACAAATCCAGCCAGCATAAATGTGCACACTGAACTAAAATAACAGAGCAAATAATTTTGAGGTAGCTTTGCCAAAATAATAAAAAATAAAAAAAATATAACCATGACACAAAGTATCATTTTTCATTATTGTGCAGTGAATTTGCATAGAGTTTAATTTGCAGCTGGAAAAAATGTCTTATTTTTAGTTGCAATGAGTTGCTGCAATAATGATCAATTAGATTCAACTGCTCGAAAGCAGAGGTATAAAACTATACTTAAACTTTTGAGTGCCAGAAAGGTATGCTCACTGGATACCTCTCTGGCACTCAAATTGTTGTGGCCATCCACTAGAATTGAGAATGCAACACTTTTAGGCATCCTACAACCCACTTGATTGTACAAGCTCTACTTGGACCATTGTTGACCAAATATAAAATAAACTACATTTTCAAGCTACACATATAATAAGACATTTTAGATGGAATTATTTGTTTCGTTAGGCATAATAATTTAGCTCTTACTTACATTATAACCAACAATGGAATCAATGTAAAAAATATGTATGGAGAGCTCCACGTGTTGCAGTGAAGATCATCCCATCTCTACATTCTGAAATATGTTCAGAGATGCTGCAACATGCTTTATTCACTTCAGAACATCACCAGTGAGAACAAGTCTTTAGAGCTGCTAAACATAATCGTAATGCTTATGGATTGATCTACGTGTATGTAGATTTGGATAGGTCTTCATTAGCCATAACTGATACATACAATTATGTAAAAAAAAAAAAAAGTGTGCCTTATATGTAATTGTTTCTTAAAAATATTATTCAAAAGTAGCAAAATGTTCTTTAAGTTACCCAATACACGAAAGACAAATAAAACAATTAAATGGAAATACACCGTGATATCATAAAAGTGTAATTTACATGTCAATATTGTTTAGGGGTGGAAATATGAGGCTCTCCAGCTGCTAGTGGACTACTACCCCTGGAGATAAATGCAAATTAGGTAATATCAGGTAAAACACATCATTGTTGTTTTTTTTTTATTTCTACTCTATATTGCCAGACAATTACCATCAAATCATGAAATGTTATGTTTTCATTTAAAGGATATAATTTTTGGATCTCTAAAAATGTGCAACTGTAAAATCATAGAATCATATTTATATTTAGTGTTGTAAGTGTACAGAGAGATGTACACTGCTTGTTTTAGCCACAAAGAGCTTAAAAACTGAATTTGGGTCCTAAACCACTTGACTTAACATGGAGCTGAGGACTCAAATCAGGCTTTCCCCCTTTAGACATGTCAATAGATGTAATTAACTGTATCGCCTGTGCAGACTTTATAAAAAAACACAACAAAAAAATGATGCAGGATCTTTTCATATTAAAAAAAATTTACTGGAACAGAACAGAAACGTAGGTCCACATTAGTATCAGTGACTGTGAGAGAAATCCCTGCCCTAGAGACCTTACAATTCCTAAAGTGGCTGCCATGCACTCTGTATACCAAGAACTGCTACTGTGTTTTCATTTGACTCAAATAATTCTGGATACTATGTACAGCACTGGACCAATCCTGTCTTTTGAGCTTATGAAGTCAACTTGAAGCATCACTTTGGAAGTAGTCACAAAATTCAAGGTCTTCAATTCAGTCTGTGTAAAGCCTGATTTAAAAAAAAAAAAAAAAAAAAAAAAAAGGATCTGCCCAGTACCCATTAACTTTGTATGTTATCAAAATCCTTTCCTTACTATTTTTTTTTACCTGGAATCACCATGCGAGAGATACAGTGAGAAGAACATTGTAACCATAAGGACAAGTTCCAGTTGAAGAGTAGAAAAGTAAATAAAAAAAGGATATTTATAGTAAATTCTTATTTTAAAATGTTGGATTAACTATACATAAAATACAAAAAAGAGAAATAGCCTCGATCAACCTACTACATCCAACAAGTGAACAAATACTAATATTATACTGATCCCAAACACTACAAAAGGAACTGTGGGCAACCCCCCCACCCCCCAAAAAATACTACCACAAAACTAAGAAGACATACACAACAAGGTATATATTACTAGCATTTATACTGTGACAAAATAACACCAACTCAAACAGCAATAAGTTTATATATCCTCCAAATAAATAATGAACTTACAGCAAAAATGTTGGTCAGAAACTCACAAAAAATACACACATTTCAGTCCAAAATAATGTTCTACAGTATGTACTGGGGCGGGCAGCGCCATCTTTTGCCAGTTCCAGCTACCACACAACAGAAAGAGAACTGCATCACAAAATTAACATGCAATAGGGAATCTGTCATAGATGGAACCCTTCTCAGATGACCAGAATACAGAACACAAATGGGTGCTCAATGAACCACAAGAGTCTCACCAGATAATAACAGCTAATCTCCCCGGTGTTATACGCAATACCCCAGTATATACCAATACAGGCTACATTTAAGGGCATTGCCAGTTATGGTAATCCGCCTAATGGTGGTATTCCATTTCTAACAGAAAAATAAAAAAATTCTAAAAATATAGCAGAACTGTTCTCTTGCCTGTGTCTTCACCAAGGAACAAATCTTTCTGGAGCTGGTTGGCTAGCTGCAGCCAAGGAGGGAAGGTAGGCTCCGCCTCCTGCAATCAATTCTAGAATTATTCCTGCCTACTTAAAGGGGTAGATCGCCTACCCAAAGTTACCAGTAACCTGTATTGGACGACAGAGAAAAAAGGTTCACCTCTTAATGAAACTCGTACCGCAGGCATTTAATGGTAAGGTTGGCAATCCCATTTGTAGTGGACTCCACCAACTAACTTCCCTGCATTCCCCACTGTCTGCAAGTCCTGGTCACACAGCATCATATTCAGGATGTACGGGAGTGTATGTGCCCCCCCCCCAATAGAGTCATGAATGAGGAGCTTGCTTCATGAAAATAAATAGGTTTGTGCACATAGTGAATGTGGAAAGCATGCCCCCAAGAGAAGGGTCAGGGTTATAGCCAAAGACTGACAGCTATTATTAGAGAGAGAGCACTGAAAATCTTTTAATACGTAAGATGGCTCTCCCTCATCGATGCTCTGAAAGACTAAGGTATATTTTAAGGATGGGGAAATCATTAGTTAATTTAAATTAGGGTACTTTGCAAGATTCACCACATTTAAAATATTGGGGGGGGGGTTAAAGAGATAGTAATGTTTCACAAAAAATGCAGCTCCTATTAATCTACATAGAATTTGGGCCATGGAGAGTGTTATTTGTATACTGTCAGAGTTGAAGTTCAAGAGTAATTGAATGATAAAGTATCCCCCCCAATCCTTTTACCTAGTGTAAGGTAGCTTACACTAGGTACAAGGGGTGGGAGGGGGATACTTTATCGTTCAATTACTCTTGAACTACAACTCGGACAGTATTGATCGAAACCCTCACCATGGCCCAAATACTATGAAGATTAATTGGAGATGCTTTTGTTCAGAAACATTACTATCCCTTTAAATCATCTCTTAACACCAAGGTATTTAGGGCTCAATGCAAATGTTGGCATCGGCAGAAAAAACTGGTGACGGTGGTTTTGTACGTCAAGTAAGCAATGCAAATGTTCCCTCTAGTAATAAATAACGGCAGTTCTGAAACATACGTCACCTGTCTCCAAAACATCAAAATCTCGCCCATAGAGGACAATGTAGAAGTGAAGCCAAGAGCCATTCAAATGTTGGAGTTAGGGCTACCATGAGTTAAACTGCAACATATTCCTCCAGAAATCTAACACCCATTTTTTTTGGCGAATATCACACAACTCAGAGTAGAAAACCACCGTCGAGGAAAGTAAAACAGAGAAGCACGTCATCCAAGGACATAAGCCAAGCATACAGAGGTCAGATATTAACCCCTGAAATGCCTAGCAAATACAACAACAAGGCCTACAACAGTGGTTCATAACCCCTCCACCTAAGACATCCCTAACATGCAATCATGATGTTCGAGGGCACAAGGGAATTCCCAAATAAAAATAACATATGCCCAACATCAGGTCCCACTGTGTCAACGGCAATGAGGAGAATATAGTGCATCAAATGTCCCATACACACATCTCCCCAAAAAATGTGTAAAATTAATATTACCAATCACTAATGCAGAACATAGCAATATGCGAAAAGTGACACACCCTGAGCTGGTGCACATGGCACATGACACCCTGGTTGTGAACCACTGGCCTACACCATACAAACAAATCACAGGCAAACAATAAGAATCCAGCAACCCCACAAGGAAAAGGGGAACACAAAGCAGTACAACATAAGCCATCCCAACACACCTTTGAACAACAGGGGTTAACACACAACACGACATGTACACCTGTCACTCCAACAACAAATCAAGCTCACTTATGTAGTCTCAGCAGTCCATGGAGACAAAACACACACCTGACAGGTACATACCAATTACAAATAATCACACCACTAATCACAGACACACCAGAAAACAATTACCTGGATAACACACACCTCACACCATTAGTCCATTATGACCACATGATACAGATAAAAGGGAATAAAAGAAAGGGGTTAACCAACCAGAGGAGAACCACCAGGCGGTGCTCCCCCTCCCCCCCAAAAAAACCTAATAACTGACGCACACTCCAGGAGTATACCAAACCAAACAAAAGCTTTATCAAACAATACAAAATGAATCAAGTGAATACATCAAATCAATTAAAAACCATCCAGCACAGGAATATGGAGTCATGACGACACTCCAACATTGAATAATGCCTCTGCAGACTGAGAGCAATTATATGTAAAGCAAACGTGCAATACCAAGTATCCACAAACAATTCAAAGTGGCCCACTAGCAATGTGCAATATTATCATACATATAAAGTGCAAAGTGATAATAATCAAAAAGTATGAATACACATATACTTATCTCTATGAATATAAGTAAAAGCACAAGGGAAACTGTGTGGCTCCTGGAGTCATCGAGATAAGTATATGATGTGTATTTATTCTTTGTTTGTTATTATCACTTTATTTCTTCATGACTCCATATTCCTGTGTTGGATGGTTTTTAATCGATCTGGTGTATTCATTTGATTAATTTTGTATTCTCTGATAAAGCTTTTGTTTGGTTTGGTATACTCCTGGAGTCTGTGTCAATTATTAGGATTCTTGTTTTGGGGGGGGGGGCACCGCCTGGTGGTTTTCCCCGGTTGGTCAACCCCATCCCTTCTTCCCTTCCTTCAGTATCATTTTATATCCCTATGAGTGCACCTCAGCCGATAACAGTTTTATCTTGAGCAAGGAGTTATGTACAGAGCTGGTGTGATTCCTCCCCTTTGTTTTGGTCCCATCATTATGACCACATGAACAACACCTTACTGCTGTTTAACAGCGACAGCCCACCCTTCTCAGATGTAGTGTGAGAGACACTGACAGAGAGACAGACCAACGCCAGTATATACACATGCTTGTACCTAAGATGACAGTTCAGGCGAACGTGTGAGAAGGTTAGGGCTCATCCCCCTCCTCATCCAAGCACCCCTGTCCAACAGCTGTTACCTGCTGCAACTGTTCATGCTCCCGCTGAAGGCCTGCCACGCTGACTTGTTGTACGTGTGTGTAGCACAGTGAATATGCCACTCCATTGCTTGTCAATGTCTTGTCTAGGCGTCAGGACCATGTGAGGTGTCCATCAAGGGGATGGCAAGCAGACATATGTATGTGTGTCACGCGGCCCCTGAGCACGCACCTCATCATTATGTAGATCGAGATCCATGAAATAGCTCCTCTGTTTCATTGGTCTTGGTTTACACACTGATGTGTGTGCCCATTCACATATACATATGTCTGCTTTCCATACCGTGATACAAACCCCATAAGGTCATGATGGCTAGACAACACCCTGACAAGCAATAGATTGTTCACTCCATGTCAAATAACCAAGTTGTACCCGTGGAGTGCCAGTAAGGTCTCCAAAGCATTGCTGACCAATGTGTCCCAGCCAACCAGCTTCTAGCTGGAGGAGTCACGAATATGCATTTCCTCATTCTTCCAGCTATTCAATGATTGGCTAGCTGGAAGGATGATGAAACGTGCATTTGTAACCCCTCATAGTAGAAGTTGATTGGCGCTCTCTCTCTCTCTCTCTATATATATATATATATATATATATATATATATATATATATATATATAAAGCCAGTCTCTGATCAAATTTCCCTCAGTTTTGCTTGGGCAATGGCCCAAAAGGATTTTTATGTATTTATTTTTTTTGTTCTGCCGGTGGCGGAGAGAGATTACGGGGCATTTTTAATTTATTATTGTTGTTTTACAGATACAGAACAGAACTTTGAAGAAGAAGAAGCTTGGAGGAGAACACTTAAAGGCGGAAAAGGAAGACCAGGGGCAGAAGACCACAAAGGACCTCAGACTTCAAGGTATGTGTTACAGCTATGGGGTATGGGTCATATGCTAGTTTTTTAAACTTTATTGTTAATGTTAGGTGTAGTGTAGGGCTTAGGGGGTAATGTTAGGTTTATTGTTTGGGAGGGTGCGAGAGGGTGATTGGTAGCGCACTCTCGATGTTTGACACTATGTCAAACATTGAGCTTTATATCATTTACTTTGATGATTCCATTATTCACGCTATTTAGAGTGCATTGTGGGAACCAAAAGCTGCAACAAATGTTGGGCTGCAAGTCATGTTCTGCAAATCATGTTCTGGCAACCAACACTTGCAGTTAACGTTGGTAAGGCAACTGAATTCCGACAGTGCAACTATGTGCATACTGGGAGGAACTCTTCTTGGCCCTAACTTATGTTTTACCAGCTCTAATTGAATCAAGCCCCTAGATGTAAGATTTAAGATGTAAAGAAATACACCAGAGACCAAGGTAAAAAAATCTGACAAGAGGTGTCAGAATGCAATAATATAAGTAATCAGGAGCTGCAATTTATTGTTCCAATCACAAAAATAAGTCAGCTTTTTAATGAACAGACATTGTTTTTACTCTCAGTACAAAACGCCTTGGAAACTTAATTAGGTGGTCTAATTTCCTACATAAAAATATTCAATGTCAAGTACTATGCGACTGATTTGTAACTACTCAGGTAAGACTCAAGAGTCTTCCATGTACATCCTCAAACTCCAAATGTACTGATTTTTTTCAATCAAAACAAGGTCATTTACATTATAAAATACAAGCTGCAGAACATTAACTATTTTCTAAAGCATTTCAAACATTCTTTTACTACTTTACCGAATGACCTAGCATTTCTAGTCTCTCCTACAGATAAGTTAGTAGGGTTGCCCCTGAATTAGTAGTCTACTTTGCACAAGACTAAAGGACTAGTTTAGGGGCAACCAACTGCACCAAAGTGAACAAATAAAATTCCCCAAATTCCCAATGCTGTAGAGATTTTAATCTCTTATTACTTCAAAGGTTTTGCAATGCACTGGAGAGCTTTCAAGCATTTGAGTCAACCCTATGAATGCTATAGGAATGTGTAAGAAAGTATAAGATTAAAAAAAAATAAATAAATCATTGATACGTGAGGTTAAAATTCCTATATACATTAATGTGAAGTTTTTCCCCTCATTTGTACCCTATTTTGCAGTAAGTTTGCAATTTAGTTATTCCACTTTTTAAAAGGGTCGTATGATCAGAAGAGAAGTGGAGGAGGTCTGGATTTAAAGGGATAGTAATGTTTTACAATAAAAGCAGCTCCAATTAATCTTCGCAGTATTTGGGCCATGAAGAGTAATATTTCAATACTGTCAGAGTTGTAGTTCAAGAGTAATTGAATGATAAAGTATCCAACTCCCACACCTTTTACTGATGTAACACTCCTCACCTCAGAGCAGCAAGACTGTCTTGATGGATCACAGAGGGGGATAATCTTAAATTAGCATAATGGAAAAACCTGCAAAACCTATCAAGGGGGGCAGGGTTTTCCTTATGTCCACAGTAAAAAGACTGTCCCTTGCTGTGAGCTGTCTGGTCTCAAGACCAGATTCCACATCTGCGGGGAGGTGGCTTACACTAGGTAAAAGGGGTGGGAGGGGGCAACTTTATCATTCAATTAGTCTTGAACTACAGCTCTGTCAGTATTGAAATAACACTTTCTATGGCTCAAATACTATGAAGATTAATTGGAGCTGCTGTTTTTGTGAAACCTTACTATCCCTTTAATCATTTGCACTATAGGGAAGAACAAAAGATTCTCATTGGTTTAAATTGGAAAATTACCCCTTAAATTATCTAGAATTCAAGGGATTAAAATCCCCATTTAAATCAGTGGAATTTTTTTAGTTTTCCCCTATAGTTCAACTGGTTTGCCTCAGACCTCCTCAGCTTTTCTTTTGAACATACAGCCATTTGTATAGAAGGCCCTTAGGTTACACATTTTGTGCAAGTTCATGTTTTACAAAAAGTTACAAAATGTTAGAGAAAAAAGTTTATGCAATCTTAACCCCTTGAGTGCCAGAGGGGTACGGAACACATTGCTTTGCAATGCGCTCTGTACCCCTCTGGCATTCAAAGAGATAAAAGCACCATCTCCTCTATAACAACCAACTGACACAAACTGCCAAAGCTACTGTGCCTGGGTCAAGCTTGATGCATAGCTTCAAAATGGAACCACAATGTTTTGAGAAAAACATCTTTTGTTTTATAGAAGGGCTGTTCAGTTTACTACACACACACAACTGGAAAGTCATTGGCCAGTAGCCTGTAGCCCACTGTCTTCAACTTGAATTTAGTTTTTTTAAATAGCCCATGTCACCAAAAACGCTGGATGATTATACATTCAATCAACAACACTTATCAACTGATATTTCATGTGCATCAATTACTGAGCACATTTTCATTCATAAACAGAAGAATACATATCAATGTGTTTCTAAAACGTCTTGACTGATTGATTTTTAGGACCATGTTTGTTACTACAATCTGTGTGATACATGTTACTAGGAGTCACTATTGCATTTTTTGCAAGTTCTCTTTATCTTTTGTTTGAGACAATAATTTTACATTTCTGTCACTGTTTTTGTTTAATAACTATGCACAAATCATTCACAGTTGATTTGTAACCTATTTTTTTAATTAGTGACACCTTGATACATATCCCCATTTTAATAAAAAACCTCTTAATCCCTTATATGCTAGAGGCTTCTCCGATGCATTACTTTTCAATATGTTGGTGATGTCTCTATTGTCCAGAGGGTTAAAATTAAAAATACTTTTCGAGTATATCATTTTTTATTACTTACGTTCCAACTGTGATTTGTTTGAACAAGTTATGAATATTAAATAACAGAAATGCTGCAATGCAGCAGACATGCAATCTGAGATTTACACCAGAAAATGAGAATGTCTGTTTATACCGTGAAACCTGAGCTACACACATGCTATGGCCATTTTATTAGTCAGAGCCTACAAACAATAGTCCACTAAGCAGTTCCAATAATGAGGAGAAAAAAAAATACATGTAATCCATTACCACAACATGTGACTGAATTGACTAAACAGATCCAGCATGTTTTCTCTCTCTCCCTAACACCATTCTAATAAAATCTGATTATGTACAAAGAAGTGCTTTTAGGAGAGCAAGATTAACCAAATGAATGTTATGCTTTCAAGACAAGCCTGAGTTGTATAACTTGATCACATTACCTGCATTTTACACTCTAGCATGCTAGCCTAGTTGTAACAATTCCCGATACTAAAAATGCCATCCTATGTCCAGAAAATCCTTTTGGTCCTTATGAATGTTGCCTTGTGTCCTTGTTCAAAACATGGCACCTTCAGTCAGTCATGGACGTGATGACCATGGAGTCAAAATTACACTATACGTGTCAACACTAACACTTTAAGAACTAAAGGAATTCAAAAGGGGTTGCTTCAGTATGCATTATGCACCCATCTCATACTTAAGGGGTTAAATATACCAGTAACTGTCATGTCTGCCATGATGAGCATGACATCCCGACTGACTGAACATGCAATCTCAAAGGCACAATTGATAGGAGCTAGAATAAGGCAAGTTGGGGGATATTAGGTGGTATTCATTCTCCTTCAAGGACCACAGGCATAAGCAACTCATTGCATTGCACATCCCTGTGGTTCTTAAAGGGTTAAAATACACTTTTCTCCACCCCCCACACACATATCTTAGTGTCCATAATACCAATATTTGTCTCTGCCAATTACTGCCACATTTGCTACTAAAAGAATACTGCATTGGCATCTACCACAGCTTTTACATACTCCAAATGTGCTGCAGTTACAGAAGCAAATACAAAGTGATCTAAAATGCTTCCTAAATTTGGCCTGGATGCCACCGGTTACTCAACAAATTTCCCCAAATGACTTAGGAATCTGTGAGATAAAGGTAGTGATAACATTTATCACCTGCAATGGAATCTAGGCCTTTGATAATCATCTGAATGCCAATGGATGTAAGCAAAGCTATGCTTGAAGGATTTATCTTCAAAATTTAACAATTGTAATACAGTTAAATCATTATAAATGTACTTTGCAAACAAATGAAATGGCTAGGGTGGAATGGAAAACAAATCCTAACAGGAAACCTCTTTATGTGAATAAATGACATATACCTTTCAGCAGGAGGAAGCCAAAGGCAATGGCACTCAAGTGTATCCCATATGAGTACAAGTAAAAAAAACGCTTGGCAAATACTGTGAGTGAGGTAGAAGGGGATAGAGCAGTGGAATACTGACTACAGAAGGTGATTTGAAGGACATGGTAGATCCCACTGCAGAAATCTAACTGGACAGCTGTTGTTGAAAGAATTACACTATAGGCAGTTTCTTTTCCTCTGCTTTGCTGCAGACTAATATCAAGGGAAAGCAAACTGACAGTTGGCATAAACACTATAATAATGTAATGAAATATCACTAAAAACTCTAAAGCAGATTGCTCTAGCAACACAAAACACTATCTGTATCAGCGCACAAGAAGTAAGCAAAAGATGTGCAATTCTGGGGCAAACTATGCAGGACAAATGACAAATCAGAGTTATAAATGGAGCTCTTAACTCCCTGGAATGTTCGTGAAGTCTTCAAAGTATTGATTTAATCAACTGGGTAAAAGCCCCATTTAAATCCATATGAATTGTTGAAATCTTCATCCTTTCCACCCCCCACCCTCGTGCTGCATATGGTTTGTTCCAGAATTGTACTACTGTTGCTTTCTGTGTTAGGCCCAAAATTCTTAAACCAATTCAGTGTCTCTCTCGGACTTCCAGCATCTAAAGTACACTGTTACATCTCAGCATGGAATTACCGTTTCATAGAGCACAAACAACTCTCAAAAGAGATTACCTGCCTAATACCTATGCCCAACACGACAAATAGTCACTTTTCTTCATAAGTACATAGGATTGACTTGTGAGGAACTATACAGAGGTTTTGGGTAATTTCTCTGCACCCAGGAAACCCTGGCACATCATGTATAAACCTGGCATAAACAAAGCACATCAGAATTTTCCTTAAACCACCTATAGGACTGGTGTTAAGGGCTTGTTCCTATATTTATCTGCTAATATCTACTAATTAATCTGTATACAAGCACAGGTGTTCATTTAGTAGAGTATACATTATGTAAGTAAAGATCCGTTTCACATATTTCTATTACTTCCACAATTCTAGATAGTCAACCTTTTATTATTTTCATCACTGATTTATAAAATGCCAACACTTTCCACTTTTCCCAAGCGATCAGACTTGGCAATCTAGTAGGGCAGCCTAATATATTTCAGGTCAAACAAATGCACCCCAGAGACATTTCTACACCTATCTGCAAGCAGGTGAAACATGAATAGAATTTACAGTCTGTAATATGCCAAGTTGAATCTTTATGATTACAGTGTAGGAGAGCAACACCGGAAGCAATTTAAACCATAAGACTTTAGCCTTGGGCTAATGCTCCTTTTAATCTAGCCTACTGCTTAGCCAAAACAACCAAAGAGAGGACACTTAATAATTGGACAATGCCTGCCTTGTGCATTTATAAAGTCTGCACCCACAGAAGCAGGATATTGTCCTTTTAATCTTATATGTGCCCACACAAATGATTAAATACGTTTTTTAGCTAATTAATTTACCTAATATTCGAAGTTGAAACATATAGTTAATCTTTTAAACATGCCATATCTGTTCTGCAGGGCATCCAATTTCTATAATAAACCCAAGCCTAAGCTTCTTTTTAGCAATTTTAAGCCTCCATTGCATAGTCGGGATTAGCATCTGTAGCCTGCAACAAATGGTGGTAAAAAACAGAAAGTAATTTCTTATGATGTATGGAATTCAGTCAGAAAATGCAAAACAGCCATTGAGAGTTTTAGGAAGCTATTCTTTCTTTTTAATTTCTTGTCTTGCCTATATAATGAAAAAGTATAGTGTGAAATAAACAGCTTAGTCTTGGTAAATGGAAATTAATTACAAATCATTGTGGTTTATAGTCATAATCTGCATGTAGGCCTGCAGTTTAGAGAGGCTGATTTACGGAGTGGAACTGGGGAAAATTGGGGCTGCAACACCGGCAACAAAAATCCTTTTGGTTTAATTTGAGCTTTTAACCTCAGCAATGCTAGTGAGCGAAGAAATGTGTTGGAAATCTCTAGTATTCAAGACATTAAAGTTCACCATTTAAAATCAATGGAAACTTTTATCCCCTATAGTGCAGCTGGTTTGCTCCAAAATTGCTCCAGTTACAGCTCACAGTCCCTTAAGTTGTCCATATACAAGGTGATTTGGTTGGTGATTAGCCAGTTTCCACCTTGTATACTGGTCAGTTGGTCAAACTGGTCATCTTTAGAGGTGTGCCAAAGTCCCATTTTTTTACAACAGACGTTTGCTGCATTTATGTGAAAATTTCCATGCCTATAAAACCCTTTTTTTTTTTTTTTTTTTAAAGCGGAACTACCAACCTATATAAAGTCACCACCTTCTTAATAGTGTTATTATCTGCCACAAGTACCGCATTTTGAAGTAATCCTGTTTCTTCAGAGACTGATGTAGAGCTGTCTGCACTCCTGTGCCATCAGTTGCTTCTGTGCCTTTCGGCTTCATGCAATTTCTCCTAGGGGAGACCAGGATGGACAGAGCAGGGGCACAGATGTCTCTGTGCAAGATGTCTGCGTCCAAGCCTGGCTGCCGGTCTCAGAGGAAAAAGGATTACTCCAAAACCTGGTACTTGTCACAGATAATAGCAGTATTAAGAAGCTAGTCGCCATATGCCTAATTATTGGGTGGCGACTTTATATAGGGTGGTAGTTCTGCTTTAACCCAAAGAAATTTGCAGACTCAGTATGTATAATTCTGTCTATACCAGTGCAGTGGAACAAGGCTGGGAGCTCAGTGTGTGGTTCTATGACTACCAGTCAAGTTCAGCAAACCTGGGGGTCACGACATAAAAAATGCACTTTTTGTGGGAATTACAGCAAGAAAACTGCTGTTTTTCCTCACTTTTATCCTTTTGGGATATATCTGTAGCCCATCCCTACTCATCATGGTTGGTAAATTTTGATAGGCCAGCGTGAGTTGTGTATATCCTTAACAGACTAAACCACGGTACTGTTGTCTGGAGCTGTGACATTTGTTTTTTTTCTGATACAATCTGCATAGCCCAGAAGTCCAAGTTTGGTCCTCAAGAGCTACCAATAGCCTAGGATTTAAGATTTCCCTGTTTGAAAACAGGTGGGCCAGTCAAACTGAATGAGCCACTTATTAACTCACCTATGCTTAATCAGGGGAATCCTTAGATCCTGCATCGGATTTGGACACCCCTGGCACAGCCCAAAATACTGACCAAAAACACAAGTGATCTGAATGCTGCATGAAAATAGAGCTTGAGGTGTGCGTGTATGTGTGTGTGATCTCCAGTGCATTACTTCCACAGTAAATACAATGGCCTAGATTCACTAAAGGTCAATGCTGTGCTGATATGAGCTTGTCGATGTGTTCGAAACACTTTGACATTTCGATCTACAAGCACATGAACATATTCACTAAAATTGTCGGATGCAAGAGATGGGGTGGAGAAGGTCTCTATTAGCATTCAGGACTGTCGAAGTGCTGTCTATGTGGAAGGGATGTCCTCCCTTCACACATCACCAACACTACATCAATTCTGAAGTTGAACAGGATTCTCTCTCTGCTTTACTACTTAGTCAGTAGGAGACTGTCACGGTTTATTATGACTCTCAGACGTAAGGTTAGGTAAAAACACAACTTTATTGAAAAGTTTTAAGATAATCCCATAGGATTTTATACACGTACATACAATACATAGAATGGCAAGCAGATATAGTGATAATGTATCAGGCTCTACTGGCCCTGCCAATATACCGGGCAAGGCAGCCTGTGCAAGTAATGGAAAGGTGGCTCTACCGGCCCTGCCAATATACCGGGCAAGGCAGCCAAAAGACAGTCAGGAGTAAACAGGCTCTACCGGCCCTGCCAATATACCCGGCAAGGCAGCCTAACGGATAACCAGCGGAAACAGGCTCTACTGGCCCTGCCAATATACCGGGCAAGGCAGCCTAAAGGAACACTGAGATGGTAGGCTCTACCGGCCCTGCCAGTACAGGGTAAGGCAACCTTAAGGTGTAATGAAGGAAGGTTCTACCGGCCTTACCAATATACCGGGCAAGGCAGCCTAGAGAGGAGGTATCAACCAGAGTGGCCCCAGTAACTGTCAGATGTTAATGACAGTATAATGATGATAAGTAGATACGAAGTCCAGCTATACCAGGTAGTCATGCGCCCAATACCTGGGTATTGATGGGAGAATAGCTGTCTAGGACTGGACAGCACATTGAGGACTATCAGTATAACTGAGTAGCAGCCAAGTGGCAAAGGAGCGGACCAGCGCCCATGCGCTGGGGGCCAACGGACTGAATTAATAATGAAGCAAGCCAGCGTCCGCACACTGGTAATCAACAGACTAATATAGTCACAGGGTTTGTGGAGCGAACCAGCGTCCGCACGCTGGGAACCAACAGACAGGTATAGTGTAGCCGCAAGGCTTAAGAGTGAACCAGCATCCGCACGCTGGGAGCCAACAGATATCAGTGAATAATGCTGTGAGGCAAAGGAGCGAACCAGCGCCTGCACGCTGGGAACCAACAGACTTGTATAGTATAGCTGCAAGGCTTGAGAGCGAACCAGCGTCCACACGCTGGGAGCCAACAGATATCAGTGAATAATGGCGTAAGGCAAAAGAGTGAACCAGCACACGTGCGCTGGGAGCCAACAGACTTGTATAGCATAGCCACAAGGATTGAGAGCGAACCAGCGTCCGAACGCTGGGAGCCAAAAGATATCAGTGTATAATGTCATAAGGCAAAGGAGCGAACCAGCGCCCGCGCGCTGGGAACCAACAGACTAGCATAGTATAGCCATCAGGCAGTGGAGCGAACCAGCATCCGCACGCTGGGAACCAACAGCAGAGAATGTCACCAAGCGACCAAGAAACAATGTCGCCACAGATGCAGGGCTCAGGAGATGAACAGGAACCAGCAAGGATGTCCAACCGGATCAGGAGCGACAACGGAGACCAACAGCAGGAAACAGCAACTACAGAAGACTCAACTGGAACAGGTGCTGGAAACAGCACAGAAGACAGCAGGCTCTGGAACACCACAAACTCAGGAACACAGAAAAGAGGCTAAACAGTTTCTGTAGCATGGTGGTAATGAATGCGATCAGAGACACCACGAAAGGGCACCCAAAGGGTGCCCACGCTTAGTTTAAATAGGCAATATGATGCGGGCTAAAGGCAAACAGCCAATGGGAGCCCCCTACAGGTGACAGACACAGTAATGCAGCAATCACGGCACCGTGATAGAGACCCGAATAAAGAGAAGGCTTTCAGCACCATGGACAGCACTGAGTGCTATAGAAATGTGCATTGCTCACCCCTGTGGCACACAATGGGTTAAAATAAAACAAACTAGTACACCAAGCACTACACAATTGTCCTCTAACCGCATATATTATACATCAGGCCTTAAAATATTAAGTGGTTTGCTACTAGCCAGACCTGAAAAGTTACTCGCCACTGCAAGCCATAACATACCCACGAGGGCTGAATTTCTACTCGCCAGGGCTACATTTTCACTCGCCATTGGCTAGTGGCGAGTGGAAATTTTGAGCCCTGTTATACATGTTGCGCACTCACAGGGGAACAAGACTGGGGGTCACACAGCATCTATGGGGATTTTTGGCTACCACTTGCCCCCCCCCAGCCTTGTTCCCTTGCCCAGTCATAGCCATAGAACCCCATAAACACTGCTTGGCCACCACACTTGTTCCCTTGACCACTGGTAACCACAGATCCTTATGTACACTGTCTGACCCTGTCCAGCCTTTTTTCTTGCCAACTACTACCCACAAATCCCCAAGGGAAAAAGGCTGGGGGCATGAGGCAATGCATTTAGGGCTAACACACAACAGTGTTGCTCCCCACATTATATAACCCCCCCTTCGACATATTAACCCCCCCTTAGTAATTTGACATATATTGCTCCCATTCAACATACTAGCATTCTTCTGCCCTTTATTCGACACTTAGCCCTTTGAGTACTAGAGAGGTAGCAATGCAATGTGTTTGCTACACCTCCGATACTCAAAGGTTTAAAGGGATAGTAATACTTCATTTTAACTTTATTTTATTTTGTAGGCATTAAAAAAACATGAAGAATGATATAAGTCTTACCTCTCAAACCTTTATGGTTTATGAGATATTCACAAGCAAAGGTTCCCCTCCCGCCCCTTTTACCTACTGTAAACAATCTCTTCTCAGATGTGGAATGAAGGCCATAGACTGGACAGATAATAGAAGGGGACACTCTTATTCCTATGAAAACAATGAAATCCCTGCCCCACTTGACAAGCTTTTCAGGTTTTTCCCTTATCTTAATTGAAGATTGTCCTTCTCTGCAGTCTACCTGGGCACCTCCCTTCTGCACTGGCTGAGACGTGTTACATCAGTAAAAGGGGCGGGAGGGGGACACTTTGCTTGTGAATATCTCTTAAACCATAAAGGTTTGAGAGATAAGACTTATATCATTCTTCATGTTTTTTAATGCCTACAAAATAAAATAAAGTTAAAACGAAGTATTACTATCCCTTTAACAGGCAAGGTACGCTGCTGATGAATGACCTGGTGATTGATTCATTCATAAAAGTGCAGCGCTGCGCTTCTCACAAATGAACCCGCTGACAGGGTTCACTACAAGCACTTCTGCTGGAGCCAGTAGAAAGAAAGGAAGGCAGCAAATGCCTTCCTTGACACCTGAATGGATCCATGCTAGGGGGAATATCAGGAGGGATCAGGAGGGATCCTGACGTCCCCCTTGAGGTCTGAAATGTATGTATATTCATAATAAAGTGCATATAACCTATGTTACACATAGGTTATATGAGCTTTATGACAAATGCTGGCATTGTCGTCCACATGGATCATCTATCCTACTGTCACATTAACATATCAACACATCCCCTTGCATATGAAAGTGTCTCATTATGCCTCATTTCTATATGGAAATAGGCCATTGTCGTTGTGATAAATGAAAATTCGTAAACCTGTCAGACTGATGTCGATGTGGGTGTATTTTTATTGGAGTGCCGGTGATGTGATGTCATAGACTGATCAGACTGATGTCGATGTGGGCATATTTTTATTGGAGTGCCGGTGATGTGATGTCATAGACTGATCAGACTGATGTCGATGTGGGCATATTTTTATTGGAGTGCCGGTGATGTGATGTCATAGACTGATCAGACTGATGTCGATGTGGGCATATTTTTATTGGAGTGCCGGTGATGTGATGTCGTAGACACTTTAGTGAATACTATCGATGTACCTACGACACTGCTGTGCCTTCGACATTTTTAGCCATCTTCTAATTTTAGTGCATCTAGGCAATTGTGCTTGAGGCCTCACTGGCATTCTAGAGGTTAACCCTTTAAATGCCAGCAGGGTACCCCTGGCACTCAAAGGGTTAAAAGTCCAAGCAGTATCAATGGTAATTTTTTTGTACCTTATGATGCACTTGATTAGCACTGAAATGTAAGATATTTGGCCCATGAGCATGACCTTTCATTTTATTTTAATTAGAAATATAGCAATATTAAAATTCACTATCCTAAATTTTACAATCAAACTTTGTAAAACTCATCTGATGTACTTACAAACTAGATCAACGGTTTCCACAAACACATAGACTGTTGTGCTACGAACTGCAGCAACTCTGGAGAAAACCATCCCTAATAATGAAGTAATAAGAAATACCCTACAGTCCCTCAGTGCATTGCATTCAGTGGAAATGTCGGTCTCGTAAGGAGTATTTGGTTTGGCTTCAGTTTTGCCCCAGATCTTCTTAGTGCATCGGTATTATGTTTCTAACTTGATGTAATATGGAAGGCACTATGGCTGTAGGACATGTATTCTAACCTGACTAATACTGCCATACAAGTGCCATTTGCTATTGGTCAGGGCTGAATACTTGACCAAGAATTTGGCTACAATTCACTGACTGCCAAGCCAGCAAAGAACAAAAAGGCAAAATGATTATAGCTCTATACTATGACAGACTTTACTTATTACAAATCACCATGATGAAATGGCCGAAATGTTTTTATGCAAGTTCAATGCTTTTTTTTTTTAGCCAATAATGTCCTTACGGGAGACAGAATTCCCCATTCTTCCATTGTTCACCTCCAGATAATTAACAAAAGTACTACATGGCATATTCACTCCTGAAGTCATGATAATCCATGAAAAACAATATTTAGCACACTGGAAGATGAGACATATAAGCATCTGTATAGTTTATAGTTCACAGAAAGCATTAATCCTTTGAGTGCCAGAAAAGTACAGAACAAGTTGTTCTGCAATGCATTGCATACCCCTCTGGCAATCAAGGGGTTAAAACATATCTGCAAACAGTTGGGAACATCACTCACATCCAGAGATTTAACTCTAAGTACAGGTGACTTGAACAGCTCTGCATTTTGTGAAGAACAAGCCCCCTATTTATTATATCCCCATTGGGGGGTTGCTATTATAGGGGTGTGACTGGAGCCAGCCTACTTCAAGTAAGCCATATATCATTGGCTGGTGCCCACATGGATCAGCTAGTCAATGGAGGTTGCAATGAGCAATGCAAAGTCCAATGCTGCATGTGTGAATGATCGGAACAATGGCCCTATAGGCCATCATGCAGATCAGGCCTGCTGCAGCTTGGACATGTTCTCAAATGTGCACATCTAAGTTGCAGCATTCTATTTTCTGAAGAGTCACTCGCAAAAAAACATATGTAACCAGCACAATAAGAAATAACAGTTACAACATGTTCTGTTTTAAAAGCAACATTAATGCCACTCTGGCATTCAAAGGTTTAAATCAATGGTAATATTGCAGTGCGTGTGCTACATAATTTCACCGATTCTTCTAGGCATATCAGCCTGTTATTGTTTCCATTTAGGTGCACAAAGTATCCTTGGAGCATTACAAAATGGAAACTATATAGCACAATATTGTAATGTAAATGTATGCAAACTTTTGAGACAAAAAAAAAAAGGTGCAATAACATCTGCTACTTCAACCTCTGTAGAACTGTGCAGTGACATATTGACACAACAGTGTACTAATGGACTGATCTATCTCCCCCATTAATGCACCCTCAGTATCCCACAGGGACACACACAGGACATACACATTTACAGAACAGACTGGTGTCCTTGTTTAGAGCACTAAACATGGAAATTAAAGGAACAACAGAGACAGGTTCATTGATCTGCACCAGTCAAAATTGCTAATCCTTAATTTGAAATACTCCTGGTTTACTGAACGTAAACAGCATGAATTTCAATACAACACAAAAGAACCTACGTATACAGAAATGTAGTTCCCTTATAGTTCTTACTGGGACCTTATTAACTCTTTGAGTGCTAGAGGGGCACGCAAATCAATGCATCGCACACCCTTCTGCCACTCAAAGGGTTAAGTAAGTTTGGCAAAGTTTTGTTGAAGCCTGCTGCTGTAAAATCTGCAGTAAACTGCTCATTTAAAATACATCACAGCTCATTTCCTTTTTGAACAGAAGGCTAATGAACAACAATACAACTGAATAACGTTATGAGCAGGTCAAATTACATTCCGTTTTAATTCTAGCAACAAAAACATAATCACACAAACCCACAGGATATTTCAAGCCATTCAATAAACTCTTCACAGAAAGAAAGAAGACATATACAACAGCACAAATCTAAAGTAAGGGCCAATACAAAAAGGCATATGTATTTGCTAATTGGCTCCAAACAGAACTGTCACATTTCCAAATGTGAAAAACAATTACTTCAGTGCAGTCTATCAGTTTTATGCATGAGGAAATGAGCTGTGCCGATTTTTTTTTTCTTCTTTTTTTTGAGAAATGATATCACTATACAATTCTGAAAAGAAAAGGGACAAAAGGTCTGATAAAAACTGGACAAAATAACAGGGTGTGCTTGAAATCCAAGAAAGGTGTGGCTATACTAAACAAAAAAACTGAAAACTAAGAGATGGCCTAAAAGAATTATAATATTGTACAGTGGCTCTCAAACTGTTTGGAGCAGCTGCTAACAGTAACTTAAAAAAGTTTGATTGTAGTAATTTTGAATGAAAATCTTGCTGCAGTGATAGTATATTTATATATTAACAAAAGGAGCATAGTGTTACCCGTGCGTCAAGAGACAGGGGAAAGGGGCAATATTACACTGTGTATCAGTAGTTCGAACCAGACATCCAGAATGATAATATTCTCCCAGGTACCCACCATCTCCGTTGTCCTCCAATCCCACAGCCTGCCCTTCCAGTCCCCTCTTGTTGCCTGATTTATGTGACACCAGTAGATGACAACTTGTTGAGATATGCATTCTGGAATGTGGAGTGGCAAAAGGGAGATGGGGAGAGAGGGTCATTGAAACCGGTGAAAGGAAAGCTTGGATGGACAAGTAGCAGTAACTGATGCTACTTCTCCCCCAAATTCCTGCCCCATTAAAGTTCCTGCAAAGAATCTGCCAGGGGAGGCTAGAGGGTTGTCAAAATCACTCCGCCAGCTGTACATTTATTGGAGAGGAAGTATGGGGGAGATCTGCATAAGAGAGATGGGTATAATGGAGCAGCATTATGCATATACACTGTAACTTCATTATCCTCCCACACAACTGTGCAGGTATATATGCACAGAGATAATTGTTAGATATAAGATATTAAATAAAGATAAAATGTATTGAATACTGGAATAATTTGATTACTCATTGCAAACCTAGTGGTACTATGGTCCAGCACAGAAACTAATTAGTGGAAAGTGCCACCAACAAATAAAGATACATTTTTCAAAAATTATTTAAATTGAAAACAAAATAGCTAATTCAACATAATTAAACTTTTCTTATGGGAACACGTCCACTAGTGAAGAAGGAATCTGTGTTACCTGGTGGGTTGCCTGTGGCTGTCCATCTGTCAAACTACAGCTCCTATCATCCTCAGCTGCCTATGTCCAGCTGAGGATGAAGAGATTTGTAGTCTTAAGACAGCTGACGAGCCACATGTTGTGTACCTTCCTTCAGTACAAGGAAATTAGATAAGGTACCAAACACCACAAACAAGCAGTCAGGAAACTGTAATAGAGAGGCTGCATAACAAAAACATTATTTTGATTTAAAAACTTTATATGTACAAACATTCTAAAGTGTTTTCAATTCAAGAGTAAAAATATTTATCACAGCTAGTGAGTACATTTCAATCTAAATGTACCTGTAATAAATAGTCACAGGGAATGCAAAAGCATCCGACACTTGAAAAACTGGATCCAAAAGAGCCACTGACTTACATGCTTGTCACATTTTATATTTGCTATTCTATAAAAGTAAACAATAGGTTGTTTATGTTTCTATGCAATAAACTTTTATTTTTGCATGCCAATAAATGCAATTATTACACACAAATCTTTGTCTGTCACTGAAAAGAAAGGACTTAGCAGGAAGCTAACAATTAACAGTTCTAGAGCATAGCAACTGCAATGCAGCGTACAAATATAAATTTAAAGGGCAACTCGCATGCAATAGTTGCCCTGTTGGAAGTTCGGATTCGTTATTTCCAGTTGTATGTCATGCAGATCCCCACAGACCCTCTGTATATGGCTTGAAAGTGGACAAGTAATATATTATTATATCAATAAATATACATGCACACACACACATATTATACACACTCACACACTAAAAGGTGTGTAGCACGGCCTTACCCATGTGGTGAACCTTGTTTCTTGTTTAGATTTGTTTTTGATAGTATTAAGAGCAGACCTCATGGTGGGGAATCAGGACCCCTCCTGATGCCCCCAGCTATTGATCTCCCAGACAATTCAGCTGGTCTGACTTTTTTTTGTTTGCAAGTGGTAGGTTGATGCTGCTTCCTACTAAGCCAGTAGCCATTTTTTTTTTTTAACAGAGGGGCAGCATTGGTTGAGGAGACAGGGAGCTACACCTTTATGTATACACACAGACACACTGATTAAAGTCTCTTGGGTCATGGTTGCTGCCCTTCTATGTATGACTGATATATATATATGTGTGTGTGTATATATATATATATATATATATATATATATAATGTATGTATGTATGTATGTGTGTGTATATCAAACAAATTGTAGATGTTCAGTACTGCATGTTTAAAAAAATCCTCAACATATTTTACATTACAATCCTATATAATAATTCCCTAGGATGTTTGTCAGAAGCCATCATGCGCATGATTGCATTGCGTGAGTGAGGCGACACAAGACTACATCTTATGGAGCAGTGAGGCAGCGGCCTCTTAACCCTTTGAGTGCAGGAGGGTTATGCAACGCATTGCAAAGCAATGCCTTGCGTACCCCTCTGGCACTCAGAGAGTTAATATTACGCAGACCTTGGACCGTGTACACGTGCTTTTACACTAGTTTATAATATAAACAATCAAGTTTAAGCATTGTATGCTATTTTCTCGCAAAAAGAAAAAGAAACAAATGGGATCCTTCTTGACGCACTCAAAGACCTCATGTTAGTATCAAAAAATACAAAAAGTCTTAAATAGTAACTACCAAAATATAAAATTTATTGTAGATAAACTAATGTTTATATTCAAATATGGACACATCTATGTGTGACACCATCCCCTCCAAATATCCCACATAGCCCACCAATGCACTAAAAGATCACAGCACATAAAATTACAGAGATAACCCAAGAATCTATAAATCACATAACCCAACAATATATATCAAATTGCTGATCCCTAAACCTTTGTATATGAAGGTATTACACTACCTATCCCTCTCATAAGTAAACTCTAATTGACCAAAAAAAAAAAAAATGTCCATCCATAAAGGAAGAAAAATTACACTAAATAGAAATGACGTCTTATTAGTAGATGTATAGATGTCACAAATGAGATGAGGATTAGTTCACAAACACTTCATATAGTCCATAAGATGATAATGAGGAACAAATAGTCACGTTCTAAATGACACATATATTCGTTAGTTGTGATGAAGATGGATGAATGTGATGATAATGGAAAACGAGCAGTCACGTTATACGTGACACATATATTAGTTAGTTACAATGCGCATGGATGATTCCTGTTCCACATGGAAGAACAGTCCCAGCCGTTAGATAGACAGTTAGGCAACATATTAGTAAACATATGTCTCAAATGCAATTGTTTCCTTTTGATGCGTGTAGAGCAGCCGTTGACAGATTTTCATATCTCTTTACATGGAAAGATCTTACCACGTTATATGTGTGTATCTTTCGGCTCTCTCAAGTAAAACACGTCTTCAATCGATACCTTGTTGCCAAACAATTTTGTATTCAGTTCGCTCCATTCACCACGGACATAGTAACTTTTTATCCATATGATTCTTGGATCTCTTACTACATCTTGAAAAAGCCTGTAGTAAGAGGGCGAAACGCGTTGATGTATTTCTTGGAATTGGCCCGTGATTTATAATATGTATATGGCTGTCATAAAGAATTTAGCCTGAAACGGAGAGATCCAAGAATCATATGGATAAAAAGTTACTATGTCCGTGGTGAATGGAGCGAACTGAATACAAAATTGTTTGGCAACAAGGTATCGATTGAAGACGTGTTTTACTTGAGAGAGCCGAAAGATACACACATATAACGTGGTAAGATCTTTCCATGTAAAGAGATATGAAAATCTGTCAACGGCTGCTCTACACGCATCAAAAGGAAACAATTGCATTTGAGACATATGTTTACTAATATGTTGCCTAACTGTCTATCTAACGGCTGGGACTGTTCTTCCATGTGGAACAGGAATCATCCATGCGCATTGTAACTAACTAATATATGTGTCACGTATAACGTGACTGCTCGTTTTCCATTATCATCACATTCATCCATCTTCATCACAACTAACGAATATATGTGTCATTTAGAACGTGACTATTTGTTCCTCATTATCATCTTATGGACTATATGAAGTGTTTGTGAACTAATCCTCATCTCATTTGTGACATCTATACATCTACTAATAAGACGTCATTTCTATTTAGTGTAATTTTTCTTCCTTTATGGATGGACATTTTTTTTTTTTTTGGTCAATTAGAGTTTACTTATGAGAGGGATAGGTAGTGTAATACCTTCATATACAAAGGTTTAGGGATCAGCAATTTGATATATATTGTTGGGTTATGTGATTTATAGATTCTTGGGTTATCTCTGTAATTTTATGTGCTGTGATCTTTTAGTGCATTGGTGGGCTATGTGGGATATTTGGAGGGGATGGTGTCACACATAGATGTGTCCATATTTGAATATAAACATTAGTTTATCTACAATAAATTTTATATTTTGGTAGTTACTATTTAAGACTTTTTGTATTTTTTGATACTAACATGAGGTCTTTGAGTGCGTCAAGAAGGATCCCATTTGTTTCTTTTTCTTTTTGCTTGATATATATATAGGGATTTGACAGCACCACATGTATGTAATACGTGATATATACCTTAGGTTCTATTTATAGTGTGCTATAATCTACATATTTTGTAATTTATGCTATTTTCTCCTATAGTGCCAAAGGGTCACAGCTGTTATTAACATTCACCCTTCTGCTACAACTACTACTCTTAATCCCTAAAAGACCTCCTATATTATAATTACATTTTCCAGCTGCTGCTCTTACAAATGCACTTCCTTAGTTTTAACCCCTTGGATGCTAAAGATGTATCCAACTGATTGCTTCCCAACAAGGCTAAGGTACTAACATAAGCTAGAGAATTTGTAGGGCAAATCAACTGCACCATAGGGAAGAAATAAAATGTACAGAATGTAAATGGCCCTTTAAATAAACCAACACTCAATCACTCACCTTTAACAGGGAACTCATAGGAAGTACGCATATTTCAGGACTGCACTGAAATGAAGGTAGCCCTGCAGTATGCATTCTTCACGTATGCCCCCTAGCTTCTAATAGGGAGGTGCACAACACTTCACAATGCTTTGGTGACCTCTTTAGCATTCAAATGGTTCAAAACCCCATTTTCATTAATGGGAATTTTTGGGAATGTTTATTTGTACTCTTCAGTGAATCTGGTTTACACAATAATTATTTTACTACATACTACATCATCCTCAATGTGTTTGAGAACCATGTGGCATTGAAGAGGCAACACTTGTTATAGCTAATACAAGGCAGTACACCCTTTAAGTGCCAGACAGAATTACAATCCCCTGCAAAGCAATGTGCTGGAATCCCATCTGACACACCAAGCGTTAAAGGGCAAAACACAGAAGTGTTAATTAAGAAGTCAGCTATTTAAAGGGATAATGTTTCATAATAAAAGCAGCTCTAATTAATCATCAAAGTATTTGGGCCATGGAAAGTGTTTTTTTCAATTCTGTCAGAGTTGTAGTGCAAGAGCAATTGAATGATAAAGTATCCTCCTCCCTCCCCTTTTACTGATGTAACACTGCTCAGCTCAAAGCAGCAGTGTGGTGCCTGAGTGGATCGCAGAGAAGGACAATCTTCATTTAATATAAAGGAAAACACTGAAAACCTGTCAAGGGGGCAGGGCTTTCATTGTTCTCACAGTAAGAAGATTGTCCCTTGCTGTGGGGAGGTGGCTTACACTAGGTAAAAGTGGCAGGAGGGGTAAACTTTATCGTTCAATTACTCTTGAACTACAACTCTCACAGTATTGAAATAACATTCTCTATGGCTCAATTGCTCTGAAGATTAATTGGAGCTGCTGTTTTTGTGAAATGTTACTATCACTTTGAGCCCCAACATCCCAGGAAAAGGAGTAGAATGGGTGTCTGAATGGAGACCACTGTAGCTCCCTGTTTATCTCTATGGCATTGACTGCTCAGGACCCATTCCTATGCTATGAGATGCAGTCCTAGACTTTTTTTTTTAAACTTAAGAGGCTACTGTTCCCCAAGCAGAATTCAGTATAGCTGTTTAGCTGTCAGCAACTACATCCGCTTCCCTGTAATCAATGAAGAACATTGAAAGTTCAAGCAGAAGGATCTGCACAAGGACGTAAGGGACAACAATGCAGAAATTTCATGTGTCATGCGCATCACAATATCCAGTGAACAGGGTTGCTACAGCATCCCTTTATAACCGAACAATGTAAAGTGAAGCTGCACAGCTATGTGGGATCCACTGCAGCACATTATTGTAGTCCTGCTGAATACATTTTTCATAATTGTATGGCTGATATCAATGTGGACCAACTATCAGTCAAGCTCTCCTTAAGACCGGATCACCAGGGGAGCACAAAGCAACACAGGTAAGCAACAGACAACTGGAACACCGGACCAATGATGCCATCGTTTAATTGCCAATCACACGTGTACCTTTTTTATTGGTGCAATCAAACGATTAGCATTTCATAACATAATACAATCTAACCTTCTGATGCCGGAAATTCTATGCAAAATGTACTCTAGGATGCTTTAAAGGACCAAATGTACTGAATTCTAACACAACACTGTACAATATTAGTAATCAACCTAGTCATATTATTGTGTCAGTTGTTACAAATTCATATAATTTTATTCAGTCTTATTTGTATAGTTTTCTCCCCAACCCGTCTGTACTGCTGCAAAGCCTAGTGTAAACTATGCCATTTTCTCTTAAATTGTACAATGCCCCCCACCCCCGATATGAGCCTAAAGAACACTGATCAGAATAACCCTGCAGTCCCACCCACACGTCATTCTGACAACCAGGTTTACCAGCAAAAAGAATGACAGAATCTGAGGAGATCATGTGAGACTGGAGGAAGAAGCAGGGTGGAAGGGGAGGGGGAAGGACTATAAATATAGAATAGGCTGACCAGACCTCACCTTTAACCGGGATGCATATGAAAAATGAATACTGCAGGGCTGCTTTGATTTCAGTGAAGTACTGAAATATGCCTATTTCCTATGTGTCCCCGGTTAAAGGTGAGATCTGGTCAGCCTAATATAGAATATAAATACAGTAGGAGACCCACACCTTCCCCAATAAAATGAATTTAAAAAATGCAGGCACCCCATCACAAAAGTAAATCCTGGAGGGGACTACCCGACAGTCATTAAAATAAATTTAGAATTCAGAACCTCACAACCCCCTCCCCCTTCCTCCACCCCCTACAATGATAAATGATTTTTTTCTGCATGCCAGAGGGGAAAATAATGCATTGGGTACTCCTCTTGCACTCAAAGGGTTAATCTAATCTACACGTTTAAGCCCCGCACAACACAAAAAGTGCAGAGCTGCGTCATTCCCTTCAGCACGCTGCTATGTAAATGAATAACATTGATCTTTTCATGTCCCCGCAATTATCAAACTAGCTCTTCAGTGTCAGACTCATATGAAAGCTGCACTGTTTAAAAGTGATGTCAAAATATCACTCAAACACTGTGGCCATCATATGGGTCTGACACAGTTCAGAAGAGCAGGTTCTGTCACTGATAACTGTCGGGCATGAAAGGCCTATGTTATTTATTTAGAGCACACGGAAGGAAAGGTGGTGGCTCTGTACTCCATGTTTGATGGAGCTTACACTAGTTATATAAACCCCTTGAGTACAAAAGGGCTGTTCAGTGCATTGTGGAGCAATGTGGTGATCACCTCTCTGACACCGAAAAGGGTTAATTAGTTACTGTTGCAGATGGTACAAGGGGGGTTTATGGCGGATCTGTGAGTGGAGAAGCATGGGGAATCCTGCGTTATATTTTTACATCTGTGGGGGGAGCACATATTCTTTATAATGAAGGAGGGGGTACAACTGAGTCATGAATGTGATCAGCTCAAAGAATGCTGATCACGCTTTTGCCATTCATGCTGCATGTAGAAAGGCAACACTATGATTAGCTGTCACCAAGGAGCTGAGCAGAGCAGTTCTGAATTTACTGGCAGGACTTTGCTGTTTATGGGATTAACATACAGAGGCAGCCTGGATGGGTAGTGAGTAAAACTAATTTATTGATTAAAGTTTCCTTTTCATCCTGAGAGCAAGGAGTGTGCAACATATTGCTTTGCAATGCACTGGAGATATCACAAGCATTTAAAGGGGTTGTAATGGTTGCAAATACATGTAGCTACGATTAATGCTCCTATAGTATGGTTCATGTAGTGTTGTATATAAGTTATGTGTGACTTGTAGTTCAAACCTAAATCAATTTTAAAGTATCCCCCTCCTACCCCTTTCACCTCATGGATAAGCCTACCTACAGATGTGGCCTGACCAGACAGCTCACAACAAGGGACACTCTTCTCACTGTGAGCTTAATGAGAACCCTGCCCACCTTGATGAGGGGGGGCAGGGTTTTCACTACGCTCAGTGAAGACTGTCAATCACTGAGCGCTGTCAGGACCGGCAGGAGGAGCACATTACGTAGTTAAAAGGGTCTGGAGGGGATACTTCAAAACTGATTTACTTTTGAACTACAAGTCACAAACAACTTATACACAGCACTAAAATAACCATAATATAGGCTCATTAATTGGAGCTACGTGTATTTGCATACATTACTATCCCTATAAGGGGTAGAAAGCCACATTTAAATCAGTTAGATTTTTTATTTGCACCTTTAGTTAAGTCCTTCCCAGAATTACACATTCTTTGATGCATAAGTCCCTAAAGGATTAGTAGTTCTGAACAGTAAGCAAACCATTTATTTTTTTTAACATGCTGTTTGCCATCATTAAACGTAGAAAGATAAACAGGACAATGAGAGAACAGATAGATAAGTACCGTCTTGCCTGTTTTATGTAATGTTGGCATTTATTCAAGCAGAGATTAATATTTTTCAACTTTGCCACCCACAAAGAAATTGCTCCTACAAAAATTTTTCCCCTCTGTTCATAAAATGGAGTACATCGTAAACAGGCTGCTCAAGGAAAAAAAAAAAAAAAGCAGCATTTTCACACAAAAAATAAATATATATATCCGTTGACATGATATGCCCATCTCTAAAAGCATTCACAATTCAATTACATCAACCTGCTTTTATTTTCCACATTTGGAACTGAAATCATGAAAAAATTAAGGACACTAATAATTTATGAACTGTAGCATTTCCCGTTCAGATATTCAGCATTATTGTTTGAACTTCTCATTTCACTCATGTGTGCCAGTCAAGTTTAAAGTGAATCGAACACATTATAGTAACCTGTGTGATTTTGAAAGGGCTTTCAAAATAATCTATATCTATGTTAGCCATTCTTTATTTAAAAATGATCATAACATATGCACCTTTATTTATTTGTCTGATAATGCACATTAGCCAGTACTTCCGTAGGAAATGGCAGTTGAGAGGGAGTAAAATATTAGTATCGAACACACCAGGCTGTGCCAGCCAGTACTGACAACTGTGCATAAACTGACAAATAAAGATCTTGCTTATACTATAGTTTTAAATAAAGATTAGCTAACAAATAAAGGTAATTTTCAAGATGTCTCCAACCTCAGGACTGCTGGTGACTGAATGTTTCAAAATTATTGGACCATACTTGGTACATTCTAGACAATACTTAAAGTGACCACAACAGCAGGGCAGTTGTGTCAACCATATCTGCATCTGTGGCACTGACTATCATATAACTTTCAAAGTCACTTATGTATTACTATGGCTGATTTTATCACAGAAATAAACACATACACAAACATTTGGTATTGTACTATCTACTGTACATAGCCTGGTTTCATAACAAAATTGGCTGCAAGTAGGGGCCTATGGGCAAACATAGAGAACTTTTCTTTCCAAAGCTAGTAAATCATATAAGTAGAACCAGAGATATCAGCCTTTAAGGCTCGCAAAACGAAGAGAATGTATGGCCAAAAGGTAAACTGTGCACATGCTCTGTAGGGAGCTTGCTATTATAGGGAGGGTTATTTGGGTTATGGTAGGTTGCAATCTGCTGACAACTGATGTAAATGGCCTATGAGATGTTGAAGATCTCATCCCTTATTTATTCAATTTGCTGATATCTCAGTCTCATTTCACTGCTCACTGGTAGTCACTGACTGAAACATACACTGTTCTACTGTGAGACCTCTCTAGCATTCAGTGGGTTCAAAACCCCATTTAAAGCAACAGGTATTTTTATTTGATCCCTCTGGGGCAGTTTGCTTGTTGCAGAATGACACCTGTTTAAGAAAAGTGGTACAATTCAAGAGCAAACTGCACAAATGTGATGATATGAAAAAATATCGAAATTCAATGGCAAACAAAAAGTTTTAAAGCCATATTTACAGTAAAATCTCAAGAATAATTCACACCTTTTACCTTTCTTTTACCTTATGTGAAATGGATGGTTTTGTACTATACACAAAAAAGTGGTGGTTTCTGCTCCCCTCGATCTCTCAACACCCACCTCTATATGGTAAAATATTTAAGCCCTCATTCTCCCCATTCCCTCTCTACCCATCTCAATCATGATGGCCCCTCAGCAGGCAGCCAGGAGATCTGTCCTGACAGTGACCTGTAGCAGCCACCAGGGAAAAGCTGAAACTGACTGCTCTGATCCTGGAACAGGATCTCACAGAATCCCTGAGGCACACTGCTATCATGAATTCTATGATGGGCCAGGACCATCACCCATATTTTAAAGGACAGAAATCTTTAACATCCTAGCCCGTCGCTCATCACAAAGGGGTTAAACTTTTGAGTGTAGTGTCAAAGACGTATCCAGTTCAATGCACTGAAAGGCTTAACACAGAACCACTATGATAAGGAGGTTCCGTCTGACCCTGCTTAGCAGTTTCATCTGCCGAGTGCTCCATTAAAGCAGAACTTTCACCCTACCACGATCTTATCTGTGTATGTAGCATTAATGTAGTTATAAAGCGCTGTGTAATTTTAAAAATCAGAAAACTGATCGATAAGGCACAAAAGAAGATTAAAGTTTAACCTTGTGACGTGTAGAGCATTGCGAGCACTACTGCTCATGTCAGTCTGGTTACTGTGCAGTTACTTAGTCACTCCCATCTTTCTCTGTTATCCCGCACGTGTCCTCCTTGTCCTGCCCTTATGTGACACGTCACCTGGTGCACATGAGCCTGTACTAGACTGGAATTAACTTTCAGCCACATTTTGCCCATAACTGAGCCAGTGGGGCAAATGCAAAGCATATGCCAGGTGACGGTGTCACATAAGGGCAGGACAAGGAGGACGCGGGTGGGATAACAGAACGATGGGAGTGACTAAGTAACCGCACGGTAACCAAACTGACATGCACAGTAGCGCTCACAATGCTCTACACGTCACAAGGTTAAACTTTAATCTTCTTTTGTGCCTTATTGATCAGTTTTCTGATTTTTAAAATTACACAGCACTTTATAACTACATTAATGCTACACACACAGATAAGGTCATGGTGGGGTGAAAGTTCCACTTTAACGGCCCTATGTTCAAAAGAAAAGAAGGAGCAATGTATAGCCGAAGTATTCAATTTTTCTACTGAACATAAGGCACCTAAGGGTGATGAAGCAATACTTATTTGCAAACACAGTAAAACGAAAAACTGCTTACTTTGCAGAAGATAAATCTGTAAACCTGTGTTCAAATTATTTTATATCAAGGTTTAATTATCTTTTCATCGGCTGGATTCTATTGCAGGACATAAATGTTACCTCCTGTTTTATCAAACATTTTCCTGTTGAAGTCTATGGGGAAACCTGGAGATAAAAGCAGTGATAAAATTAGCACCTGCAATAGAATCCAGTCCCATGTCCTTTGGGTCCGCAATATATTAACCCTTTGAGTGGCAGAGGAGTATGCAACGTATTGCTTTGCAGTGTGTTGCGTACCCCTCTGGAACTCAAAGGGTTAAAGTTCTTAAAATCAATTAAAACAAGCCCATCTCAGGTTTTATATGAAATTTCAGTGTTTTTATTAATGCAGTTTAGACAATTGATGTTTCTAAACAAAATCCATGCTGGGGTTTGGATCTCTGTATTCTGTGAAGTCAATTACTCATCCCAAAAGCTAACAATAACAGAATGGAATTGCACTACATGTAGCACATAATGTAAACATCAAGCAAACTCATTAGGCATATTTACATTATAAGCATAGTTATAGGAAGTTAACACTCTTTCGGTAATTCACCAGCAAAACTACATGCACAACATTATTTAAAGGGATTGTAATGTCTGTTTGTAAGAAATTGTTATAGTGTAGATATTAAAAAAATAAATTAATTGAGGATAGTCTGGTCTCTCAAACCTATATAGCTTGAGAGATATCCGATGTTAAACTTCCCCACTCCCTCCCCTTTCTCAGATGTCAGCCTTTAGCTGACAGCATAAGATCCTGGTCCCAGTTGTAGGTGCTTTTCAGTGAACAACCCTCACTTCATACAATGTTCTGCCAGCAGACCCTGCACATTTAAAAGATTCACTTTGTTTGTGGATATCCTGTAAGATGACCAAGACATTTTACCCAGAAAACATTTTTCTGTTGTCCAGGAGTATATTGTATCTAGTGTTGGACTAACAAATTATTATGTTTCTAAGATTATGTCTAAAACAGAAAAATTCATGGTTTTATGCATGTCAATTAGCAATTAAGAAATGGAAATGCAAAATGGCAGGGGGCGGGATGTATCTGCATTTCAGGAACAAAATAATGAGAAAAAAACATGTAACTTACATGCTATTATGGGACAATATTGTGTCAGCATAAGGAAAACCTGCCCAGCTTGGTCAAGGTTGACAGGGTTTTCCTTAAACTGACAGACACAATAATGTCCCTTGTTGCGATCTGTCTGTTTTTTGGATCTGAGGGACTTGCCCGACAGAATGGAAAGGGGTGGAAGGGGGAATCTTTTAAATCGAATTTAAAGAAGAATATGAAGTTAACGTGATTTAAAAATATGCAATGCATTATAACAAATTCAAATGACCTATCCTATACAGAGCTAGTTTTGACATTATCATCTTTCTAAGTATACAAATTTCCAATTCCACAAACTGGTCATGTGTATTTGTAACCAAAGGCTGGTTTGCTATGAAAATCTGCAGAAAATGGTACCATTACAAATGAAAAAAAAATCATATGTATATGCTTTCAAATATACTGAAATCAATGAAAACCATAAAATACCACACTAGGTTAGGTAAGAAAAGGCCACCTAAGTAAAAGGTAACATATTGGTATGGGCAGATGGACCATACAGAGTGTCAGGACAACAAAATTCCATGGACCACAGTCTGACAGGTTTTTTAATATGTCATAAGAGCCCCGCCCAGCTCATAACATACATTATATGTATACATTTATACCAGGTGATACTAACCCTTTCATGACTGCCTATCTGAAGGGGGCGACTCTCCCCTTTCCAATAAGGGAACTCCTATCAAAACAAAAACATTTATAGATATGTATAAAATGAACTAAACAATTCTGTATATGTTTATATCATGTGATCACCTGCTATTAAACAAATTCATGCTATACCCTGTTGGAAAGAGGAGACACTCCAACAAGTGTACGAGTTGACTGAAGCTAGGGGAGCTGATACAGAGTCCCCTCCATCTACACTTCAGAAAGCTTTTTATTCTTAAAATAGTTGAAGAGCCCATTACACAGGCCACAGTGCCACTTAGGGTGACCACATGTCCCGAAATGCACAGGACTGTCCCTTAATTGAGGGCTGGGTCCCGCATCCCGGGTCACCCCCCACCAGGACAATAAAGAGTCCCGGAATTAAGAAAGCCACCCACGGCAAAGACAGACTCGGCTTTATTCTGCCAGCCCACAAACACACACTTATGCGCACCACCAGCCAATGAAAGAGGAGAGTATTTGACAATGGTCCTCATTGGCTGCTTGGTGCGTGTTATACACTGGGTACGACGCATGAATAAGATATTTGGAGTGATTGTCAGTAGAGGAAGTCTGGATGAGGTGACTGCAGTCACAACAGAAAATAGGACGATCTCCAACACATTGTGAAGCAAGGCTAGTACTAGAGGACATGATCATTAAAGTTAGCGAGTGGAAGACTCCTAGGTAAAGTTCATCCCTACTCCTACTCCAAAACTGAAAGGGTTGTAGATTCATGAAATAGCTCCTGCTACTTCTGTTTGGCGGCTATCACAATTTGACAATAGAAGAATGTTATGGTTAAAAAACTCTGTTGTGAAGATTTACTAAGATCAGTGCTTTTTGATAGGAAATGTGCAGACTAGATGGATCAACTGGTTCTCATCAGATATAAAAAATTGTGTTTTTAAAACTGTGACACATATTGTGGTAAGATGTTGGCATGTCGGGGCACCAGGATTAGAGTGCCAACTTTCTAAATAGTCAATGTACTGTATTGTTTTTTCTGCACTCATGTCACAGAAATTAATAATCTAGCTATTCATGTGTCACAACTTTATAGAAAAAAAAAAAAAAAAAAAAAAAGCAAAACAAAAAAAGAACACAATTACAAACACTGGCAGAAACTGTAAGCACAACAAGGCAATGTAACATTTGAGTGTCATGAAGCAATGTGTTGCACACTCCTCTGGTACTCAAAGGGTTAACCTGTTAAGAGGGGTTCTAAAACACAAAAAAGTAAAACGAAGCATTTCCTCTCTTATATTATCCATCCTCACTTCTTAACCCTTTGAGTGCCAGAGAAGTATCTAATGCATTGCAGCGCAATTGAATACCTTTTTAGCACTCAAAGGGTTAAATCCTGTAGACCGGCGTAGGCAACTGACAGTTCTCTTGTTGTTGGGGACCTCAATATGTTGTGCGCTCTGAGGGTCACGTGATGATGTCATGTGACCGTACCCGCACAGCCACGCTAGAGCTTAGAAGTACTTTGCCTCTATCCTGTAAACAGTGTCCCTGAACGGCAGAAATTAAATGTGGTCACCCTAGTGCCACTGCCTGCCGGTCGCGGGGCAGTCATGCGCAGTAGAGACTGCCCGCGCCGCAGCTGATACAGAGCGTCCAGCTCTGTATCAGCCACGGAATGGGCAGTCTCTACTGCGCATGACTGCAGCACGCGCAGCAGTCTCTACTGCGCATTACTGTGTCGTTACACACGTTTTAGCGAATTATTATATAAGGAGGATTTTTACAGGGCACTGCAGGATTACCTGGAATTAAACCCTTTATGTCACCTCTTGGTAGAAAGGGGAGAATGTCACCTCTTGGTAGAAAGGGGAGAATGTCCCCTCTCCAAAAAAGATCCACCCCCCAAATTTTTAAAGAATAAAAATTTTTGTTTTTTTTTAAAATAAAAAAAGTAACACACATCATAGGGCCTTTCATGATTAAATCAAGGGCAGACACGTGCACACAGACACCAAGGGGGGCTTGAGCACCTGCCCTTTTTGTCCAAAGTGCCCTCTTAAAAAAAAAAAAAAAAAAAAAAAAAAAAAAAAAAGTTGCCTCGCCGCCCGTACTAACCCCCCTACCGCCCAGTCAGGTCTGTGCCTCCTTCAGGAAAGACCTGTAGATGCTGCGCTCCCTCGTCGGCTCTTTAGTATTACAGAGCACTGGGAGATTACATCATCTCCCAGCTCTCTGCATAAAGAGAAGACCGCATGGGAGCTCCAGCAGCTACAGGTCTGTGCCAAAGGAGGCACATACAGACCTCTCCTGCCTCTGGACCACCAGGGAAGAGGTAGGAAACGGACACTGGGGGGCAATGTGCAAATGATGGGGCAATATGGATCTGATTGGAGGCAAGATGGAGATGATGGCAATGTAGAGATGATGGGGCAATGTATGTGAGGGTAAGTTGGAGCTGATGGCAATATGGAGCTGATGGGGGGCAATATGGAGATGAAGGGGGCAATGTGACGGTAAGCTGGAGCTGATGGGGCAATATGGAGCTTATGGGGAATATGGAGCTGATGGGGGCAATATGGAGATGATGGGGGCAATGTAAGGGTAAATTGGAGCTGATGGGGCAATATAGAGCGGAGTTAATATAATTAATATAGTTAACATTCTTTTATTTTTTTAAATATATATTTTGAATAAATAATTATGATAAGTACCCTTTTTTTCATTTGAGCCCCTGCCACCCAAAATGTCTGTGCACGTCCCTGATCAAGGGTACCTCTTTTGAAAGATGCTTATCTGTAGTTCCAAAAGATATTACATTTTAGACTCCATAGAATGTGACATTAATAGCTCCACCACCTCATGAGTTTGAACTGCAATAACTTTTGAACATATCAACTTCCAGCAGTGGGAGTACCCTTATTTTACTCACTAAGAAAATCTCTATAATACTTTTTTTGCTTTCATAATAACATTTTACTGATCCTTTAAATCAGTCTATCTCACAAGTTCTACAAACATCTTTTTCTTTAGTCATATTTTCAAATATAAACAAAAATAAGGATTTTAAGCACTACTTTTGCATGGATCCTCCGATACATTATCTTCTTTCTGATGGGAAGAATCAACAGCATACATTCATGGCAGAGGCCTAGGACCTGACCTATTTACTGATGACAGCCAAGCAAAAAAAAAAAAAAAAAATAGCAACAAACTATCAAGTTTCATGTCACGAATTTAATGGTAAAATCTTGTTCCAACTCTATTATGTGTTGTTGGATAGCGCAACTATTATCCTTAATGGCTTAGAAAAGGCCTGGAAGAAACTCTTTGTCTCCCTATGGTTGTTAAACCAAGTACTGTAACGGATCCGTAACAGAGATAATTTGCAATGAATTGTGTATAAAGGACAATACAACTTACTTTGGAGCAGAATACTAAAGTCAGTGATTATTTGGGAGGCAAGATAGAAAAGAGAAGTGTAAACTATGACATGGGTGTCACTATCAATGATGCAGACACTTTGCACCAGTTCCTAGGTGACTGGATGTGGAACTATAGTAAACATCTCACTGGCTGCTCACATTTTTGCAACCTTTCAACTATAATACAAAAGTATGCTTTTCCTGTTTAACCTTTTGAGTTCCATAGGAGTCCAATCAATGTGCTGGACACTCCTGTGAAACTTGCAGTGTAAAACAGTTACTATACACTTGGAATAAATGGCACTTACTTTGTTTAAAGGGGAACTACCACCCAAACACAATGTACTCTCTAAGTCAGTGCTTATAATGTTAAGTCCTTTGCTACTAGCCAGACCTGAAAAGTTACTCGCCACTGCAAGCCAAATCATACCCAGCAGGGCTGAATTTCTACTCGCCAGGGCTAAATTTTCACTCGCCATTGGCTAGTGTCGAGTGGAAATTTTGTGCCCTGCTTAAGTCTTTGTCTTCTTAGTGTTATTAGCAATACATAGTTAGTTTTCTCCCAAAAAGCGTTGTAAGAGCACAATCTTTATACTAAATCTCTACCTGATGACTTCTTGCCCCTTGAATCCGCATGACCGCTATGGAGCCATTCAGCTCTATTGTACCTCCCTCCACCTTGCCTATCACTCGTACGTCATTGTCCTCAGCACCACGTGACCTGCCGAGCTCTCGCCATCAAGCACGATCAGGTAATTTCAGCCTAGTGGAAACAGTCTGGTGGTTTATATATAGTGAGTGCTTCACATGCACCCGCTCCCACTAGGCTGAAATGACCTGACAGGGCTTGATGCCAGGAGCGCGGCAGGTCATGTGGTGCTGAGGACAATGACGTACGAGTGATAGGCAAGATGGAGGGAGGTACAATGGAGCTGAATGGTTCCATAGAGGTCATGTGCAGTACGGATTCAAGGGGCAAGACGTCATCAGGTAGAGATTTAGTATAAAGATTGTGCTTTTAGAATGCTTTTTTGGAGAAAACTAACTATGGATTGCTAATAATGCTAGGAAGACAAAGACTTACAGAATACATTGTGCTGGGGAGGTAGTTCCCCTTTAAAGTAATATATTACTTAAATGAAGAGTAGTAATGTAGAGAATAAAAAAAGAAATTGTTCGATGCAACTCTTATCTCTCAAACCGTTATGGCCTGAGAGATATAATGCTTTAAAGTCCCCACCCCTTCTCATGATGTCAGCTGTAAAGCTGACAGCAGGAGATTACAGTCAGCCAGGGTGGCTCTTCAGCAGAGCCAAAATAGCTCAATTTAAAAAGAAATACTTCATTGGAATGGTCTACAAAGGGTGCCTGGTTTGCAAGAGCACTTTGTAGATCATTTCATTTAAGTATTTCTTTATAAATCATGCTATTTCGGCTCTGCTGAAGAGCCATCTGCCAGTCCCGGGACCAGGATCTCCTGCTCTCAGCTAGATGCTGATGTCAGGGAAAGGGGAGGGAGGAACTTTAAAGCATTATATCTCTCAAACAATAACTGTTTGAGAGCTAGGAGATGCATCAAACTATTTCTTTTTTATTCTCTACATTACCACTCTTTATTTAGGTAAGACATTAGTAACCCTTTAAGAGAAGGACTTACCAACTGTTAATACAGCTCATCCGTTTTATTACTGTATGGTTCTGGAGTTTTAATTCTGCTGAGTGGAAGCATTTTACTAGCTTATGAATATATACAAGACACTTTATAAACATGGTTAGGACTTAAAAATGCAACAAATCCTATCTCTCAAACCACTATGGTTTGAGAGATATTCACTTTCAAAGTTCCCCCTCCCTCCCCTTCTCCTGATGTCAGCTGTAAAGGGTTAAAATCAATTCACATTTTCGTAATATGTTATAAAAGGACTGCTAAGTTGCCAGTGATTGTTTTATGTGTGCTTACTTATTTTACCATTTCATGTTTTCACATGGATGACAGCACTTTAGCAACTCCCTGCTACAGCTCTGTCACTGGGTTTCTTTCACTCACCTTCTTCTGCATTCCACCTAAGAATATGGACACAGAAGTCTATGTCTAACAATCATGCAATGTGAAAGCCAGCCAATATTATTGGCTGGAACCCATGTGGGTCGGCCATTCATTGGAGGTTGAGATGAAAATCACAACCTCAACAAAGCATGTGGGCAAAGTCTGCAAGCAGCCCCAATTCTGCAGCACTTTCTTGCTACATTTTTCTTGTGTTCCTGCATGAATGGTGCAGTATGCTAGACTTAACCCTTTCAGTGCCAGAGAGGTGCACAAAACCTCTCTGGCACTCAAAAGGTTAAGTGACTATTATCTTGTGTAAATGAACAAGTGGGAAAGGCAACAAAACAAAACGCTAAGCACTGTACCTTTCACAATGCCACCAATCCACCATTGCTGTTGTCGTGTCAAACCGTGTGATAAAAGAGCCTTAAAGGAAAAGTAACACCTCCAAATAATAACCTCTCTTTTACCCAATTATGGCCAGAAAATCCCACTGGATCCCACATATTTTGCCCTTATGCTTTTTTTTCAGAAACAATATATTCCATCAGTCCTGGATATAATGTTCACTGTGGTGGATAGGACAGATGCTAGTAGGACAACAGGACCCCAAGCTGTAGAGCTGACAGCAGGAGATTTGAGTCGGCCGACTCAGAGGCTCTTCAGCAGAGCCAAAAGTGTGTTATTTAAAAAAAAAATTGACGCAAGGGGAAGGGGGAACTTAAGCCCGTAAGGGTTTGAGAGATGCCACTTTCTCCAAATACTTTATTTTGTAACCTCTACAATATTAAATAAAGTTAAATATGGGCATTTACTGACCCTTTAAGGACTAGAGTCAAACACAATGCATCACTTCAGAATGCACTGCACACCTCTCTGGTCCTTAACTGGTTAATCTTATGCAGGTTTATGAACTAAACCTGCTTAAGTTTGAAAAGAAAAAATCCTGCTAGCAACTCATTTCCACCTCCATGGAGATGACAACCAGGGTGGACTTAAAGGGATAGTAATCTTTCATAATAAAAGTAGCTCTAATTAATCATCATAGTATTTGGACTTTGTTATCACTTGAACCAATGGCAAAATTCATAATGGTCATTAGGACTTTGTGGCCAGACCAGGGGTATCCAACCTGGACCCTCAAGATCTACCAAAAGTGCATGTTTTAGGATAACCCTGAATCAGTGCAGGTGCATTCATTAAAGTGACTCAGCCACCAACCTGTGCTTAAGCAGAAAGATTAAAAAACATGCACTGTTGGTAGCTCTTGAGGAGCGTGGTTGGCTACCCCTGAGCCATACTAAGGCAAGTGTGTGTGTGTTGGGGGGTATTATGAGGAGGTATTATTTCTATTTTAAAGGACAATTATCACATGATAATAGTATTCTCAGCAGGTCTGTTCCTGTGAGAGTGGACTTGCCATGGAATCCAGGCTACACAGCACAGTCTGGCTAATCAGCTTAAGACATAATTGTGGGGTCCAAAAAGTGACGCATGTGGCTGATCCTGTCACTTAGGCCGAAATGTTCAAAAAGTGGTGGTAGCTGAAACGGTCTGTAATCAGAAAAAAAAAGTTCTTACACCATGGTCCATCAATTTTCAGACATGTTATCTTCATCTTCTGCATCCTATTCAAAAATCTCCGTCAAAGGAAAAAGCAGTCTTAAAGTAATGTTTCATAATAAAAGCAGCTCTAATTAATCATCATAGTATTTGGACTTTGGAGAGGGTTATTTCAATTTTGTCAGAGTTGTAGTTCAAGAGTAATTCAATAATAAAGTATCCCCCCTCCCACCCCTTCTACTGATGGAACACTGCTCAGCCAGATCAGAAGGGAGGTGCCCAGGTAGACTGCAGAGAGGGACAATCTTCAATTAAGATAACGGAAAAACCTGAAAAACCTGTCAAAGGGGGGCAGGGCTTTAATTGTTCTCATAGTAAGAAGATTGTCTCCTGCTGTTATCTGTCTGGTCTATGGACTGGATTCCACATCTAAGAAGAGCTGGCTCATACTAGGTAAAAGGGGCGGGAGGGGAAACTTTGCTTGTGAATATCTCTTAAACCATAAAGGTTTGAGAGATAAGACTTATATCATTATTCATGTTTTTTTAATGCCTACAAAATAAAATAAAAAAGTTAAACGAAGTATTACTATCCCTTTAAAACTGTGTGTGGTTTAATCCACCATCATATTGTAAGGTACTTAAAAAAAAAAACATTTTAACAAACTTTTTTGTCTGATTAAAGCAGAACTTTCACCCTCTATAAAGTCGCCCTGCAGTAATTAAGCAGGTAGCGACTAGCTTTATAATAGATATGTTACATCTGAAACTTAGCTGATTATAAAGAAATCCTTTATTGTAGGAGACCGGAAGCCAGGCATCAGAGAAGACATCTTGTCCGCGCATCTGTGCTGTCAGTCCCAGTCTCCATTGAGAAGCACTGCAGGGTGCCACATGGTAACCAGAAGGGACTGACAGCGCAGGAGAGCAGACTACACTAACCTGCCCTTCAGTCTCTTACATTAAAGGATTTCTTTATAATCAGCCTCATTTCAGAGGTAACATATCTATTATAAAGCTAGTCTCCACCTGCTTAATCATTGCAGGGCAACTTTATAGCAGGTGAAAGTTCTGCTTTAAGGTATTTTTCGCAACAAAATAAAAATGGTCTACCCTTGCAGGAGTGAGCAGTAGTACTAGTAACTAGTAAAAAAAATGTGTTTGAATATTTTGTCATTTTAAAGACAAAATCAAATATATTTTTATCAGAATTTTTAAGGCCAGTATTGATGAAGATCTTCTTACGATCATTTTTAATTCTTTATGACACATTTTCAAACGTTACGTATTTACTTCGGAAAATATAGTCCTTCTTTTGCCACCAATCATGATTCAACAATTTTTCATTATGACAACTTTTTGAACATCCTTGACGTAGGTGATTTTGAAAGGCTTTCCAAATCATCAAGATTTATTTATGTTAGCTATTCTTTATTTAAAACTATAGTTTTAGTTGTTTAGCTTTATTAATCAGTTTATGCAAATTAAACAATACTTACTGGAAGGAAATGGCATTAAGGGAGAGTAGAATGTTTGAATATGACCAACCAGGCTGTGCAAGCCAGTAACTTGCATAAAGTGGCAAATAAAAGCCAAATCTCTCTTAAACTTTGTTTTAATTAAAGAATGACTAGCATAAACATAGATGATTTTGAAAGCTCTTTCAGATGTTCCCAACTGAACTTCAGGTCATTGAAAACATTCACTTCAGTGTCCTGGGGCTGTGAGTACAGCTCCTATAAACAGAGTAGAGGGTTTCAAACCCCATACTAGAAGTCTAGGGGAACTGCCTGAGTAGCAAGATTGTTTAGCCTAACCCCCTACCAGCAGAGGGTGACAAGTTTTTTTACCTACTCAAAATGGGTAACAGAAGACGTTTTGCAAGTGTGCACTACAACCCTGGTCTTCTTACCATGTCTGCTCCAAGATGAGTAGACTTAGCAAAACATAATAGTAGAAGCAGACTGCAGATATAGTCAGTACTGTATGAAATATACCGATAATCTGGGTGATCAAATAACTGCCTCTGTGGTTTTAAGCTGATCTGGCAGGTTTCAGAGACTCACAAAGGGTTTAAATAGGTAGCAAGTAGGTACCCATAAATGCCACTTGTCATTCTTGAAAATAGCAACGGGTGAGGATGTTTTCACAGACTTCACTTCTTTAGTATAACGTCTCCCGACAGGCAAAGGAGTTGGTTTTTGGACACCAACTGTTATGTATACACATTTCTGACCCTTTGTTAAATGCTGAAGTAGTCAGTTTTTCTAAAATGCAATAGCTGCCATTTCCTATTTTAAAACCAAACCCTTCAATGAACTGATATTTTACCTGTAGTCTGAGCACTCCCCACACAACTGTGCAACAAATATTTTCGGGTGTTCTGCCCGAATGCCTAGTCTTCCATTCACATCTGTATGAATCTTACTCTGCTGTTTTGGCATGCTTCTAACCAGCTGATTTAGAAGCTTAATAAGTCAGTGTCACCAGAAGCACGCAGCTAAGGGGATAAATGCATATATAGTAAGCTCATGCACTCTGCCTGCTTCAACCTGGAAAATAACGTGCCAGCAACTGTCATGTCTGCTTCCATAAACCTGACATCCAGCACTGATTGGAGAGGTTTCCTTTTGAACAGGAGGATTCTCTGGTCAAAGTAACACAAGTGGGGAGTTATTAGTAGGTTTTATTTCTTCACATGAAATATATAATGATAACATTTCACATTGAGAACACTATCTATTAATCTTGACACAAGGATGCATATCCAAGTGAGTTTTTCCTTAAGGTATTTTGCAAGAACTGATAAAATAATTATGCATTTGAACATAGCTGACTTCACCTATTATTCATACATCTAATTTTGCATTGAAGCTATATTTAGAGTAAAAAGAAAACTGCACTGGATTTAAATTGGTGCTATAGAATGTACAATCTGTAGATATATGAATAGTATCTGTAGATATATGAATAGATTTTCCAACTAATCCATTATAAACTAATTAAATAAAGAAATAAATGGTTGAGTAAAAAATTTCTGATGTTCTATATGCAAAATGTCATCACTAACTTGTTACTTTTTCATCTGACTGGTGAACATTTTCAGCCCAGCATGTATCTTATAATAAATAGTATATTTCCACTAATTTAGGATGTGTAATCATTTATGTTCGTATATATGAATAAAATTGCACTTTTCCAATCATGACATAAATCACAGTGACATTTTACCAGCATTATGACAGCAATGCCATAGCAATTCTTGAAATGGCATTTTTATGGCAAATGCTCATTTTCAAATACATGAATTTTGAATGCAATTATGAATTAAACTGAAATAGTTTACCATTTTGGAATCAATGGCAGTTGCCGCGAACCCTATAAGTTTAGTCCAATACCAATTTGAATTATCAAAATAAATATATTTAAAAAAAAAGGGAGAAGGTGAGCCCTGCCCACTAACATAACATAATTGATGGATTGCAATAAGGATCCAACCCGGACCATATATATACGGAGGTAGCTATACACACTAAAATAAAAGACTAATTTATATACTTTATATAAGACGGGAGGAAAGGAACCCTGCCAGCCAAACCTGGTATATACTCAACTGGCTCTGCAGAAAATCCAGAGATCGAACTACTGATATACTGGTTACATCTACTAGTTTATTAAAACAGATTATATTGTGGGACTCCTTATTTAGAAATTTCTATTTAGATTTGTTATTACAGAGTACTTATCTAATGTTTTGAGAAACATATTGTTTTTATGCTTGCAGATGATATGTATTAATAAGTATTTTATTCTTCTATTTCTAAAACCATCTATATTCAAATAAGTAAATAAAGTGTAGATTCTGAGCGCTTCAGTTCATTTTCTGTTCTTGTTCCTTTTTTATTGGTGACCATTTACTCCTAGGTTACCGTGGAGATTGAGCAGCTGGACCTTTGAGGAGATCTATAGATAGAGAGCATTTCACAACAAATTGTGGTATTTTGCTAGATCAAAATAAATACATTAAAAAAAAAATGTACTTTACTATTTATAACTTTTCATAGCTTCAGTAAAACTGATACTGCTACATGTAAATTTACTGAAAAGACATCAAATTTCACATTGACATAGATGTGGGAAATTATTTCATTTCCTCCATTTAAAAACGTGTCTCCTTTCTGCGATATTTAGTTGTTAAATTATGACTTTGCAAATGAGAATTATGGTATTACACAGATAAGAAGAACTAAATATATGATGTATTTTATTAACCCTTTACCGCCCGAGGACCTACATGTACGCCCCGAGCAGATGTCCCAAGTGGACAGAGGATGTATATGTACGTCCCGGAAGTCATACAGTAAAATGAAAAAAAAAAATGTTCGGCGGGTGTTAAGTGACAGCCGTGCGTGCGTCCGGTCACTAAGGGGTTAAAGTGTTAGTAATGGATATATTTTATAAACATTAATATTGCAGCTATTATAAAGTGAAATTAAACAACCACAGTACCATTGCCCTTTATGATTTGAGAGATATAGAAGGCTAAAGTTCCCCGCTCTCTCAGCTTTCCCTGATGTCAGCTATAGGCTGACAACAGGATATTCTGGTCCCAGGACAAGCAAGCGGCTCTTCAGCTGAGCCGAAACAACAAAATGTAAAAAGAAATACTTCACTGGAATGGTCTACAAACTAGTATTTCTTTTTACATTTTGCGATTTCGGCTCTGCTGAAGAGCTGCCTCAACTCGGCCAACTTTATAGCTGACAGCAGGGAAAGTGGACTGAGTGGGGAACTTTAGCCTTCTATATCTTTCAAACCATAAAGGTTTGAGAGATGGGACTGGGGTTGTTTAATTTCATTTTATAATAATTGCAATATTAATGTTTATAAAATATAGATATTGCTAACACTTTGTCGAGTAAAACATTAATGAAACATATAAACCTTATATGATCATGATCAATCTAAACAAATACATAATTAAAAGAATCTAATTAAGCACACAAAGCACTTGATTGATCAGCAAGACTCAATCTGATGAAACACAGTGTAGCCCTCGGATACTTTTTTGTGATGTCTTGGTACAGCTTCCAAAGGAAAATAATTTCTTACTATAAGTTTGCAATAACCTGCATTTTAGATCAACAAACCTATGCTCTGCAACTTGGCTTCTGAAACATAACCACTTGTGTGCCCAAGCCATTTAGATTCCTACGGCAGAAGGAAACTTCATCCACACATGCATTTATATAAGATTATTAATTATAGACATATATACACAAAAACACAAGATGAAGAGGGTCAATTCTGGGGCACACCAACAACATACAGAGAAATAAATATTTACAAACCATTTAAATGAGACTTTTAACACCTTAAGGACCCATGACGGTGCAGGACCGTCATGGGTTGCAAACCCGTTAAGGACCCATGACGGTCCTGCACCGTCATGGGTTAAACTCTCCCATCGCGGCCGCACGGAGCGATGGGAGAGCGCGGGCTGCTTGTTACTAAGTGTCCCGGTACCGGGACACTTAGTAACAACCAATAGAAAGTTTGTTGCAACATGCGATTCGCTTGATGAGCGAATCCCATGTTGCAAATGCTGAATGACAGGGACAGTATTTGTAAATACTGTCCCTGTCATATATCTCTGCCTCCCTCCATCTTGCACACTGCTGAGGTGGAGAGAGACAGAGAGAGATCGTGCTACTGTGTTGCAGATTGTTCCTAAGCAAAAAACTGTGTAATAAAAAAAGATTTTAACCCTTTGATCACTGGTTTGCAGTGATCAATACGTTCCTACCCATCTGATCACTCTTGGAGTGATCAATTTGCTGCAGATCAGCGTTTGCTGATCTGTGGGACACCCCCCATCCCCCTTGTATTTTTTGAAATTTTTTTGAATTTTTTTTCAATTTTTTTTCAATTTATTTTTATTTTTTTTTAATAAAAATTGATTTAGAGCTATAGTTTAGGTAGGTAGGTGGGTAGGTGGGTAGGTTTAGTGTAGGCGTGTGTTAGGGAAAGGTTTAGGGCTAGATTTAGGTTTAGGGCAAAAAAAAAACCAAAAAAAAAAAAAAAACACCAAAAAAAAACCAAAAAAATATATATATATATAGTTTAGATAGGTAGTTCACTTGGGTTAGCTAGGTTCAGGGTATACGTGGGTTAGGGTAAGGTTTAGATTTAGATTTAGGGGTAGCATAGGGAAAAAAATAAAAAAAATTCAAAAAAAAAGTTTATTTTATTTAAAAAATTGTTCTATATTATAAGTTAGTTGGGTTGGGTAGGTTCAGGGACTACGTGTGTTAGGGTAAGGCTTAGGGATAGATTTAAGTTTAGGAGTAGTGTAGGGAAAAAAAAAATAAAAAAAAAACTTTTATTAAAAACTTTATTCTATATTATAAGCTAGTTTAGATAGGTAGTTGGGTTGGGTAGGTTCAGGGACTACGCGTGTTAGGGTAAGGCTTAGGGATAGATTTAAGTTTAGGTATAGTTAGTTATAGAAGTTAGTTTAGAGTAGGTGTATAAGATGCAGAGGAGGTATTCATTAGAAGAGGCGTATTCTTATTTGGCGTCTGACTCTGAAGCCACAGACACAGCGTCAGACTTTGACGTCACTCAGTTTTCTGAGAGTGAGAGCTCTAGCAGTGATGACGCAGGGCCTTCTGTGAAAAAAAGACGCACTGCCCCAACAGCTGCCCCAACAGCTGCCCCAACAGCTGCCCCAACAACTGCACCAAGAGCTGCCCCAGCAACTGCACCAAGAGCTACCCTAAGTAATGCCCCAAGAGCTGCCCTAAGTAATGCCCCAAGAGCTGCCCCAAGACCTGCCACAAGTACTGCCCGAAGACCTGCCACAAGTACTGCCACTCCTGCTGATGAATGGGTATCACCAGCCAATTTATGCCCACAAATTCCTGAATTCACAGGCAACCCAGGAATTCAAGTGGATGTGGCAGGATTTACCCATGTTCAGTTTTTTGAGTTATTTTTGGGGGAAGAAATTTTGGGGGAAATTGTGTCGCAAACAAATTTATACGCAGACCAATATATTGCCGCCAACCCATCAGCATTCATTTCCAAGCAAGAAATATGGCATCCCACCGACATTTTAGAATTTAAGAAATTCTGGGCCCTTACAATGACAATGGGAATAGTTAAAAAACCAAGTATTAGATCATACTGGAGTAAAAACCCCATATATGATACCCCTATATTCGCCAAAACAATGACCAGGTCTAGATACGAGATGATTTTGCGATTTATGCACTTTAGTGATAATACCCTGTGCCTCCCAAAAGAACACCCCCAGTATGACAGACTGTTCAAAATTCGGCCCCTAATAACCCATTTACAGAAAACATTTGCCCAAGTGTATATTCCCCAAAAAGAAATTAGTGTAGATGAATCCCTAATGAAATACAAAGGCAGGTTAGGGTTCAAACAGTACATCCCCTCAAAGCGTTCCAAATTTGGTGTAAAATTGTATAAATTGTGTGAAAGTGCCACAGGCTACACCCAGGCTTTTAGAATTTATGAGGGCAAGGACAGCCAACTTGATCCTCCTGGGTGCCCCGAATTTCTGGGAATAAATGGGAAGATAGTTTGGGATCTGATTTACCCCTTGTTAAATAAAGGATATCATTTATATGTTGACAATTATTACACCAGCCCCCTTTTATTTAAGTCACTTTTTTATTTTGACACCGTGGCCTGTGGCACTGTCAGGCGCAATTGCAGGGAGATGCCCAAAGAACTGATAGAAAAAAAACTTAAAACCGGGATGTCCTCAGCTTTATGCCAACAAGAGCTGCTGGCAGTTAAATTCAAGGACAGAAAAGATGTGTACATGCTGTCCACCATGCATGAGGACAAAACTGTGGCAGTGTCTGTTCGTGGCAGGAGGGGGGTACTAAGAAAGCCAGTCTGCATCAAAGACTACAACAAGAACATGGGGGGAGTTGATCTGTGTGATCAACTCATGCAGCCGTACCTCACTATGCGAAAGTGTAGGGCATGGTACAAAAAGGTTGCCATTTACATGATGCAGACTGCAGCTTACAATTCATTTTTGATTTTTAAATTGGCAAACCCCACCCTAAAACTTACTTTTCTGCAGTATCAGCTCCATCTTATCTCCCAATTTTTGCTTCAAGGGGCAACAGAAATAATTCCCCCAAAACCTGGAGTAGTACATTTTATTTATAAAATCCCCCCAACCCCCCAAAAGAAAAATCCACAAAAGCGCTGCAGGGTTTGCTACAGCAAGGGAGTACGGAGAGAAACCTCCACTTACTGTCCTGACTGCCCTTCTAAACCTGGCCTCTGCATGGGAGACTGCTTCAAGCAATACCATGAAGGCACAATGCAGTAGTGCTGTGAAGTTTATTTTATTATTTGGCCACTTTTTCCCCCCTGAAATATCCTGTTTTTTTATTTTTCAAAACACATCCCTCCTTAAATCTAACACTATCAAAATATAATGGGAAGCAAAGCACTTCCATCTCTGATAATGGAAACACACATGTTCCCTACTGGGTCCAGTAGTTCCTCCAAACCCTGACAAACCTATGCATATGGGGCATTGACGTACTTAGACGATGTAACTCACCACTAAAGTAAAGCACTTAAAAAATCTGCAAATATCATCTGATTGAAATACAGAGCAACACTAAAATATAAGTGTGAAAAAATGGTGTTTCTCTGCCTTACTGCAGGTTTTGGGAGGGATTGCTGATACAGTGGCAGCGAAAAAATTGAAAGAATGCAAATAGAATGAAAGCCAGGGTTGTCTACTCTTGTACAACATATACTTTTGGGGGTAACATTCATTGCAATATTGCCAAACAGTCCGAAATGAGACAAGGCACCAGCTGTAAAAATGGCATGTCTGTAAAAGGAAACTAACATGTTCTAACTGGGCCCAGTATCTCCCCCAAACCCTGACAAACCGTTGTATATGGGGCATTGCTGTACTCAGAAGGAGCCGAACACTAATCAATCCAGTTTATAAAATCTTCACCTATTCTGTAATTTAAATTCACATCAACATTGAAGTGTAAGTGTGAAAAACGCTGATTTTTTTTTTTTACTTACGTCAAGTTTTCACAGGATTAGTGGTAAAATGGCTGTGTACAAAATTTGAAATCACACCTGAAACGAAAGCTTGGGGTATCTACTTTCCAAAAATATACACTTTTGGGGGGAAATCTTAGAGTGGAGCACTGTTACACAGGACAAATGAGACATGGCACCAGTAACACAAGCTGTGAAAATTCAAAGTGTGAACCTGGAAATACACATGTTCCAATTTGGGTCCCGTATCTCCCCCAAACCTTGAGAAACCTATGCATATGGGGTATTGCCGTACTCAGAAGAAGAAGCCGAACGCTAAACAATGCAGTTTTAAAAATCTTCACCTATTCTGTAATTGAAATTCACATCAACATTGAAGTCTAAGTGTGAAAAACGCTGATTTTTTTACTCACGTCACATTTACAAGAGAGTGGTGGTAAAATGGCCGTGTAAAAAAATTGAAAACACGCCTAAAATGAAAGCTGGGGGTGTCTACTTTTCAACAATATACACTTTTGGGGGGAAATCTTAAAGTGGAGCACTGGAACATAGCCCCAAATGAGAAATGGCACCAGATAAGAAAGATATGAAAATTCAATATTTGTTCCAATTTGGGTCCCGTATCTCCCCTAAACCTTGAGAAACCTATACATATGGGGTATTGCCGTACTCAGAAGAAGAAGCTGAACACTAAACAATGCAGTTTTAAAAATCTTCACCTATCATGTACTTGAAATTCACATCAACATTGAAGTGCAAGTGTGAAAAACGCTATTTTTTTAACTTGCATCAGGATTTACGAGGGATTGGTGGTAAAATGGCTGAGTAAAAAATTTGAAAACATACATACAGTGAAATCCTGGGGTGTCTACTTTCCAAAAATATACACTTTTGGGGGAAAATCGTAAAGTGGAGCACTGGAACATAGCCCCAAATGAGACATGGCACCAGATAAGAAAGATATGAAAATTCAATATTTGTTCCAATTTGGGTCCCGTATCTCCCCTAAACCTTGAGAAACCTATACATATGGGGTATTGCCGTACTCAGAAGAAGAAGCTGAACACTAAACAATGCAGTTTTAAAAATCTTCACCTATCATGTGCTTGAAATTCACATCAACATTGAAGTGCAAGTGTGAAAAACGCTATTTTTTTAACTTACGTCAAGATTTACGAGCGATTGGTGGTAAAATGGCTGCGTAAAAAAATTGAAAACATGCATAAAATGAAAGCCTGGGGTGTCTACTTTCCAAAAATATATACTTTTGGGGGGAAATCTTAGAGTGGAGCACTGTTACACAGCCCCAAATGAGACATGGCACCAGTGATGCAAGCTGTGAAAATTCAAAGTGTGAAACTGGAAACGTGCATGTTCCAATTTGGGCCCCGTAGCTCCCAGAAATCTTGAGCAACCTATGAATATGGGGTATTGCCGTACTCAGAAGAAGGAGATGAACAGTAAACAATGCATTTTTAAAAATCTTCACCTATCCTGTGCTTGAAATTCACACCAACATTGAAACCTAAGTGTGAAAAACGCTGAATTTTTTACTTACATCAAGATTTACGAAGGATTGGTGGTAAAATGGCTGCGTAAAAAATGTGAAAACTTACATAAAATGAAAGCCTGGGGTGTCTACTTTCCAAACATACACACTTTTGGGGGGAAATCTTAGAGTGGAGCACTGTTACACAGCCCCAAATGAGACATGGCAGCAGTGATGCAAGCTGTGAAAATTCAAAGTGTGAAACTGGAAACGTGCATGTTCCAATTTGGGCCCCGTAACTCCCAGAAATCTTGAGCAACCTATGAATATGGGGTATTGCCGTACTCAGAAGAAGGAGATGAACAGTAAACAATGCATTTTTAAAAATCTTCACCTATCCTGTGCTTGAAATTCACACCAACATTGAAACCTAAGTGTGAAAAACGCTGAATTTTTTACTTACATCAAGATTTACGAAGGATTGGTGGTAAAATGGCTGCGTAAAAAATGTGAAAACTTACATAAAATGAAAGCCTGGGGTGTCTACTTTCCAAACATACACACTTTTGGGGGGAAATCTTAGAGTGGAGCACTGTTACACAGCCCCAAATGAGACATGGCAGCAGTGATGCAAGCTGTGAAAATTCAAAGTGTGAAACCGGAAACGCGCATGTTCCAATTTGGGCCCCGTAGCTCTCCCAAACCTTGAATAACCTATGCATATGGGGTATTGCCGTACTCAGAAGAAGGAGCTGAACACTAAACAATGCATTTTTAAAAATCTTCACCTATCATGTGCTTGAAATTCACATCAACATTGAAGTGCAAGTGTGAAAAACGCTGTTTTTTTAACTTACATCAAGATTTACGAGCGATTGGTGGTAAAATGGCTGCGTAAAAAATTTGAAAACTTACATAAAATGAAAGCCTGGGGTGTCTACTTTCCAAACATATACACTTTTGGGGGGAAATCTTAGAGTGGAGCACTGTTACGCAGCCCCAAATGAGACATGGCAGCAGTGATGCAAGCTGTGAAAATTCAAAGTGTGAAACCGGAAACGCGCATGTTCCAATTTGGGCCCCGTAGCTCTCCCAAACCTTGAATAACCTATGCATATGGGGTATTGCCGTACTCAGAAGAAGGAGCTGAACACTAAACAATGCATTTTTAAAAATCTTCACCTATCATGTGCTTGAAATTCACATCAACATTGAAGTGCAAGTGTGAAAAACGCTGTTTTTTTAACTTACATCAAGATTTACGAGCGATTGGTGGTAAAATGGCTGCGTAAAAAATTTGAAAACTTACATAAAATGAAAGCCTGGGGTGTCTACTTTCCAAATATATACACTTTTGGGGGGAAATCTTAAAGTGGAGCACTGTTACGCAGCCCCAAATGAGACATGGCAGCAGTGATGCAAGCTGTGAAAATTCAAAGTGTGAAACCGGAAACGCGCATGTTCCAATTTGGGCCCCGTAGCTCTCCCAAACCTTGAATAACCTATGCATATGGGGTATTGCCGTACTCAGAAGAAGGAGCTGAACACTAAACAATGCATTTTTAAAAATCTTCACCTATCATGTGCTTGAAATTCACATCAACATTGAAGTGCAAGTGTGAAAAACGCTGTTTTTTTAACTTACATCAAGATTTACGAGCGATTGGTGGTAAAATGGCTGCGTAAAAAATTTGAAAACTTACATAAAATGAAAGCCTGGGGTGTCTACTTTCCAAACATATACACTTTTGGGGGGAAATCTTAGAGTTGAGCACTGTTACGCAGCCCCAAATGAGACATGGCAGCAGTGATGCAAGCTGTGAAAATTCAAAGTGTGAAACCGGAAACGCGCATGTTCCAATTTGGGCCCCGTAGCTCTCCCAAACCTTGATTAACCTATGCATATGGGGTATTGCCGTACTCAGAAGAAGGAGCTGAACACTAAACAATGCATTTTTAAAAATCTTCACCTATCCTGTGCTTGAAATTCACATCAACATTGAAGTGCAAGTGTGAAAAACGCTGTTTTTTTAACTTACGTCAAGATTTACGAGCGATTGGTGGTAAAATGGCTGCGTAAAAAAATTGAAAACATACATAAAATGAAAGCCTGGGGTGTCTACTTTCCAAAAATATATACTTTTGGGGGGAAATCTTAGAGTGGAGCACTGTTACACAGCCCCAAATGAGACATGGCACCAGTGATGCAAGCTGTGAAAATTCAAAGTGTGAAACTGGAAACGCGCATGTTCCAATTTGGGCCCCGTAGCTCTCCCAAACCTTGAGAAACCTATGCATATGGGGTATTTCCGTACTCAGAAGAAGGAGCTGAACACTAAACAATGCATTTTTAAAACTCTTCACCTATCATGTGCTTGATATCAACAGTAGTATTGAAATGTAAGTGTGAAAACTGCAAAAAAACAAAATATTACCACAATTTTGAAATTTTTTTCTGGAAAAATAGCTGCATGAAAAACTCCAAAATTCTCCTGATTATTTACTTTATGTTGTGTAGTTTTCAGAAACATATACCTTTGTGGGACATTTTTGGTTCTGGCACCGTCAGCTAAGCTATGATGCTCACATGCCAATTGTTGAGAAATTACAAGTTGGAAATAATGGCATCCATCTTGTAATATTTACCTTGTAAATGTGAGGAAGGGATTGAAATACTAGGCATATGGGGTATTGTTATATTCAGGAGAAGCAAATGAATATATTTAGGGGTATTTTTTTGTCATTAAGTAATAGTATGCAAATCCTGACAGAAAAATGTAAGTAAAATGTTGTTGTTTTTTTATTTTTTTCCTCTTTTTTTCTATTTTAATCAAATTAAGCAATGAGGTATTCATATAATTGTGGTATCAAAAGAAAGCCCTACTTGTGCTTAAAAAAACAGTATATAATTTGTGTGGGTGCACAAAAGGAATTAAAGAAAAAATATGGTTGAAAAAAGACATAGTCAAAAAAGTCAAAATTGCTCCGGTCCTTAAGGGAAAACGACATCAGATTTTCCCGGTCCTTAAGGGGTTAAACCCTTGAATGCCACACAGGACTCTAATGTCCGGAAAAACTATGCATGGTACACGACTCTAGGGTTAAAGCCACATTTCAATACATGGACATGTTTATTGTTCTCTACGATGCACCTGTTGTTCCAGAGAATGGTTCACTTTGTTGTTATACATTTGTCCTGTCACATTTTAAAGAATAATGCATTGATGTAGCATTTTACTTTTAAAGGGATAGTAATGTTTCACAATAAAAGCAGCTCCAATTAATCTTCATAGTATCTGGGACATGGAGAGTGTTACTTCAATGCTGTCCGAGTAGTAGTTCAGGAGTAATTGAATGATAAAGTATCCCCCTCCCACCTCTTTTACGGATATAACACTGCTCATCTCAGAGCAGCAAGACTGTCCGGATGGATCACAGAGAGGGACAATCTTCAGTGAGCATAAGGAAAAACCTGAAAAACCTGTAAAGGGGGCAGGGTTTTCCTTACGCTCACAGTAAGACGATTGTCTCTTGCTGTGATCTGTCTGATCAAGGGACCAGATTCACATTTGAGGAGAAGTGGCTAACACTAGGTAAAAAGGACGGGAAGGGGATACTTTAGCATTCAATTACTCTTGAATTACAACTCTGACAGTACTGAAATAACACTCTCCATGGCTCAAATACTTTGAAGATTAATTGGAGCTGCTGTTGTTGTGAAACATTACTATACCTATAAACAACAGGAATAAGTTACCGTTAAATGTTTAACCAAAGGCAAAGTGCTAACATCCCTATTTTTCTCTGTACCCCAATCACTGGCAATGCACAATGTATTTTTTCATTATCAATTATGAATATACAATTTTTTTTGGTTTAATAAAAAAACAAGTTACTTCAAGGACCCCTGTATATTTATATTCTAGAATATAATGGATGTTTTAGTGATACTATGTATATACATAAGCGAATGTCTTTGCTTTGGGGATCAAAATCAAAAAGCACCTGTGCACTTTGCTTGATTTCACAATAAAGATTTTGGTGCTACAGTCTTTCAACAAACCTGTGTTCATGTGGATCAACAGCTGTTTGATTATGTTACAAAACGTATATGTTTGTTATCTTTTACATGACATGAATAATGGCTACCTTATGAGCGAATCAGGCATATCTCAATAAATGCCAATTTAATTTTGTTAAAGGTTATCTTAAACAGAAACCGAATGAAAAAACAGATTTCAAAAAGTTATTTCTGGATTTTGATATAATTATCTGGAGATAGGAAAAACAGTGCAGCTGAAAAGAAAAATAATCAACATTGTAGAATGTCAAAAGGAAATTACTGCTTTAAAAAAAGTATGAAAAAAATATATATGTTAAGGTGCCCTAAAATAATACTGTTGTGTGGCACAGCAGATGCCTTCCTCATATAAGCAGACACCAATTGGAAGGATTCAGGTCTCTTCTCATCATCATCCATCACTGATGCAGGATGACTGAGCATAGACAATGCTTGTACTATATATCTTTTCCTTAATATCCGCACTTCCTTTATTGTTTTGTCTTTTATTACCATAATTACAAGCAAGGCCCTGCATGATCATGTTCACTTTTTTGCTGACACAATGTCCCTGATAAAAGGGAAGGATGGCCGTGGACCCATGCTGCTACCTTACTCGTAGTGCAGCATGCACATTTGGCATCCTGACCATCTAGGAATGGCATTTTATTCAAGATGCCTTGGAACACAACTTTTTTTTTTTAACCCACTAGGATTTTGGAGACATCTAGCAACCAAGGAATTAAAGGGCAATTATCACGTTTTACCTAGTCTATGCCACTGGATGCAGATTTAATAAATAATTCCATGGCTGTTCTGTGCAGCCCCAAAATGGTTCTTATTAGCTGTTCATGCGCCCCAAAGAGCGAACCCCTCATATAGGACATAACCTGAAAATCTGTGGTTCGCAGCAACAAACTGTTGGGTTGGGTGCACATTGCACACAGACCCATTGTGTTAGGCTATGAAGCCCAATACAATAGGTCTGTGTGGAATTGTAATGAGCAAAGAAGGAAACTTCTGTGCGTTCCAAGAAGATAACATAGGGGAGCACTGGGAAACTACTTTCAGACAACCATTCTCCTCCATTGTTCGTTTTCTGGGAACCATAATGAAGCCCAGGCTTAACCAGCAGGTCTGCTACCAGGGTAGAAGGTCTGCTCATAGGGAAACTTTCATGCAACAGTCACCCTTTAAACAAACATTTAAAAAGCAAATTGGCCTAGCAAACAGATTTTAAAATAGTTGTGAATTAGAAAATGGTTATTCATGTGGGACAAAGGGATCATTTGGAATCTTAAAGAAGAACTTTACTGCATTTTTAATGTGCCCCCCAAGTCATTTTAACACAGCGTTAAGCATATCCATACTTGTATTATCCTTAGTAAGTCCAGCATTATTTAGAAATGTAACTTCTTCAGAGACTCATCGACAGGGATCTTGACGTAGAGGCAAGTGTGCACCTGCATGATCTGTCCCTGTCTGTACCTTAAAGGGATAGTAATGTTTAAAAATAAAAGCAGCTCCAAATAATCTTCATAGTAGTTGGGCCATGAAGAGTGTTATTTCAATACTGTCAGAGTTTTAAGTCAAGAGTAGTGTTGAGCGAGCACCCCGATGCTCGGGTGCTCTGACCGAGCACCCCCTGAGGCTCGAGTGCTCGGCCGAGCACCCGAGCCCCATTGAATAGAATGGGGCGACACGAGCATTACACCAGGCACCCCCTGCTCTGATGAGGGGAGGGTGCCTGGTCAATGCCCCCCTTCATCTCCGCAATGTTCCCCTTCATCTCCGCAATGTCCCCCTTCATCTCCTCTATGCCCCTCTTCCACAATGTCCCCCTTCATCTCCTCTATGCCCCTCTTCCACAATGTCCCCCTTCATCTCCGCTATGCCCCTCTTCCACAATGTCCCCCTTCATCTCCTCTATGGCATAGAGGAGATGAAGGGGGACATTGTGGAAGAGGGGCATAGCGGAGATGAAGGGGGACATTGTGGAAGAGGGGCATAGAGGAGATGAAGGGGGACATTGTGGAAGAGGGGCATAGCGGAGATGAAGGGGGACATTGTGGAAGAGGGGCATAGAGGAGATGAAGGGGGACATTGTGGAAGAGGGGCATAGCGGAGATGAAGGGGGACATTGTGGAAGAGGGGCATAGAGTCTATGCCCCTCTTCCACAATGTCCCCCTTCATCTCCGCTATGCCCCTCTTCCACAATGTCCCCCTTCATCTCCGCAATGCCCCCTTCATCTCCGCAATGCCCCCGTACCTCCAGTCCCTGGTGGTCCAGCGGAGCGTCTTCAGATCTGTGCCTCCTCCGGCACAGATCCCCGCCACCCGAACATGGCGGGCAAGCACATGGCGGTACTCGACGAGTACCGCCATGTGCCGAGCAGAGCGATGCTCGAGCCGATCCGAGCATCGGCCGAGCATGCTCGCTCAACACTAGTCAAGAGTAACTGAATGATAACGTATCCCCCTCCCGCCCCTTTTACCTAATGTAAGCCACCTCCCCTCAGATGTGGAATCTGGTCTTAAGACCAGATTGTCCCTTGCTGTGAACTATCTTCTTACTGTGAGAACAATGAAAATCCTGCCCCACTTGATATACTATGAAGATTAATTGGAGCTGCTTTTATTTCGAAACATTACTATCCATTTAAGGTACCTTAAGGTACTAGCCAATAACGGAGGAGACAGGGAAGGGCAGCACATGAACGCAGATGCCTCTTCTGCAAGATGTCTGTGCTGTCCTCTGCTGGGGAGTCTCCGAAGAATTTGACTAGTACTTAAAGGATTAAGATTACCTTGTGCAGTGCACCTAGCAACTACCATGTCCACTTCCATGAACAATAGCACAACAACAAAATTCATAGGGACCCTTATGATTTAATGGCTATAATAATTAAGAGGACATTACTATTAAGGGCTGTTTGTTTTCCTTTAAATAAGGAATGGGCAGCAAGTGGCTCTCCAGCTGTTATTGGACTACAACAGATGCAGAGACAAAGGTTGTCCTGCCCTGCAAAAACATCAAGGAATAAATTATATATTCAGCGTACTTTAACAGCTTCAACTGACTGACAATAATTGTTGTCGTCCAATCGATGAGTGAAACTGAATAATGATACACGGGGTGGACAACTAATAATATATACTGTTCACAATATTGACCTCAAAACAATGTGCCTTAACTGAAAACATCTTCATTTCATAGGCTTGACAAAGTACGGTATTATATGTGAAGTTACATAAAGCTGCATAAATTATAAATACTTACTTGTATCTGAAATGCAATTACCCTAAAAGCGCATATTAGTCTGCTTTGGATTCTTTGGAGGATTAAGAAAAAAAATTCTCTCTCATCAGTACCACCAATGAGGAAGAACAAATCAATCAATGAATCACCCTTTAACTCATACTGCCCCTTTTAAATGAATAGAGACTGGTTTAAGCAACTGGCTTGTGTGCACATTTATGCGTTCATATAAAAAAATCAGTGATTCTCAACAAGGGTGCCAATGCATTTTGGGGTGCTGCAAGCATCCACTTAGGGTGTCCCATTTTTTCTATAAAGAATGACTGAAATTGAATGTTGAACTACAAATGTAGATTTATAGAAATGTTGATGCACAATAGGTTTGTTTCACTGTTAGACCAAAACATATCTATAATTATGTATTTGCATCTTCACAGCATATTTCACAAATAACTTACAAAATGTTAGCTGCTCTCAAATAAAACCACATTGTATGTCAGGGTGACCTGAGCAAAAAGTTTGAGAACCACTGATTATATACATACATAAAAACATATTAGCATTATTTTATTCAGATCCCAATGGGTTGGATTCTTGATCACCTGGCTTTATAGTTGGTTGCATACATTAAGTACAAAGATAACTGTGTATGGGGTGTTAAAATCCATCATTTCAGCACTACCACTCCCTGAATGCATTAAATGAAACAGAAAAGATGTCATCTTCCCAGCCAAGCAATTTACTGCAATGGCCAGACAGTCAGAATGACTTAATTTTTAATGTGAAATCATACAGAAGACTCAGATGGTTCTCTAGTGCCACACCCATAACTCCCAGTGCTATAGTGAGGTCAGAACATATGGCCAAGAAGACTGAAAAACATTTTCATAAAATTTCTCGACACCCCCCCACTAGGTACTCAGTCTAGAGAGAAATGGCAATGAAGCAGCACTTACATATGAAATACAAGTTGACCTAAAATACATTTTATGAACATCAAAATAATAAATAACATGGGCTTAGTGTTTTATAAAGTGTGTAGTTATGAAGACATCAGATTATAAATTGTTATTTTCTTCACTATTATCTAACGGATGTAGAATGCTTCATGGGACAACTAGTAAAAACTTACAGCTGTCATGAAGATATGAGTAACCATCACTGTAGATCACTTTCGCACAGGGAAAGTCAATTTTTGGGCCCCCAGCCATTGGAGAACTACAATTCCCATCGTCCTCAAACAGCCAATAGCTGGTTGGAGATGATCGGAGTTGAAGTTGCTGTCCCCAGCAACGGTTTACTTAACCCTGTTTTAGAGCATGGAATCCTAAAATGTATTTAAATAAACATCTGCAAATATGCAATAATGAGAGATAACGGTTAGTAATCACACTTACCAGAATAAAAGGAGTCTTTCGTAGGACTGGACCAATAGTATTTTGTCCATGCAAAAAACATATCTTTTATAATGGCAGGTGAAATAAGGATGCATACATTTGAAAACATAGTTGCAGACAGAGGATATGCTTTTGGCATAATGACAGAGAAATGTAACATATAAATTGTATTTCTTATATGATAATAGGTCACTAATGCCCAATGTAATATTCTGAAATCATATACATTGCCAGTCATGCTCATTCCATCACTATACACATATATATACAAGCCAAGTTAAACAGGTAATGATGTTCAAGGGCCGCATGAGCTAGGGAGTGGCTTATAGGTTGACAAAGTAGAGAACACTTTAGGGATCAACACAAATGGGTTAGGCATTGCATATGAAAAATGTGCCTAAAGGCAAGTGCTCTTAACATCCTGAGTGCACCACTGGACTCCACATAGGCTGGGGTGCGGAGACTAGGATGGGCTATAAAGCAGGAGAATGCTAGAGGTCAAGTGATGCAAAATATAGGATCATGTGTATAAAGACACAAGTGGAGCAGTTCTAGGGCAAGTAACTTGCAGCATAAGTAGCAAGTCAAAATTCCCATGCAACATTTAACTCCTTCAGTGCCAGAAAGGTCTCCAACACATTGATTTGTTAGGGAGTTTAATCCTCGAGGTTCTCCAATGCGTTGCTTTGGAAAGTGTTGGAGACATCACTATCATTCAGGGAACTAAAAGCTTAATGTAAATTAACTGGAATGTTTATTTATTCTGTATGGTACATTTGTGTGCCCCAGAATTGCTCCATTTTGTCAAAGGGTACACTATTCTGATATTCACTGTAGGTATTGAAAGAACCACAATCATTATCATTCTGAAATAATTGCAGTAATGAGGCCACTGCAATGACATAAAACCAAATTATTAGGAATGCTAAGAGAGTAGAACATCTTTCCACTAACTAAAAGCAATTTGAACCCTGTGTGCTAGTAATTAATGCATGTAAGAGAAATCAGTACACAAACCAATAATTGCATCTATATCATTTATAGTAAGATTTTACAAACGACTCATCTCTAGGAAACAGTACCATTAACCAGGGCTTGCCACAGTGTCAATTCGGCAACTCGAAAAACGCTTCAAGACTGGCAACTACTACTTCAGCATTGCTTAATCGGATAGGCCTGCCAATATTCAGTGAACAAAATCATGCATTTTACTTAGTGAAATAATCCCTTTTCTGTCACTCTCACAGTACAGTTGCGTTTAATGAAAGCCATATGCTACTTACTAACTCACCAGCTTTGCTTCCTCCCAGTGAGGTCCTGTGAGCAGCAGCTACAAGAAAGCTGAAAAGGGTCCTCAGAGGCACTGTAGTGAAGATGCCAAGCTGGAGGCAGGGAGCGCTGGCACTGCAGAGGTCCAGATCTCCAATTTACTATCACCACACCCACCGCATTGCAGAACCCACGGGCTGGGGATGATCACAAGCTGGAGCTCAGTGTCCAAGACCATAAAATAAATACACTTCAGGGGTGGGCATCAAACATTTTCTCTCTAATATCATTAATTACCCCATAACATAATATGAGGACCTAACGTAGGAGACACGAGATCAGGGATATTCACCTTTCACAAACTTGCATGAATGAATGAAGACAACAGATTTGCATCGAACATGATGCCCGATAGTTTACTTATAGCCGCACACTTAACCCTTTAAGGACTAGGGGGCGTGCAACGCATTGCTTCGCAATATTTTTGCATATAGCTACATACAATCAAAGCCATCGCTACCGCACCACATGATCAGATTTGTATGACTAGTACAGGGAGGTAACACGATCACAGCAGCCCCCGTCTCAGTGTAATGTGATCATCAGAGAACCCCTACCATTGCCTATGTAACACAAGTCATGCAGCTTCCCCCATGGATATTTCTACGGAACACCCCAGAGGCTCTCCCCCTCTTGTCGGGATTGAAAGGCAACGGGTTACAGTATAAAGAGAGAATTAAGTTAAAATATGGCGCCCCTGAACAACACATTATTAAAATCAAAATTACACATATCCTTGCGGCTGCAAGGAGAAAACATACACATAATGATTTCCATCCACTTACTCCAGGCTATGTTAGGTGCATTAAACAGGGTGGCATACCTTAGATTCCAGCAGGATGGCTGCAGTCCTGGGTGCTGGGGTTACACGGGTGTGCAGCCACGCGTCAGTTGCACAACGTTACACTAGGCTGCACAGCGCAAGTTGCCTGGCCCAGCGCACACAACACACCAGCAGCAGCAAGAACAGCAATGTCTCCCCCTTCAGCACTATACTCTATCCTGCGCCTCAGCCAATAGCATAGCAAAGTGGGGGGAAACGTGCCACCCATAGAACATGAAGCCCACCAATCAACACCAAGATAGTGGGCTAGTAGAAGAGGCATCCCTCTAATCACTGGCAGAGACAGCATGGTGACAATGTTGCCGGGTGTAGGCGATGCAGTCAAAAGTTGGGCATCTTTTACCTCGAAATATCTATAATTATGCTAAATTGCTGCAGTTTATACTGTGAGGCATTAATTAAATGCGATCATATTCGTATTTACATGCAGCTTTCCTGTGGTTAAAAGTTATATTTCATTATTATCGATTTCTAAAAACACACCCATGAGCTTTGCAGACAATATAGTAACACAATGGTAATTCCAGTTATATTTAAGAAGTAAACATACATTCTACAATTATGTGTTAATATGCGTAATTTACAATCTAACAAACAGTAAAATGTATTGGTAGATTTAGCATAACAAAAAGAGTGGAGCTATTCAGGCGCAAATCAATTTCACTATAGGGAACAACCAGAAATCCCCATGGACCGAAACGAGGCTCTTTAAATGGGTTACATTTAATGCTGCAAAGGTCTACAGATCTCTAGCATCCATGGAGTTAAAAGCCCCTATTAATTCAATGGAGATTTTGGAAATACTTATCTAAATTATTTGTTTACCCCAGTCATGCCTTCCATTGCCCTTATTAATTGTACAAAGAGGGGTCAAATGTCCATGCACAGCTGATTCCAGGTGATTACCAAAAAAAAGTGTATTTTTTTTAAATAAATGCTGGCTTGGAGTACAGAGTATTAAACAGATAGCAAAGCTTTATTACAAAACTCTTGCTGAATAAAACAATGGTACTCCTATCGCTGGCAGTTTAAATGTTATAACTGTTCAGACTGACAGAAAGTGACTTTAATCTATCAGGAAGTGATGCAGCTGTTAATATCAAGTTCTATGGAGAACTGTAGCCAGATAACGCTCCCATAGAATACAACAGAATAACTGTCAAGGCAGGAGGTGAACTGTAGCTGAGCTCTCTGAACACCAGAGAGTACTGTTCAGATAAACTAACAACAGTGTAAACTGGAAGTACTCCTCCATTTCATTCTTATTAATAGAAGAATAAAAACTTAGCCCCAAGACTACTAAATGGGCCACAAACCTTAAAACGTGCGTACAGCTTCTTTCATATTTTCATTCCAAATGTATCTGGATTTGGCAAATTATTCATCTGTATATCCCACTGATCAAAGCTAAGCCCATTGAAGGGACTGTAAAGAGATGCATGAGCAGAGAGACCTGGGTGGGATTTCACCAGCTGACAGAACCAAAGGAGGAGGGCTTGAGAGCAAGGTCTCTAATTGTTGCCATAGAAACACAAGCAGCTTGGTAAATCACTATTTCTATTAATATTTTGGTGTGAATAGAACACCTAAGGAAAATAAAAAACATTTTATAATAATACACCAGCAATGTATATACGTATACAACGTATATGGGTTATCTATGGCTATCAATGTGCAGTGGAATAAGGATGAAGGTCAAACAGTTTATGTTTGTGTGTGTGTGTGTGGGGGGGGGGTACCAGGCTGGGGGGTTTGGACAGCATGTGCTGATGTGACTAGCAGTGGGCTGTGGAACCAGGCTGAGGGGGGGCAGGATAGGGGGGCATTAGTACCAGGCTGGGGAAGTAGACAGTGTAAATGACACCCCTGCGGCATGGAAAGGTTTTTTATTTTTTAATCGGACCTTGTTGGGGGGGGGCATCAGGACCCCTCCTGATGCCCGCCCCCCCCCCCCCCCCCCCAGTTATTACTCTCCCAGCCGATAGTGCTGGGAGATCAACAGAGGTGAAGCAGGGGAGTATCATGGCCCCCCTGCTTCCACTCTTACCAAAACGTTTGGGTTAGAGTGGGCAGGACAAGGAAAAGCCTCTCACATCACAGGTGACATGGGAGGGTTAAAGGAGGAACCTTTGAACCTTTATATCCCCTGACCAGGAGAAATAGTTTCTGCTTTTAAAGTAAGCAAGGGGAGAAGTTAAATCCTGTAGGGTTGACACCAGGGGAGTAAGTACAGGGAGCGCACAGAGTGCAGTTGTGACAAAGTCCAGAATCCGGGGGGAAGGGGGGCTGTCACCACTGTCCTTCAAGCCCTTAGTCAAAACAGTTTCCTTTCTTGGCTGGTGGCTGCTGATGTCATTGGGAAGCACTGCAATTCAGAGCACTCTGGTCTTTAAAGGGTTAACCACCAATGCACTGGACACCCCCTGGCACTAAGAGGGTTGACCTCATCATATGAGGCATGAATTATGCAGCTCTTTAGGACTTCAAACAAAATGCTTTTCCTCCTCTATGTGTTTCCACATTATGTGAAGACCTTCTGAGATCCTCTGGACTGATCAACTGTACCTTGCATCTGTGTCGGCATATGTTATATAGTTTTGTTCCAGACAATGTGGAGGAGATGAGGGCAGCATCAGATTCTACACCAGGGCTCAGCAGATTTCAGTTACAACTCTGACTGACAAACATGTGGGCCAGCCCTTAGTCATGAGTCCCCTAGCGATGGACTCACCATAGAATACAGGAGGAGGAGAGTGTGAAGAACACAGGTAATTGCAGTATAGCAGGGTTGCTACTACATATGATTCATCTGTGAGAAAGAGCCCTTAGAAGGGGGTATGTTATAGTGTTTGTTACAAAAGATATTTAAACAAAAACACAATTGAACTGTGTGAAATGCTTTGGTCTTCAACATGTCTGCCAGCAGTCACAGAACTACACATACAATATTTGTCCCTAGCATCAGTGTTCCACTGTCCGCCATTATTTTTAATTTACAACAGAATCCCATGTACTTCTTCAGGGAATGCAAGTGTCCCATAGAACTCAGTTTCAGAATCATTGCTTCAGTAATTCATCTTAATTTTCATGTCAATAACAGAAAACAAGTTGAACACCAGCGACTGTTACATATCTAAAGATACACCAGCAGAGTTACAAATAAATCTTGCTTCATCAAATGTTATGCCTGAGGCAATTATATTAAATAATTAGTTAGTTGTCTCCTGTATTAAGAATTATGTATTTGATCCTGTCTGTAATCCAATCAAAATTTCCAATACTAAATATAACAGAATCACGATGCTGAGGAGAAAAATCTTAAAGTGAAACAGTTGCTTTGTAACAAATTGGTGATTTTGGAAAAGCATCTATATTTAGGTTGGTCATTTTTTATTTAAAGCAATCATTTATGAATTGTCAGTCATGTCAAATCTGTCTGGCACTGCCACACTGCTTCATCCCAACTGCCACTTCCTACCAGTAAGTAATAAGTAATTTGCATAAAATTATAAATAACGTTAACTTATAAAGACACCACACATAAATAAGTAAAAATACATTAATACAAAATATTGCAAACCTGTGCCTCTCAAGCTTCAGAAGCAAACCTCCTCACCCTACCAGCACTATAAACAAAAAACTCCTAAGTAGAAACAAAGCAGCACTGCACCCCAAATTAATAGAACTACACATACATATGAATATTAAAGCTAAATACATCCTAATAAAAGCATTATATAGGATGCGCAAAATAAGAATAAAAATATTGAGCCTGATTTATGTCCCTGTAGGTTCGAGGTGGCACAGAAGCTCCTTAAGAGATATATATATATATATATATATATATATATATATATATATATATATATATATATATATATATATATATATATAGTAGGACAATAAGCTGTGCACTCACGGGTTTTAAAACTCAAAATCAACCAATTAAATTGGTTGATTTTGAGTTTTAAAACCCGTGAGTGCACAGCTTATTGACCTACCATTGAATCTTTCTGGAGCACCCGGTTTGATTACTTATTTGGCGAGAGTGCTTATCACTTTAGATATCAGTCATACATAATGGAGTGCCGAAGTGGCAGAATTGCCCCTGAAAGCCTTTAAGATGGCAGGCAGCCCCGCCGGCTTTCTTTGTTTTTGGGCGGTGGGCTACCCTTCCCCCCACCCCCCAGGAGCAAGGGGGCAGGCCTAGAGGGGTGGAAGGGTGAGGGGAGTGGAGGTGAAGATAGGTATAAAAGAGAGGTTAAAATAAGGATCTAACATTATCTTTTTGTTTTTCAGGAAGAACATGCAGCGTTCCAGGAGGAATCCAGGACCACTGCGGTGTTTCATGGATGATCCGGTGGAAGAGCATCCGAGGAAGAAGGCCAAGGCTCCTAGAACAAGGGAAGTAGCATTTCAGCCCTCTATTGCTGGTCCCTCTGTCTCCCCTTTGTTGTTCTCTTCCTCCCCTTCTTTGTTTTCCAGTCTTTCCTGTCCTTCTCATCCTCCCACTGTGTCTTCCTCCTTTGTTTGCCCTTACCCAGTGTTTCCCTCCATTGCATATCCTCTTCCCACTTCCACTCCCTCGTCTCCTGATCCGTTTCCCCCTAATAGGCCGATTCCCTGTTATTCCCCTGGCCCCTTTTGTTCCCAGTCCCGTCTCGGGGTTTCCGGACGGAGGGCCATAATACTGTTCCAGTGGGTGGGGTGGGCTTGGGGGTGGGGAAGCACCCTCTCCGGGGTTTTGTATCTGCCCCTGTGTCCCTTGCCGGTCTCCAGCGGGTTCCCATTTGTCTCCCAGTGCTCACCAACAGGCAGTAGGAGGTGAGGAGCTGTTGCAGGGGAAACTCCGGCTTCTCCAACTTCAGCCACGGCTAATGTGGTTTCAGCACTCCATCTCGTCACTTCCGGGTGGTGCGAGGTGGGCTTTCGACAGCTTCCGGGCACCGAATTTGAATCGGTGGTCCAGGAGAATGGGGCTCCTGGCTGTTTGGAGGGTTTGGCCCGGGGGGAAGCGGAGGCCTGGGATTTTGGGGCAGCCCATGGGGGGGGGGGAGGTTTCTGCACAGGAGCGCCTCCAGGCTCTGCTTTGGGCAGCATTGGGGCAGATGCCTCCTGTTGAGTTTCACCAGGAGTATGGGGGGGCAGGTGGGGGTTCTGGGGAAGGTTCGGGGGGGATGGAGTGACGACGCAACAGACTCACACTCCTTGTGATTGCAGGTCACAGAGCAGGAGAGGGAAGGCGCCAGTTGCTCCTGAGGGCGAAGGGCCCAAGAAGCAGGCATGGCAGAAGGGCAAGCAGCGGAGACAGAAGAATCAGGACCTGAGCCAAGCTGCAGAGGTGGAGCAACTGTCTGGCGAGTATATTCATGTACCATGTGTTTCTTGGGATAAATTGGGGGAGGGGAACACAGACTAGCTTAAGTTCTGATTCAGATTCTGATTCCACTGAGTCTGAATCTGACTCAGATAACAATGCCAATGTTCATGATAATGCAAATAAAAAAGTTGTGGGGCTGGTCAGCAAATGCTTGAGAAAGTTAGGAGACAGACCGGCAGGTAAGAAAAAAGGGAGCAAGGGGGTGCAAAATGTGGGTAAGAGAGTGAAGCTTGCGGGTCCAGGGGGCATGGTCATGTGTGCATTTTCTAACCCATATGATCATGTCCCCAAGAAAATTCACAAGCGTATTGTGGCGGGAAAATTTCTTGATGTGTTTAAATTGACGAGATGACGGTGGTAAGGGAGAGAAGGAGGATGATAGACCCAAGCATATTATGGACTGGGTGATGGGGTTCTATGCTTTTAGTTCCTTTTACTTGTTTTATCACCCAGAGGAGGCAATGAATGTGATGCACTACATGAACTTAATTAGAGATACGCACACAGTCTACGGCGGAACCGCCTGGTTCAAATATGACCGGGCATTCCGTCGTAAGATGGCTGATAATGAGGGCATGATATTTGGGAGTAGGGATATGGATTTGCGGTCAGGGATGGTGACGCATGCGCAGGGGCGGGTCCAGCATGCGTGCAGCAGAAAGCCCCGCTGCAGGGGTTTAAGAGAAGGTATCAGTGTTTTGGATTCAATTAAGGGTCATGCAAAAGGGATGTTGCGCTCCGGTTTAGACATGCATGCACAAAGTGTGGAGGAGAGCACCCTGCGAGTGGATGCAATAAGGAGCAAGGGTGGGAAGGGGCATTGCAGCCTTTTCGGGATGGAGCTGGGAAAGGCCCAGTCACCCATAGTTATAGAGGGGCTAAGGGAGGCCCTGGGGGGGTATCCTCTTAGGCAGGAGGCGCAGTTTCTGTTGAAAGGGTTCCACTTTGGTTTTAAGATCGCAGTTCAAGGGGAGGTTGTGCAGACAGGGAAGCCCCGGATTGTGAAGTCAGCGCAGGAGTATCCACATGTGGTGAGGGACAAGTTGGAGAAGGAGCTGCTAGCGGGTAGGATGGCGGGCCCCTCTTCGTCACCTCCATTGCGGGATCTCATTGTATCCCCGTTGGGGGTGGTGCCAAAGAGGGAGCCAGGGAAATTTTGCTTGATTCAGCACTTGTCTTATCCAGAGTGTTGTTCAGTGAATGATTCCATTGATGAGGTTCAGTGCTCAGTCCAGTATTAATCATTTGAGCAGGTGTTGCAGCTTGTTACAGAGGCAGGGCCAGGGGCGCTTATGGCTAAGTTGGACATAGAGTCAGCATTTCAGCTTTTACCCTTGCACCCGGGTAGTTTCAGGTACATGGGTGCTGGTTTCAGGGGAGCTACTATGTGGATAGATGTTTTCCAATGGGGTGTTCTAAATCCTGTACGTTTTTCCAGTTGTTTAGTTCCTTTTTGCATTGGGTGGTGGAGTTGAGACCAGGGTCTGTGGCCCACTACCTAGATGATTTCATGTTCGTAGGGCCCAAGGGGTCAGATGCATGTGGGGAACCGCTTGAGCTGGCACTGGCGAAGTTTGGGGCGTTGGGCGTACCGGTGGCAGGTGACAAGACAGTCAGGCCCACAACGAGGCTCACGTTTTTGGGCATTGAGATTGACTCTAGTGAGGTTGCCACAAGACAAGGTGCCCTTGGCGTAGGAGCAGGTCCAAGGGGCGCTGGGGGTGGCTAAGCTTCAGTTGAGGGCATTGCAATAACTATTGGGGACTCTCAATTTCGCGACTAGGGTCATTCCCATGGGGAGGGTGTTCAGCAGAAGGCTACAGCAAGTGACGGTGGGGTGAAGCAGCGTTTCCATTGGGTCAGGGTGACTAGGCAGCTGAAGGAATATTTGAGGGTTTGGGAGGCTTTTCTGAAGGATTTCAATGGCATCAGGCTTTGGAGGTCCTCTCCAGCATCTAAGGCTGAGTTGGAATTGGAGACAGATGCCGCAGGCAGCGTAGGATTTGGGATGTGTTTTTGCAGGGAGTGGTGCGCGGGGGTGTGGCTGGCTAGTTGGTTGGACAAAGGGCTAACTATGAACTTGACGTTGCTGGAGCTATTCCCAATAGTGGTAGCATTGGAGCTGTGGCAGGGTCAGTTTGCCAATCACAGCATTGTGTTCTGGATGGATAACATGAGTGTGGTGCACGCCATCAATAATCTGTCCTCACGCTCACAGCCAGTTTTGAGTTTATTGAGGTACTTGGTGTTGTTGTGCATGAGAAGGAACATTTAGTTTAAGGCGAGGCATATCCTGGGGGAGGAGAATGGGGTTGCAGACACCTTACCCAGAGGGAAGTGGGAGGTGTTTCGCTCTCTTTTGCCCCATGCTAATCCTGTGGTCGCTCTTGTCCGGCAGCCATGTGGCAATTGGTGACGCCGAGTTAGACAAATTGGTCAGACGGGTATTGGCCCCCCTGACATGGGCGACCTACATTCCAACTGAATGGAATCAGTTTCTGGCGGTGAGAGGGGGCAGGGGAGGTGCAGGATTACCAGTGACCCTACTGGAGTTTGTGAAGCAGTTAAGAGCGGCGGGCGCGTCAAGGGCAAAGGTGGGGACAGCACTGGCAGCAATCTCATTCTTCTCCAAGTTATTGGGGAGGGTCAACGTGGCAGCTAATTTTGCAGTCAGGCGAGTTATGAAGGGTTGGGGAAGGATGGCAGAGGTCAGGAATGACAAGAGGAGGCCCATAGATGAGGAAAGGCTGGGGGCATTACTGAAGGTGCTACCGTCCATTTGTGATTCCCCTTTTGAGGTGCGATTGTTTCATTGCTTATTTGTGATGACCTTGCATGGGGCATTTAGGGTAAGCGAGCTGCTGGCGTGGGTAAAAGGGGAAAAGGCTGTGGGTATTCAGGCAGAGCAGGTGGAGTGGTCCCCCCACTGGGTGTGTTGCCTTTTAGCCTGATCTAAGACAGATCAGGAGGGTAAAGGCCAGTGGGTGCACATGAGGGCGGAACCGGGGTAGGTTGTCCTGTGGGGGCGGTCTTAGCATACATGAAGGTCAGGCCAAGGGTTAAGGGTACGTTTTTGGTGCACAAGGATGGGACTTGTTTGTCAGAGTTCCAGTTTTGGGTGGTACAGAGAAGGGGAGGTTGTGGCTGTGGGGATGGACCCCTCAGTGTATGGGCTGCATTCTTTCAGGATTGGGGCTGTGACGGCGGAGGCCACCAGAGGGAGGCACCCAAGGGAGATAATGCAGCTGCAAAGATGGAAGTCCGCCACATATAAGAGATATGTGCGGCCAACGAAGGGGGTGTGAAGAAATTGTTGCTATGCTGAATTGTTTAACTCGTTCTTTTTATTTAAGCAGTTTTTTTTTTAAAACTAAAGTTTATTAAAGAAAGCATGAATATAATGAAATAATGTAAGCAGTAAAATAAAGTAATGTGATATAACATATTAAACATAACAATACAATGTATAATGTAAAATTATTAATAATATAACAAATTTGTAATAGGGAGTAAAGGGAGGTGGAATAGTAAAGCCAAAAAGAGAGGAAAAATACCCAGAGGGAGAGATAACATCAGGGTTTACATAAAATCTTATTGTTATAACAAAACTTACTGTTCAGCCATGGAGACCAAATAGAGGTGAAGATATCAAAGTTTCCGAGTTCAATCGAATTGAGATATTCATTTTTGCAAATAAAATTTATTTTGTCCAGAATACTAGACCAGGAAATGTCGAATTTCTTCCAGTGAGTGCCAATGCAGGTTCTAGTTGCTGAACAAATTCTAACAATAAGTTTATCTTGGTGTTTGGAGACTAAGTCGACTTTGAGGCCTAGTAAAGCTTCGTAGCTATTAAGAGAGATTTTTTTATGAAAAATGTTAGAAAGGAGTTTATTAATTTTTTCCCAGATAAGTCTAACTTTGGGACAAGACCACAATATATGTAAAAAAGTTCCAGTATCTTGGCAGCCTCTAAAACACTGATCAGGGATATTAGGATACATCAAAGCAAGTTTTGCCGGAACTAAGTGGTAAAGATGAAGCATCTTGTAGGATTGTTCGACTAAATTAAGATTTAGGCTAGTTCTATGTATTCGAGTGGTAACTGATTGCCAGTCTTCATGTGACCAAGAGTGTTGTAGCATAGCTTCCCACAAATGTTGAGATTTTAATTTTGTTGTATCATATAATAATATTTTATAAATGGGAGAAATAGTTTTTTGGGAGGGAGTCCATAATTTAAAAAAAGATTCACATTTTGTGAGAGGCATAGTGATATAATCACCTAAATGACGAGTCAGATTGGATTGGATAAAATTATATGTATGTTTGTCTTCTGGCGAACCATTGATTAAGTCCTTTAGAATTGACCAATCAAGAAATCCTTTTCTAAAATCAAGGTACTTAAATTATCATAACCATGTTCAGACAATTTAGTAAGAAAATTTAACTCGGTGGGGCTCCAGTTGAAGAAAGAAAAAGATAAAGGGATAAGTTTAGATTTGAAGTCAATTAACTTGAGCTTAATTCTATGTTTATCCCAAAGCCAAAGATCATTTATTGTTGTTTGAACAGCATTTTGTAGATTCGAAGATCTCTGATGAGGGAGGGACCAGCACAGGGAATAAGGCGATCATCCTACACTTGTATGTGTATTGGGCTAGGAGACACGCTATGAGGAAGGATGGGTGCGATCAGCTAGGGAACCCGCAGGAATGCTTGAAGGTCAACTGGCTGGGTAAAAGGGGCCTAAAATAGGGGCAGGTGTGGGATCTGTGGCTGGCAGCAGTGGAGAGCTGGGGGTGCCCCCAGGTGGTAGTCATTCATGCTGGGGAGAATGACTTGGCTGAGGTAAAGGAGGTGGATCTGACTTGCCAGTGGATCATGCACTGGGGTTAGGCTCATCTGGTCAGATATTGTGCCCAGGCTGTCATGGCGGGGGGCGAGATCACCTTCGGCCATAGACATGGCTCGGCGTAAGATCATTTTGGCAATGGCCAGATTCTTGCCTTCCTGCGGGGGTCACACCATTAGGCATGAAAAGATTTCCATCACAGTAGAGGGCTTGTACTGGGGTGATGTGTGCACCTAGGGAAGTTAGGGTTGGATTTGTTTAATGACGCATTAAGAGTAGCCCTAGGGGATAATATGGGGTCACAGCTGAAGGGTGGGCCATAGAGGGTTCCCAATAGAGTCCCCTCTGTGGGTGGCAGCATGCGGGGTTCCCAGGCCGACTCAGTGCGGGTTATCCTCAGAAGGTACAGTTTCTAGAGGGTCTGGCCAACTGCGGGCCTGGTCCTGCCTGCTGAAGGTTACGGTTGGGCTTGGGGGACTGGCTGTATGGCAGCCCCCAAACACAGGGTGGGGTAACTCATGAAGCACTGAAGAGAGAGGAGGGGTTGTAGAGGTGGCAGTGCGGACTGTCAATCGTAACCCCTCACTGTGGTAGACCGGGGGTCAAGGGTAGGCCAAAAGTGCCAGAGAGGCCCTTGCATACCCCCCCTCCCGGGTGGTGGGCAGTGGGCCGGTGTGCGGGTGCATAGACTGCCGGTGAGGCCTGGGGTCCTGCATTACAAGGAGGAGGGTCCTCCAAGGGAAAATAGGTCAATCCCATTTTTAATAAAGCTGTGACCTCTTTATTCCCACCATAACCAGTTGTGTGATTATTTCAGGTTGGGTTTTATTGCGGGTACGGTTTTGGGGGGGGTGGTATGTGGTGCTGGGGGAAAAAAAGGTGGAAGTGATGCATTGCCAGCTTATGGAGGGCCGAAGCAGCAGCATTGCCCCTGAAAGCCTTTAAGATGGCAGGCAGCCCCGCCAGCTTTCTTTGTTGTTGGGTGGTGGGCTACCCAGGAGCAAGGGGGCAGGCCTGGAGGGGTGGAAGTGAAGGTAGGATATAAAAGAGAGGTTAAAATAAGGATCTAACATTACCTTTTTGTTTTTCCCTCCCTCCAAGCCCCTGAGATCTGCCCTGCTACAGCGGTCTGGAGCAGCGTAGTGTCACCTATAGAAGAGGTCACGCTTAGGTCAAAAGGAGATCCAGGCCGCAGGATTAGAGAACTATTAGGTTCGTTATGTGGTGTTCCCAGGCCGACTCAGTGCGGGTACAGTTTCCAGAGGGCCTGGCTGACTTTGGGCTGGGTCCCGTTTGGGCTTGGGGGACTGGCTGTATGGCGGCCCCCAAACACAGGGCGGAGTAACTCACGAGGCACTAGAGGAGAGAGGAGGGGTTGTGGAGGTGGCGGTGCGGACCGTCAAATGCAACCCCCCACGGTGGTAGACTGGGGGGACAAGGGTAGGTTAAAAGTGGCAGAGAGGCCCTTGCATACCCCCCAGGTGGTAGGCAGTGGGCCGGTGCGCTGGTGCATGGACTGCCTCACCACTGCCCATCCTGCATTACAAGGGGGGAGGGTCCTCCAAGGGAAAATAGGTCAATCCCAATTTTAATAAAGCTGTGACCTCTTTATTCCCACCATAAACAGTTGTGTGATTATTTCAAGTTGGGTTTTATTGTGGGTATGGTTTTGGGGGGTGGTATGTGGTGTTGCGGGAAAAAAGGTGGAAGTGATGCATTGCCAGCTTATGATACTATCACTGACCTAGTTGTGTACATTAAACCCTTCAAATCAACATGGGAATCATACTAAGCAGACATATTAAAAAAAAGTTCCAAAACAAATTCTGGAAAAACCGAAAGTCAATGGAAAAAAAAAAAAAAAAATCACAAATCAGAGCACTAAAGGATTCACAGGAAAGCCATGACTTCCCAATCATGATTTAGACAAAAAGATTGCCTTTTATAAGCTCAAATATCATAGTGACATAGTAAATTAGGTTGAATAAAGACACAAGTCCATCAAGTTCAACCTTTGCCTCATACACTAGATACTTGAGAACTGTATAGCTATCCTGCTACCAATTAAGTTAGTCATTTATCAGACCTTCCTGATTTGCCTACTAATATACAGTATAACCCGGTATGTTCCCTTTTTTTCCACAAATCTATTTTGTTTATTATTTTGCTGCATTTTTGGAGGGGGATTGGACTTACAGGGTAAACTCCTAATGTTGAGGATTACAGGTGGATCCTGCACTACGGGGGTTATGCACTAAGGTGTGATAAAGGTATGATAAAGTGGAGATAACTTCTCCAGTGATATCACTTCTCCTATTCCTATGTTATTCTGTGGAGCCTATGAACTGAGATTTCTCAAGTGAGAGAGATGTTAGTGCATAGGCTGTATAGAATAACAAAGGAATTGGAGAAGTAATATCACTGGAGAAGTCATCTCCACATTATCACCTATTTATCACACCTGAGTGCATAACCCCCCTACATCTTCTTGCTGTCCTCATTTTGGACAGGTTTGTGGGTAAATCATGTGAGCTATACATTTATAGGAAAACAATATTAACCAGCGTAAAAGATTGATATCAAATTCCAGTATAATCCAAGGAGATATTGTGAGGTTCAATAATAATAAAATCTGTCAGTAAAATAGCCCAATTGTAAAAAGCAGAAAGGGTATTATTTGAGTCTTAAACGTCAAAGGTACCTGACGGTCCTATATAGAAAGCACAATGATACTGTCAGTGAAATGGAGATGACCAACAGATAACACAATTTTCCAAAGGCAATGAATGATGAGGATGATGAAAATGAACAATGAGAATGGTGATGAAAACTGAATCAAATGCTTGTGAGTTCTGTCAGATGCTGCTATTCACAGTAAGGTGCCTTGTAGTAATAGTAGTAAGGGCAAAGCTAGGCAGAGATGGTGATATCCAAGTGTAGTAGTTTATTTGTAACAAATGAGTTAAAAAGAAACAATTGTTGCACTCACAATTTGCCCATCTTGGGCTTTATGCATGTAATAGGTCCCTTTCCAGTGTAGTCAAAGAGCGGTGTTCCGATGAACACTTCTTCAGCTGTGTCTGGCTCCGTGATGGTCTGTCAGATGTTGTTGGTGTTGCTGATGTTATGAAATAAAAGATGTCCACAAAGAATACCAATATATATGCTGGAAGCCCGTGTCCTTGGCTAAAGACAATAGAGCTGGCAATATAATAGCCACCAATTATGTGTGGCACAGGTAGGGCTTCGTTGTGCTTCGTGGCTGCAGGCCAACGCTACTATCCGTGATGGAGAGCAATTGGCAAATGAGAAAGGGGGCGGGAACCTCACAGGGGGCACGGGAGGGACCTATTCATGTACGTGCAGTAAGAAAGTGTCTTATTGCACATACATGCATAGGTCCCTCCCATGCCCCATGTAAGGTTTCCATCCCCCTTCTCATTTGCCGCTCGCGCTCCATCATGGAAAGTAGCGATGGCCTGAAGCCACAAGGCACAATGAAGTTCTGCTGGTGCCACACATATAATTGGTGCCTATTTTATTGCCAACTCTTTTGACTTTAGTTCAGGACATGAGCTTCCAACGTCCAACATATATACCACACATTTATGGACTTTGGGATTCTTTATTTCATAATATTAGCAACACCAACAACATCTGTCCGGACCACCATGGAGCATCCATCCAGACACCGCTTCCTACATTTACTACACAGTTTTATACATTTATAGGCATCACCAGAGTATATATTACACAAAATGGAGATTGTTCAGGAGACCACTTTACAATCAGACCCATCCCTCTCCTAGATTCTAGTGATATTATCCTATCTATGATGCAAACAGCCCATGCATTGTTCTCTGAGGATTTTGATAAGGATGACTCTGAAGAGAACACAGCTGCATGTGACCTACTTGTATTATTTAAGAAACTTTACAGAATAATCAGGGTATGGAGGGAGATAACTATTTAGAACTATATTAAAAATAAACATATATCCAGGGGACTTTGGACAAAGAAATTACCTACATTTGATTCAGTGGTCAAGGCATTTATACGTGATTAGAATCCCATTTTGACTAATTGTTCTTTTAAGTTAATTGGGCTTTTGATCAAAAGATGTGAAGACTAACATACAAAGTTTCCGAAGGAAATGAAATATATGTATGATATAATTCACTCCAGTGACACTAAAGTCACAATGACAAAAAAAAGTGCCATAGAGACAAAATGAATTATGAGCAGAATAAGTTGTATATATGATCCAAAAAGATGAAAGATCCACTTTCCATCAATAAGGGAAAGACATTCTAAAATGAACAAGGTCCAAGTCTGGTTCTGTTACAGATGTTTCCTTTGAAACTGACAGTGTTCCAAGTGGGTCTTTTTTATGATACAGAAATGGAGGGCTAAGATTGGAAGCAAGGATGCCTGATAGGTCCAGAGCGTACCAAAGCCGACAAAAAAGCAAGAAAAAGGTTGAGGAAAACTACACAACATTAATCCCAGGAAGGTCAAATAGAAACACAGTAAATAATGTGATAGATTTATCCGATAATAAATGCTTCTCAGTAATGGGCAAGAAGATATATGCAATAAATTATTTTAGCAAGATATTTGTGCATGCCCTGTTTGGCATGTCACTTGGTAAACAAATACAATACAACTACAGACAGTTCCATCCAGGCACAGTAAACCTGAGTGCCCTGAGGGATTTACGCCCTCTGCACCCTGGATTGAAGGGGGGGACAAAACCCACACTTCTTCCTTGCCAGAAGAGACAATTTCATTGAAATCTGGGGCAACAGAGTGCTTTTTGCACCAGTAGCATCACTAATGATCCTCTTTAGGCCAGGTCCAAACATGACTTTGCCCTGAAAAGGCAATGACACCAGTAACTTCTCAGAAGATTGGTCCATGGAGCATATCTTGAGCCACAAAGAGTAGCATGCGGAAACAGAAAAGGCTGAGGATTTTCCTGAAAATCTAGAATCATCATACAATGCTTCAGTAATATAGGCATTAGCTTCCATAATGTTAGGTAGCAAAATCAGCATGTCATCTCTATGGAACATCAGAATGTCAGTTAGTGTCAGATAGCCGTTTTCTCCACACAGCAATTGTACAGAGGTAAAAATAGGCCGCAGTGCTGCTGCAGTGGCCTCAAAGTTGGCCTTAAGTAGATTCAAGCCACTTGTCAGCCTGATCCTTCAGCCAAGCAGCATTTGCTAGGGGAAGGGTTGTGTTCTTTATCAGTTATGAGAGGTCAACTGCTGGGGGAGAGGCCCACTGAGCCACTATTTTAGCTATAAATGGGTACAGCTTAGAGACAGTTTTTATTAAGGAAAAGGATCTTATCTGAAGTTTTCCATTCTTCCAGAACAATTTGGTCAAGAATATTATGGAGGGGGAAGTCTTTCTTGCTCTACTGGATAATGTTCAGAGAAGTGGACTCCCCCCCCGTCAGAGGCCTCAGAGACCTGGAGGGTCTCCAGCGCCGCTCTGATGAGACCTTCACCAGCGGGGACAGGGTCAGCCCCACATGTATCTCCAAAGGAGAAGGAAGAGTACATATCCTCATCTTATTAATCCAATTCCTCCTCACAGGATATCCATATAATTTGTGTTTGATGTGTTCAACCTGTTTGAAAGTGGGCAAGGGTTTCCAGGAATGGACAATTCCCTGAATGAAGATGGAATACCCTCCACAGATAATAGCAGTATTTTAACCCAAGCAGGCTCTTGGTCAGTGTTGCATGGCCGCAGGGGAGTTGTAGGCCACATTACATGAGGGGCATAAATACATAGACTACTCCCTTGGAATCCTAGCATGGCATGAGAAACAGCGGGGGGGTGGGGGTGGTAAGGGAAGCTCCTGAACCCTTAGTCTTGGATTTCTCCATATGCTCTTTTGGGTCAAACATGTCCAAGACAAAGTGTCTAAAACTAGTTTAACCCCTTAAGGACCATTGTCGTGCCAGGACCGTCATGGCTGTCCGGTACTTAAGGACCAATGACGGTCCTGGCACGGCATGGCGTTCAGGGCTCCTGTCGCAGCTGCATGCCGCTCCGGAAGTCCTGAACTGGAAGCGCCAATAAAAATAAAATGCCCCGTGGTCCGCAAGTGCCGGCCGCACGTGCGCTCGCCGGTCCTTAAGGGGTTAAAACAGTTTAATGCAAAGCCTCGAGGAAGATCGAAAAAGTGCTTGGTATGCAAGGGGTTAAACTGGAGAGGAGAGCAGGAGAGTCAGCCTCTGTGAAGCAAGAGAGAAGTAAGAAGGCCACCATTAAGGGCACCAGTCAATTGGGAAAAAAACAGTGAACTGGGGGATTAAAAGAAACAGTCTTCTTCCTTGCTTGTTGCCTAGCAAAGTGTGGCTCTCCACCATTGGGCCGCTGTGCACTCCACGGACGATAACAATGTGGACCATGTGATAGAGCCCTCTCTGATGTTCTGGCATAAACAGTCCCAAAGAAGAAAATGACAATGGGTGGGCTCCAGTTCTTAAAGGAGCCATACACTAAAAATCCTTCCCACCCCTATCCAGGTTACATCCTTCTCATGATTCCAGTAGTACTGCAGAGGGATCATTGGTCAGGTCAAGCAGGATAACTTTTTCGCTATATTGTATATTATGCAATGCTACTTATTGTTTTCAATATGCTGATATTGTTTACTTGATCTCTAAATTATGCTCATGTGTTGTCTTTATTTTATTCTGATACTGCTACTAAAGTTAATACAAATTCTAATTGTAAACAAAAAACAATCAACCTGTTAAATAAAGGTACACAAAATCCCCAATCCCCAAGGGGATACCAGGGGCAGACAAAAAGATATATTAAAATGGTGGGGTGGTGATAGAAGCCCCCAGAAGCTACCTAATCCATAAAATAAGCAGTGAGTAGCTGGATAAAATGCAGAACAGCAGGGAAAGCATTAAGCCTGAAACCTTCTGTAGCCATCTGTACTTCCAGACTAATCCAGAGAATAAGAACTATACAGGAGTGCATACACACAGAATGGGACATACAGTGGACCAAGGAACTCAAATGGTTACTCACCAGTCTTCTATCTTCAGGCTCCCATCTCAAAAGGACAGAATCTATAGGAGACTCAGCCATGAGGAACAAACTTGTCATAAAGTCAACCTCCACAGGGAAACAGGTCCACAAAACACCTGTGAACTGCTCAATCCGACTCCTGAGAAGCCAGCAATGGGAGCCCTCCTAACAGGGGACAGCCCCACTTCTAAGTAAAAATACTAAATACCTAGAAAAAAATAAGAGAAGTTGCTCTGTTCACTCCTATCTTGGACACAGAACACATGAATATGGAGTAGATAGTAGGTTGAGTTGGAGGAAGAAGAGGGAGTTCTTGTTACAATATACATTACTAGTGTAAAAGCCTGTGTACATGGACCAGCATTCTGTGCGTTCTGGCAGTCTCTACTGCAGATGACTGCATCGGCAATCTCTACTGTGCATGACTGCAAAAGCCTGTGTACACGTACCATTATTCTGTGCATTTGGGCAATCTCTACTGTGCATGACTGCAAAAGCCCGTGTACACGTACCAGCATTCTGTGCGTTTGGGCAAACTCTACAGCACATGACTGCAAAAGCCTGTGTACATGTACCAGCATTATGTGCGTTTGGGCAGTCTCTGCTGCGCATGACTGCAAAAGCCCGTGTACACGTACCAGCATTCTGTGTGTTTGGGCAGTTTCTACTGCGCATGACTGCATCGGCAGTCTCTACTGCCCATGACTGCATCGGACAAACATACATCTGGCCTTTTATATTACAGGATGTAGTGTGCCTTTTTTGATTACTTATGGGCAGAGTGTGTTCACTGTAACGGTACACATAGATGATTGATTATATATCTTATTGATTTAGTTGCTCATCCCCGGAACTAGGACATTCTATTGTTATCATTCAGTATACTCTGGCAAACCAGATCAGCCCTAGTACATGTATTTCTATATGAAATTGAATAAAGATTATATTTTATTAGTCATTTAGTGATCAGTGGTATTCCAGTTGGAAGCAGATATTTTGAGTGCTAGCACAGCAGGATTGTATTTAGGTCTCTTTTCCTATTAACTCATGACTTCCCCTGTAGCACCCGGATTTGTTTTCCTACATATATTTGGGAAGAACTGAGATTATTGCGATTTCAGTGTGCCTCAGGGTTATTTTTATGTTTGCCTATAAGGCTTAGAAAATAGTCCTCTTTTCTATCTGAAACCAAAAGTATGTCAATTACACACTTTTTACAAATTGGGGTATTTTACATGTTTGTGACTTAGTTTCACATTTTTGCTTATTTAACCAAGGTATTATACACTAAGGTGTAATAAAGAGGTGAAAATCATCTCTTTATCACCCCTTATTGTATATCCCCCAGGCTTCACCTTTCTGTTGTTTAGCACCCCATTTAAGCTCAATGCTGTTTAATTTAATGATTGCATACACTGTAATTTCTAAATATACTTTCTACACTTTTTTAAAGAAACATCAAAGGATATGGACGCACGTATAAAACGACATTTGATTATGATTCTGTCAATCATTGTTTCCACACAACTAGCCCACTTACAGAACACTTCTTCCAATTTTGGAAATACCATACATGTATATATTTGCCACAATTTTGCAGCTGCAGGCCTTATGTACAAGTAGTGTATTATAGGTTCCAACCTAGAAATTTTCAGAGAATTGTGCACTGGGCTTGGAACTTAAGCCACAATCCAAAAGCTTAAAATATACTCACAAAAGTATATATTTAAAAAAAAATACAAAAAAATTCCAAGTTCAAAGAAGTTTTAGTTTTTTTTTGTTAAATCTTTTCTCTACTTCAAAAATACTGAAAGTGGAAATTCACTATTAAAACATATGCACCTATATACAGTATACTTGTGTTATCTTGCATAACAAGAGCAGTCATTTTGGAAACAAATGCTTTGTTAATTAAAAATCTTACTTACATGTTAACAGTGTTCCGTCATCAGTAGCTTGCATGTGGTACAAGCTGTACTGTAGGCATATGCTGACTGACCCCTCTAGCTCTCTCTGTCCTCCCCCAGCTACAACATGTTATAACAGACACAGACAAGCATTGAGGTGGGGGAGTTCTTACAATCATGCTCTACATAGTCGAGAGAGAAGCACTCTCCCTCAATGATCTTAATTGAGAAATAGAGCATGTTAGAAGCACACACATCTATTTCAGGTAACACAGTTTGCTTTGAACTGAAACAGCCCTATAAAACTATTCAGGGAGGTTAAAGACAGGTGACAGTTCTGCTTGAAATGTTTGAAAACCATGGAAATGTATATCTAGATGGCTTTCAAGTAAAATGGTATATGGTATAAGTTGACATCATGGTGTCTCATGAGCTGCGACATCATCACAGCTCGATGTGACCCAAGCTGAGCTGTGGATGCTTGGGGAGTATGGGAACTAGTCCAGGAAGTAATTGCTGCCCTGGCTGGCTACATTATTTAAAAAAAAATATATACTGTTTAGATGAATGCAGCATTTTTGATGGCTCCCTAGGGATGGCTAGATTTCCCCAGAACTAGCCATTCTTTGATGGCCATCTAAAACGTCAAAACTATTTGCCTCTCTCTCTCTGTCCAGCTGTAATATAATCCAATTCAATGGATTACATCTATAATATCCTATATAATAATTTGCTAAGTTGTGTGTAATGCCCGACATGCGCAGTAGACACTGCTGCCCGTGCAGCAGTCATTCGCAGTACAGACTGCCCGCGCCGCGGCTGATACAGAGCTGGGCGCTCCGAAGGAGCGTCCAGCTCTGTATCAGCAGTGGGGCGGGCAGCCTCTACTGCGCTTGGCTGCCCCGCGACTGGCTGCCAGAGGCACTGTGGCCCGTGTAACGGGCTGTTCAACTAGTATTATATATATTATAGTGTAATATATATTATATTACACTACTGAAAATGGATATAAAGGAAGGGTTTTTTTGGTTTGTGGGTCTTTGCTGAACAATTGAAAAGTGAAGTTGTTTGCGCCCCTTGCATACTAGATTACAGTTTTATTGTAATCCGGCTACTGGCCTCTGGTAACCGCTCAAGATGATCATTGACAGCCTGGTCCCAGCAGCCACAGAATGCAAGAACAACATGCTCATTAATTTATCTTGTGATAAACCAAACCCCCCCCCAAAAAAAAACAAAACAGCATTTACACAATATCCACACTATAAAATGCATATTTGCACCCCCATGTGCTCCACTGTCCACTGATCATTTCTTCATAATGGGCACTATGCATAAAGGTAAAGTAAAGCAATGCAAATGTAAAATAACTGCACTGTAAAAGACAAATATAATTTCCCACAATGATTACTGATTTACATGTGGCTTTTAACCCCTTGAATGCTAAAAAGGTCTCAGACACATTCTGAGTGCTAGACCAGTCTCCAGCATATTACTCTGCAATGCACTGGAGACTTCTCTGGAATTCATGAGATTAAAAGCACCATTTAAAGCAATGGGAATCTTTATTTTTCTGCTACAGTTTTTTGGTCTTCAAATTGTACAACCCTTTCTGAGTTTGTTCGCGCTTTGTGACTAAATTATGACATAACAAAATTAAAAAACTGCCTATGTTTAGAATTGTTTTCTTGTTTGACCCCAGTAAACTTTTTTTCTATATGTTTAAATTGAACGTTGTGGGTGTACCTAAATTAACCCTTCGAGTCCCAGATTGGTATGCAACGCATTGCTCCGCAATGCGTTGCATACCCCTCTGGCAATCAAAGAGTTAAGAGATGTTAATCTCTTCTATTGCTTTGCTAGTGTATGCTACAGGGTGAACCCTACCATTATTAAACCTTTAAAAAGGTCAGAGGGGGTGAGCAACGCACTATTTTGCTATACCAATTTGCAGTACAACTCATTTTATGGAAAGAAACCTTACTTATATATAACAATTCCATTTGTAAGCTAGTATTCAGATAGATAATTTCTCTAACTGGTTACAAGAGTGTATTGTACTTCCTCATTGTTCAGAATCGTGTCAATAGAAAAGAAATGTGTGTCAGAATGGTGGACCCCTGCTAAGAAAATGAATACTTAAACTTTTGAGAAACATGTATTTTGCAAAATGAGCTTTGTCTTGGCTCAGATATCACAGTTACAGGAGATCATTATCCTTTAATTATGTATTATTTTGTTGTCATTATCTCCTAAAGATGTTCCCGGTTGCTGTAAAACCCATCCTCTTACTTTGATATTCTCCTCATAATATTTTCAGTGATTTTGGTCTTAGATCTGTAGAAGCTTTAGCCAAAATAGATTTGTAGAGGTATAAAGCTGACAAACATAAATTCAGGTTAATGTACTCTATAAAGTTTGAGTAATATCACAAGAATAAAGACTTCTTCCAATAATGGCAATTTTATTGATTAATCCTTAAAAATTGCTGAAAATCACTATTTTTTAAAGCTTTATAGATTGTTTCAAAATGCTTTCTTAATATCCATTAAAACAGGGTACCTAATGTACCAGTTCCTGTATAAATATGGTGACAACAGGCGTGATTCATGAGTGTGTAGCATATTACAGTGCCTATCATATATTTCCTTTTAGGTCATTCAAGGGGAACCTTTCCTCTGGGGAGATCTGGTACTTTTTCACCATTTTGCTGCCCATCTACTTAGGTATGATTCCCTAGGTAACTTTCAAAGATACATATGGAAAACTATATACTTTTTTTTTCAGAACAGATCTTTTACAAGGTGTCTCACAATGTAAATTTTGCTTCTGGTGACAAAGTATGATGTCAAATTAAAAAATTAAAAATGTAATATCTTTAACATAATTGAGGGATGCGGGGACCACGGGTATAGGAATATGCCTATAGGAAGCAGGGCACTCCCAGTAAATGCAGAAATAGACCAAAATTATTCAGAATGAATGGCTTAATCCTTAAATAAATCATTAGCTTTTCCTAAAAAAGTTAAGCAAATGTATACTTTCCCTCAGGAGAAACTAGAATTATGGTCAGCTACACCAGTGGTGGATCCCACAGTTTCTAGATTAAATGGGCATACAACCATCCCTGTCCAGAGTGTGGCGGCACTTAAAGATACAGCAGACAGGAGAAAAGATTAATTTAACAGACTACTATTCTCAGGAAATGAGGGTATCATTAGGGCAGCATTTGCTTTTGCATGGGCATGCACAGCAATAGAAGCCTAACAAACTCAACGTTTTGCAAGCTATGCAAGGCAATGCATCAAAAGAGGGTATTCTTCCTTTATTATGATTCCTCCAAGAGGCCACAGTATACACTGGTGAACCATTATTACAGATAGTCAAAAAAGGCATCAAAGTGTTCAGTTACCACAGTGGCTGCTCAGTGCATATTATGACTTAAAATGTGTAATGCTTCCAAGAAAGCATTAATAGCATTACTATTCCAATGAGTCACTGTTATTTGGCTCAGAATTAGATATCATCAGTCAAGTCACATCACAGGAGATGAAAGTACCACAAAACAAACCCAGTAGTTCCGATTTAGAAAAAGAATCTCAACATATCGTTCTAAAAGAAACTATAGAAGCAACCCACAACATTTGGCATCTAATATGTCTGGGGAGCCCTTTCGCTACAGCGGTAAAACCAAACCCAACTGGAGCCAGAAGAAAAACCTGCCAAAATCTTCTGATACAAAATCTGCTACAGCATGAAGGTGGGAATATGGAGTCTCCCAAAGACTCCAGCACTTTAGTCTACAGTGGAAGAAAACTATAACAGAAGAATGGGTACTTCATTTAACGGGGAACTTTCACCTGATAAAAAATTTTTCCCATATGTTCAAACACATAAACAATATCAGGAAACGTTATGCTTACATTTTATTTTTACCTATTATTAAAGATATTTGATGTCCAAGACGAGCACTTCCGCATTAAGCGGCAAAGTGCATCTTCGGCACAGCTCTCAGGACTTCCCAGCACTATTACAGCCTCCTCCCACCTCCCTCCCAGCTGCCCCAGCGAGCGCGTTCACGTTTCACTTCGGTGTGGTGTGAACAGTTCCTACCATTACAGCAAGCTACAATTGGCATTAGGAGCCGTTCACACAGACACAGTAGTTTAGGATAAAACACAGTTTTATTGAAATCACAGTAATATAATAACCCTCGCAGGTCCTGTAGTATTTAAGCAGAATAATACAGACACACAACAGGTTACATATACATATGCCTACACAGGTCCAGTATAACCATAAAGTCCATAACAGTCTATACTGACACAGGTCAGGCAGAATATGTTGAATTCCCAGGAGAAAGGTACTGCATGGGTTAATGGTCTTCAAAGAGTGTAAACAGTCCCATGTGAAGAGGTCTGTGATGGAGCTCTCCCCATATAGGGAGCTTAAGGATACGTAACGCCCAGAACCAGGTTAGCAGAACAAATGTGAACTGCCAGAGTAATATCAGGTATTGAGCAACATAGGACACTGCTGTAGCAGTAACGGAGACCAGACCACTCGCACTCTACCGGAGCAGTAACGGAGACAAGACCAATGGCACACTGCCATAGCAGTAACGGAGACAGGCCACTTGCACTCTGCAGGAGCAGTAACTGAGACAAGACCAATGGCACACTGCTGTAGCAGTAACAGTGACAGGCCACTCGCACTCTGCAGGAGCAGTAACTGAGACAAGACCAATGGCACACTGCTGTAGCAGTAACGGAGGCAGACACTTGCACTCTGCAGAAGCAGTAATGGAGACTAGGCCAATGGCACACTGCTGTAGCAGTAACGGAGCACTTGCACTCTGCAGAAGCAGTAATGGAGACTACGCCAATGGCACACTGCCGTAGCAGTAATGGAGACAGACACTTGCACTTTGCAGAAGCAGTAACGGAGGCTAGGCCAATGGCACACTGCCGTAGCAGTAACGGAAACAGACACTTGCACTCTGCAGGCGCAGCAATGGAGACTAGGCCAATGGCACACTGCCGTAGCAGTATGAAAAGAGACACTTGCACTCTGCAGGTGCAGCAACGGAGACTAGGCCACTTGTACTCTGCAGGAGAAGTAACGGAAACACAATTGCCTGATGGATCAGAATGTCGCCAAGGCGACACAGAGGCAGCCAGAGCAGGAATGCCAACCAAGCCGGGTCGAATCACGGAGCAGGAGCGTCAGCCAGGCTGGGTTGAATCACGGAGCAGGAACATCAGCCAAGTTGGGTAGGTACACCGGAGCAGGAATGTCAGCGAAGCCGGGTCGGTACACAGGAGCAAGCGCAGAAGAATAGTCAGGCAATCCGGGTCGGTACACAGGCAGGAGACAAGATGCAGAGTAGTCAGGCAGGCCAAGTCGGTACACTGGGAATCACTGAGCAGAAACAAGCACTGGTACAGGAACACCACGAAAGGGCCCTGGAGGGGTGCCAGAGCCCAGTATATAAAGGCCATACTGGGTGGGATAAACACAGAGCAGCCAATGGGAGCCAAGCAAAGAGTAGACTGACAGAAAACAGCACAGGGAACACGGGCACCGTGATATCCTGCCTGTGTATTGACCCAGACTGGCTGACGTTCCTGCTCTGTGTACCGACCCGGATTGGCTGATGTTCCTGCTCTGTGTACAGACCCGGCACGGATGACGTTCCTGCTCTGTGTACCGACTCGGATTGGCTACGTTCCTGCTCTGTGTACCGGCCCGGTAGGGCTACTGCTCCTGTGTATTGGTGTGGCCTGTGGTCCCATTCCGGTCCTCGGTTTGGGGTTCCTCCTCCAGACTTTGGTCTCCGGACTATCCATTGAGCCTTATTGTCACTTGTGCAGTCTAGTCTCGATTTGGTCATTGTCATGAGGGAGACATTCCTGTGTCTATTCCATCAGTGCACCACGGTACTCTGGACCCTCCTTCCTGCCTTTAGCGGAGATTGGTGTTACGTTGGGCGCCTCAGGCTGTGCTTCCATCAGGCAGTCGTTTCTGGTCTTAGTGTTCGTTAACCCCTTCGGGGAAAGTGTCACTTATCACCGGTTATTCTCAGTGCAGTCCCCGTTGGGCACCCATCCGGGCATACGGTCTCAGTCCTCCGTTACTGCTAAGGCAGATCTAAGTTATCCTGGGCCTCCGTTGTCTACTGGGCGTTTCTCGCTATTTAAGCACTCCCTGTGCAGAGTGGGAGTCTCAAGGGCCTCGCACTATTAGGGCCTGTCCGCTGTCTTGGCCTAATAGTAACCCATTCCTGGCTGCCTCGGTTTGAGTTCACACGATCATAGCCTGACCTGTGTCAGTATATTGTAAATTCTATATTGTACATATACTGGACCCGTGTGGGTATATTTGTATTATTGCCATAACCTGTCCTGTGTTAGTACTGTATTGTGTTACATTTACTGCTGGATTCTTTAAGCCTGTTCAATAAAACTGTGTTTTATTTCACCTACTGAGTCTCAATAAAACCATTACATGGATGCTCTAATGAGTCCATGGAAGTACAAACTAATATATGTCATCCCTCCACTAGCTATGATTCCCACAGTCCTCCTCAAAATAAGGAAAGAAAAACTGCACAACATACTCATCACACCATTTTGGCCACCAAGAGTTTTGGTTTCACCATCTACAAGACACGTCAATGACAGA